>JAQPPZ010017081.1:8095000-8695000 GCA_028583015.1 Wollemia nobilis | reverse complement strand
CCATGTATCACTTGGCAAGATTTGAACCTTGGTCTTCTCCTTGAATGTTGAGGAATTTAACCAGTTGAGCTAATGCCACTTGATAGGGGTATATAATATGTTGCAATGGCCTGTAATACTAATTTAATTAGTTTCACTCTTCCTACTAATGATAACCATCTACATTTACATGTTGATAGTTTATTCTAAACTTTACTTATAACTAGATTCTACAATTTTATCCTCATTCTCCACTCAAATAAGTGCATCCCTAGATATGTTGTTGGAAAATTTACGTCTTCCATTTGAAGTAACCTACATATTCCTACTTCGATTCTATCTTGAGTTTTTATGAAGTAAAATTTGGATTTTGTCTTATTAATGTTTTGCCCTAAAAGTCTTTTATATTTCTTTAAGAAGTTTTTTTTTGAAGAGGTTGAAAAGTGGGGCATATCGGGAGCCACTCTTCCCATGAATTGAAATTGGGTTTCCTTTAATATAACCCAATTAATTTTGCCATTGTGGTGTCCCTACCCAAACATATTCCTTTAATAAGTTATTCAAATCTCTAGCCTCCTTTTCCTTGCCCTCTAAAAAAGGGTTGTATCATCTACAAACTATTGAAGGGGTGATGTTGTCAATGTTATTACTAGCCTTAAGTCTACTTATTAGCCCATATTTGTATGCTTTCTTCAAGTTCCTTATTAGTACCTTTGCCATAATAATGAATAAAATATGGTGATAGAGAATCTCCTTGTCGAAGACCCCTCTTGGCTTTAAATGACTCTATGACTAGCCCATTAATCATAAATGAATATAATACTATAGAGAAACAAGATTTAATCCATCTCAACCATTTCTTTCCAAATTCACATTTTTCTAATACTACAAAAAAATCTCATTTAACCCTATCATAGAATTTAATCATATTAAGTTTTAATGTAATTGCTCTTTTTTCTAGATTTTTATTGAATGCATTACTTCATGAGCTCCTATGACCCCATTTAGAATTTGTCTTTCTTTTATAAATTCTCCTTGCTCTTCTGAAATAAATTTGGCTAATATTAGTCTTAAATAATTTTCCATCACTTTGTATATTATGTTATATGTCATATTACATAGGCTTATGGGCCTAAATGAATCAAATAATTATGCATCCTTATTTTTTGGAATCAAGGTAAGACATGTTGCATTTATTTTATAAGGTATTTACTATTTTACCCTAGACTATTACATTACCACCACTAAATAATCCTTCACTATTTACTAGTTATGCTAATAGAATGTTGTAGAGAGTTCATCTAGACCTAGGGATTTATCCTTATCAAAATAAAAAAGAGTTGAATGAACCTATTCTAGAGTAATAGGATCCATCAATTTGCTATTGTTTTCATCTGTTATAATTGAAGGTACCTCTTGTAGTAATTTATAATTAAGAATTTCAATCTCCTTTTATCCTAGAATTTTTTGGTAAAAAATCCTTGTCTCCTTTATGATTTTGCTTTGGTCTTCAATCCAACCCCCTTTCTACTGATTTAATTTTACTAATTCTATATGTTGATATTTGTAATATTTTCATCCTATGAAAAACTTTATGTTTTTATCTCTTTCTTTTAACCAAGTCTATCTCAATTTTAATATCTAAAATTTCTCTTCCTCACTCAAAATATTATGATATTACCTAAGCAACTCCCTTTCTTCTACAATTCAAAAGCTCTTTATGCTATGCTAAATTATGGAATTTGGAAGTAAGAAAAACATTTTTAAGACATTTATGGAAATAATGATTTTATATGGTTGTCCTATTTAGGGTCCTAGCCTATCAAAATAAGCTTAGAAAAATGTTAAGAGTGTCAGGATATCAATAATAACATATTACTATATGAAATGCTTGCAAATAGCAACTCAAGAAAATGGTTGGTACAAAGATGGCACAAAATGGATTTAAAAATTTGAGAAATTGATAAAAGTGATTTATTAAAAGAAAAAAAATGATACTTATTACAAAAAAAAATAATAGATATTCTTTAGTAGTATCCTATTTAATTGTGGAAAGATCTAACTTATGCACTCACAATTCTATTTTGACAAATTCGAAGAAAGATGAATGTGCCTCTCTAAACCTTTGGATGTAGGTTGAATTTCCCTATCCTCACTAAATATAACTAATATAAGCTAATTATAAAAAGTAAATGTGGAAATTAAAATGCATGAAAGTAAATTTTGAAGTTTAGGGTATGAGAAATATAAAAGTAAAACACAATTGTAACCATATAAAGGAAAGTGTATGATCAATTAACACATGAGAAAATCAAATAAAAACAATGAGTCCCATGTACATGAAATAAAGTTAACAAGAAATAACAAGAGGGCAAATAAAAATATCACAATCATCACATATTGCACAATCTAGGAGGATAGTGCCACTAATGGAAAGTAAAAAGTCTCATCAATTTCTCATTAATCCAAGAGGAAAGGGCAATTACATTATGGGGATCATAAAGTGTAGCTTTAATTCTCTCCAAGGACAAAATATTTTTACAATGGTACCCATGGCCCATAACTATAAAAATAATTCATCCTTGAATTATCTTGGGTGAGAAATTCTTACTCCGATAAAAGTAAAGAGACATCTTTAGCAAAATGATGCACTTTCAAATGATACAAGCCTCTAAATATATCTCCAAATAGCCTAGAAGCCTTCTAAAATGTGTAATAGAACCATTACATGATAAAAGGTCACTTTTGAAGATCTTCCTCAAGATTTGTATGCTTCCCTTTTTGCTTTTACCTATCAATTAGTGAATTGGTCCTATCTTAGGGTGCTTCCTTCCATTCTGCTAGCACTTCACTTGTATGGAACCAAATGCTCTATGTCATCAAGCACTTTGCTCCTTAGAATCCATTTTGAGTTCTTAGAAGCCTCTATTGATATATTTAAAGGTTTTATAAATATTTAAAATATGGAGGAAACCCAAGGTATTAATTGTGTTAGTACATTTTTGGTGATTTCTTGGGGCACCAAGCATGACTGGTGAGGGATATCATATACTTTATTTATCCTTAGGAATGGAATCTAAAAACTAGGATCATTATATCATAAAGATCATTCTATCATAAAATTAATAAATAATTAGTTTTTTTCTCTTCATGGCAACAACTTTAGTAGCTTCTACCATTCCTTCTATTTTTGAAAGCTTAGATTTACAATATGTTATGCATCCCTTGCCAAATCCTTATATGTGTTCTTAGACAACCCATCCTACTATTCATTCTGTGTAGCTTGTCCAAAAAAGTCTTCAATTGCTTAATTTATTTTGGTTATGCTTGAGCTTTAGCCTTAGCCTTCTCTTATTTGAATATTGTGTACAATGTAATCATCGAGGAGTATTCTTTGATAGTCAAGTATGTCATGCAATATGGTGTCCATCAACCCCTATATTTTATTTATCATTTTATACAATGGGATTTCCAAAGATACCATTGTATCTTTGCATGTTTATAGGTCTATTTGAAAATCAAGGGTTCTCTTCAATTTTATTATGATGTATTTCTTATCTATTTACATTTGTTGTGCTTGTGATGTTGACAAGGTGGTAAACTACTTTAACACCTCTTAATACCTTGGTTTTGTGTCCAATTCATCTTCTATATGTTGAATGATCCTCATTTTTTGGTTGAGGATTTCTTTGGCATTGGATACAAACTCAAAATATTATTTGTTGTTTGTCATGTCAGTTTGGATGTCATCCCATAGGGAATTTACTTCATTCACTTCTAAGGTGTGTCTAGGTCTTTCAATATTACAATTTCTTCTTGGAGCTTGATTATTTATTGATCTCTCTCTTATTTTGTAGCTTGCATTTGTTTTATTTATTATACTAGCTCAAATATTTCTTTCTCTAATTACCATATCAACTAGTTTTGGTCCTAAGCAAGTTGCTCTGAGAGATCCTATAGTTGCTTCTTTTGTTTCTTATTTTCAAGAAGTTAGATTTTTAATTCCTTAATGTATCATCATAATTGGAATCCTTTGACAATGTCCTTCCTAAATGCCTCAATTTATTACTAGAATTAAAGCATATTTTCTATGAGTTGGGTGGTTGTTGATGTGTTATATTTAGCTCTCTTTTTGTTTTCTTTATTTTCCACTACTATTTTGCTATATTTCATAAGTGCTCCAAATATTGGATTTTTAGATGGATCATTTGGTATGGATCTATTATTGATAGATCCAAATATAAAATTTTGGCAATCAAATGATCAAGAAATGTGGAAAACCTATATGGATCACTTAAAATGATATTGATGATATGACCTTATTTCAATCCATATTCAGTTGTGACCTTATGATCATTGGTTCTCTTGATGATTAATCCTTTAGAAGCTTGTACTCTTTTCTCACTTTTCTCTCCATTTCTTAGAGTGATTCAATCATATTCTAAACATCAATGATTTTTTTGTGCATCAATGACTTACCAGACATAGTCTAACTAGATCTTATAGTTGTTTGTAGCTCTAGGATGGTCTTCATGGGCTTCTTTGCATAAGTTGATGTTAATTATGTCATCATATCTAGTAAGATTTATTGACCAAGTATCAAGTGGCATTAGCTCAACTGGTTAGATTCGTCAATATTTAAAGAGGATACCAAGGTTCAAATATTACCAAATGATACATGGATAATATCGTTGCTTTGTTGTAATACCACTATGCGGTGGTGATGTAATAAGAGTGATGTCTGTTTCAATCCCATATAACCATTTGAAAAAGAGTTATTGACTAAGTGATTTGGGTGACTCAAAGAATGAATATACACAATGGGAAGCATGAACTGTATAGATATGGGGATGAATGGTTAAGTGGTGGTTAACACTTCAATTGAACCTACACCAAGATTTTAGCTAGCGATGAAACTAACTGAGATGGAGATAGGATCTCAACATAGGAGTTGAGTAGCCTAGTAGTGGTAACTTCCATAGTAGGGTATGGGAATAATATATTGGTGGTTTTGAGAGTGTGACTTACTATAGTAGGGGGTGTAATTCCTAGAGAACTTACAACTAAACGTATTGTTAGAGAAGGATGTGCAACAAAAGAAGACAATATTGATAAAGCAAGAACAAAAAAAAAGTTGGTAGAGAAGAAGGAATAGAAAAAAAGAAAATAGAAGTAGAAATAGTGGGAGGGTAAATGATTGATAGACCAACTATAGCATCTAATACAACCCTTGAGATAATTTTTCTTTGTCTAAGTCTATGGAGATTCAAATGGACATTAGGTCTTGGGATATTTTTTTCTTCCTTGTCTTTTCAAGTGTCCTTGGTTTATCATCTATCACACTCTCAATAAAGGAATTCAATGGTTTGAATTAGACCTCCATTTCCATTAACATAGGAAGAAGTATTTCTTGAGGAGTTTTCTTTTCCTTAAGTGAGGGTATTTTTTTGTAGTCTCCTCAAGTGGAGGTATTTTTATTTTGCACTTTAGTGCATGCCTAGTGCTCCCTCAATTTGTATTTTCATCTTTCCAAAAAACAACTCATGAGCATTTTCTTGCTACTTTTTCTAATCATTTCCTAGTCATCTCTTGTATCACAACATAAACCATTTCCATTATTGTGGGTGCTATAGAGAGGGCTATTTTAGATGCATCAATTAAAGATCTCCTATCCATGATTTTCTTGTCAAGGAATAATTTATAATCCTTGGCCTCTTGGTTGACCTTTTGTATTTTTGGTTCCATATAGTTGAGAAATATTCATAAAAAAGACCCTATAATACTAGCCTCCTTGTTGTTCCCATTTCATATCTCATATTTTGCCAAGCTAGGATATTATTTTGTGAATGGTCAAGGTTTTCCAACACCTTCAATGCTTGATGTTTTATCTTGTAGTCTAGGTCAAATTCATCTTTTATTGCCTCAAGTAAAGTGTAAACCATTTTATGGGTAGGCATACCATTTCTATATTGGATGGTTGTATCCCTGCTCCTCCCCTAGTATGGATATGGCCACTTATTTGTATGGGTTTTCTTCCTTCTTGATCCTATATCTTATTTCATGTGTGTAGAAACTAAGCAATACTTTTGTTTCAATTTTATTTCAAAAGTACCCCTTTGGGTCATAAGTGATGGGATAACATATTAATCATCAATTGCTCAAGATAATATTTTGATTCCACCAATTTGTAAAATATGAAAAGTGTTTCTTTGAGTATAAGGGATGAATCCAACTAGGTCAGATATCCATTTGATAGTACTTTGAACAAATAAATATTTGATCATCACACACATCAATTAAGGAATGTATAAATTTATCCAAGGCATGTGTTGTATACACCCATCCATAAAGGAAACCAAAATATATACTAACTAAAATAAAAATTTACATTACTTACTAACATATTTAATAAACATAAAATAAATCTACATTAATCCTACTCTAACAAGCTATGAATATATACTACTAATGTAGACAAGGGATCCTTTCTTACTACATCTATTATTGAACTCCATGCCTTGAATTATAATATTACTCAAATAACAAGAGAAATTGAGAAGAGAAAATTCAATGCTTGGACATATCATCTTCAACCTTTAGAATGAAATATACCTTCTCTATTATAGAGAGGCTACACAAAACAAATCATTAACAACATAGTAAAGTAGATCTCAAATCTAAAATAGTTGGAAATAAAACCTGCTAATTCTATCTAAAGGATATAACAACCAAAATATGTTGGTAAATATTCTAAATAATTTAGATCCAACCAAATTATTTGGTTTTTTTATCTCAATAGATTTGATTTATATCTAACTAATTTGGATCAACCAAATTAGCTGGAAATTAATCTCAATAAATGTAATTTCTATCTCCAATTTTATTTGTGATTTGGTTGGGCTTAGATACTGTTGTTGTAGAATTATTGTTATGTATTTGAAAATATTTCTATATTCCATTCAAAGTTTTATAATATATCCATAGTTTTATAGTCCTATAGTTCTATAATCTATCCATTGTTATATAATCCTTTCGTAGTTCTATAATACACATGTAGTTGTACAGTCCTTATATAGTTCTACCACTTGTTTTTAGTTCTATAGTCCATAAATAGTTCTATATTCATTTCATAGATCTACTACTATGGATTGGTTTTATAGCTAGTTCTAGAACTACAAATTGGTTTTGTTGTTGGTACTATAGCAATAAATTACTTATGTAACTAGTTTTATAAATATGGATGGATTTTATAGTTGGTCGTATAGCTATGAATGGGTTCCACAGCTAGTCCTTTAGCTATGGATGTCTTTTGTAGCTAATATTGTAGATATGAATGGCCTACATAACACTATTGAACTCTTCCATAACTAATTTTTTAACTTAAATCCCCATAAATTATTTAATCTATCTCTTAAGTTGCACAAAACCTACAAATTATGTTATAATTACAATAAATAATCATATAATAGCATTTTAACATGGAATATCATGCTAAAGATGATAAAAAAATGTGACACTTTTAGGATTCATCATTTGCCCTCTTTTGGAGATGTTTTAGTCCCACACTAACACAATCCTTTTGTGTTATCTCTTAATGCAACAAGTTCACTTCATTAAGTGTTGTAGATCTTCAAAATGTTGAAATAATATTGTTAGTGTTCCTTGTAGCATATTTATTGCTAGAAAATTCCATGACCTTGAATGTATGGATTATTTGTACCTATATCACCAAGCTTCTCTTTATGGGTTTTTAGATTGGTGCTTCATTAGACCACTATTTCTAGTTTTCAATCTAATGAAATTCCTTTTTTCCTCTCTTTTTTTGAAGAAGACATTTTGATTACTATATCTTCATTTCAACACCTATACAAGTTTGCCTTAAAAGAATATTTGCAGTCTCATAAAATAGATAGAAAATTTTGTAGTAACTACCACCATGCTATAGAATACTACTATTGTGTACCACTATGAGAATAGTGTCACAATTAATATCTATAACAATCAAAGTTTCAAGTATAAATATGAAAGATAGACTACTAAATATATCAACAAATATGTTGTCTTTAGGTGTTGATTTTTACCAATAATATAGTTGTAATATCATCTCCTTCATTCAAATTGTCTAAATCTATTTTAGATGAATCTAACCAGACTTGATGAGATTCAACAAATCAAAACCTATTCATTCTATTATCAATAATAATGTTTTCCATAGGAATATTTCTATAGGTTTCTATATGTAGGCAACTTTCCATAGGTGAATTTTGTGACCTCTTTCATCCATAGTTATTTAGAAATGGAATAATGATCTATTGAAGAATTTTTTTTTTTTTTAGTTTAGGGAAAAGTGAAATCTGTAATTTAACTTGAAATTTTTAATAATTTTTACTATGACAACAAGCATAAAAAATAAATAATGTCTATATAGTTTCATCAAAACACAATTGATACATACGTAGTGTCCTCCCTCCAATCAATATCTCATTGGTCCCCCAATGATGCTACAAATAAAATCTTGAAAGAGGATATATGGAGAAACCATAATTTTTGAGTTAAAAAAATTTAAATATGGTTTTCAAACAAAATTTTGTTCAATGATACCATAAGGGTTTTAACTCTTCCTCTTTTTATTTCTTTTTTTAAAATGAAAAAGAACACATGAGGTACACAAGTGCTTGGACATCTAGAAAATAGTTGATAAAAATTCCTTTAAAGGTGATACACCATGGAACTTCAAAAGGATGTAGGTAGATGTAACAAGCACACATGATGGGCATAGGCATGAATCTTTATAAAAATATGTAAATGACCTCATAGTGACATAGGCATGTAGGTGTCAATTGAAGAGAAATTAACAGCCCCAATAAACTTAAAACTGAAAAGTAGTAATAACATAATCAAAAGAAGAAGATAACAGATTCACACATTACACAATATTTATCTTGGAAACCCTCAACCGAGAAAAACCAACACAATATTATTATTGTATTAACTTCACCGTCTCCAATACAATAATATTCTCTTTCTATCTCTTTCTGTCTATCTACTCAAACCCTTATGCAAGTGCAATATATATAACAAAAGCACATGCATGGATTTTTACAATATCATGGTATTATTTTATTATTGCATTAACATGACCGTCTCCAATGCAATAATATTATCCTTTTATCTCTATTAAATCCTCATGCAAGTGCGATATATATAACAAAAGCACATGCATGGATTTTTACAATATCATGGTATTATTTTCTTATTGCATTAACTTGACTATTTCCAATGCAATAATATTCTCTTGTTATCTCTCCAAACCCTCATGCAAGTGTGATATATATAAAAAAAGCACATGCATGGATTTTTACAATATCATGGGTGAATAATGCAAGGGTTCAAATATAGTAACCCTAAAATTCCATATGGGTCTAAAAATAACACAACTAAAAATAACCTGTTTAAAAATAGCTTAAACCCTAAGACCATTTGAAGTGTCCAGTACATGTCTATAAATAACTTGTCTATAAATAGCATGTCTATAAATAACTTGTCTAAAAATAGCCCGAACCTGAATAACATGGAAAATATTCAACATATTTCCAACATTCTCCCACTTGTTGAATACTTTCCATAGGGGCCAAAAACTGCCATTGTCAACTGTCAAGGGTAACCATACCCATAGATCTTCCACACCAAGAATTTTTTTGAGTAAGTACAAACTTTGTTAACAAATCATCAGTATTCTTCTCTGTATCAACTTTCTCCAATATCACTCGGTTCTCTTCAACCATATCCCTCATTTTCAATGTTTGTAGCTCTTTCTCACCAATATGCCCCATGCATTGATGCCACAATATTGTATTTACTGTAGGAATACTCAGAGCCATTTCAGTCATATTATTTTCCTATACAACTGAAGTGTTATTGCAATTAATACTGATACTGCTAGTCTCAAGTCTAAACAAATTTCCTGTGTGAACTCCCCTTGCCAACACCAAATATCCATGAACCATCTTGCAACTAGCATTATTAAAAACCATATTCACACCTGCATCATTCATCTTACTCACAAATATCAGATTCCTTACCAAACCCAAAATATGCAACACACTAGGAAGGGTTTTAATTCTTCCATATTTTAGCCTCAACTTGAATCTTCCTTGACCTATTATTTTATATGTCGAATTGTCTCCCAAAAATACTTTACCTTCATCTATATTTTCATATTCACTAAACCCCTCCCTATGAGGAGTCATATGAAAAGAAGCACCTGAGTCAATCAGCCATGAGTCAAGGCATTCACTTGAGCAGGTTGCAGCTAAGAATAAGTCCCTTGAATGGTCTTCATTTATGTAGAAGTTTCTTCATCAGATGATTTATTATTATAAGCCTTTTTAGATCTGTAGTCTCTTTTATAATGCCTTACTTTACCATAATTCCAACATTTTCTCTTTTTTGGGGCAACATATTTACCCCTTGATTTTGATTTCTTTTCTCCTGATTTCTCTTTGCTTCTTTCTTGAGAATGACCTCTCACCATCAAGGCTTCCTTTTGATGATAATCCTTAGAATATTTTTGTCTCATCTCCTCAGATAGCAAAGTTCCTACTATATCCTCTACTTTCAATGTAGATGTAGTATTGGTGATAGCCATAACATTGTTATCCCATGAATTAGGTAATGAACAAATTAAATTAATATATTTTTTCTCTTCATCCATTTTTACTTCTATAGAGGTTAATTGAATTACCACAGTATTAAAAGCATTCAGATGTTCATCCACAGAGTCACCATCATTCATCCGAAGAAAATACAACTTCTTTCAAAGAAAGTTTATTTACCAGTGACTTTGTCTGATACAAATTTCTCAGCTTATCCCATAATAACTTTGTCGTGGTCTCTGTAGATACATTCAATAATACCGAATCTGATAAGCACAATCTGATAGAGCTCCTTGCCTTCCTATCAATTTTTAGACAATCTTCATCTATCGTCACTTTTAGTTTTGATTCTAATACCGCAATCCATTGATATCTATCAACCAACATATCCTCCATCTTGAGTTTCCACAACTCAAAATTCTTTCCATTAATTTTTTCAATCTCTATTCATGTGCTTCCCATATTTATCCTTTTTTTGGATCCTGTCACGTATGACTCCCACTAAAGAATTAATTTATCACAGGGTTGAAACCCTTACTCATCAAATAAAGATAAAACCTGGCTCTGATACCAAATGAAGAGAAATTAATAGCCCCAATAAACTTAAAACTGAAAAGCAGTAATAACATAATCAAAAGAAGGAAATAATAGATTCACACATTACACAATATTTATCCTAGAAACCCTCAATCGGAAAAACCAAGCATAGTATTATTATTGTATTAACTTCACCATCTCCAATACAATAATATTCTCTTTTAGTATGTCTACTCAAACCCTTATGCAAGTGCAATATATATAACAAAAGCACATGCATGGATTTTTACAATATCATGGTATTATTTTATTATTGCATTAACTTGATCGTCTATAATGTAATAATATTCTCCTTTTATCTCTATTAAATCCTCATACAAGTACAATATATATAACAAAAGCACATGCATTGATTTTTACAATATCATGGTATTATTTTATTATTGCATTAACTTGACCATTTCCAATGCAATAATATTCTCCTTTTATCTCTCCAAACCCTCATGCAAGTGCGATATATATAACAAATGCACATGCATAGATTTTTACAATATCATGGGTGAATAATGCAAAGGTTAAAATATAGTAACCCTAAAAGCCTGTATGGGTCTAAAAATATCATAGCTAAAAATAGCCTATCTAAAAATAGCTTAAACCCTAAATCCATTTGGAGTGTCCAGTACATGTCTATAAATAGCTTGTCTATAAATAACATGTCTATAAATAACTTGTCTAAAAATAGCCCGAATCTGAATAACATGGAAAATATTTAACATATTTCCAACATTCTCCCACTTGTTGAATACTTTTCATAGGGGCCAAAAATTGTCATTGTCAACTGTCAAGGGTAACCATGCCCATAGATCTTCTACACCAAGAAATATTTTAAGTAGGTACAACCTTTGTTAACGAATCAACAGTATTCTTCTCTGTGTCAACTTTCTCCAATATCACTTGGTTCTCTTCAACCATATCCCTCATTTTCAATGTTTGAAGTCCTTTCTCACCAATATATCCCATGCATTGATGCCACAACATTGTATTTACTATAGGAATACTTAGATCCATTTTAGCCGTATTATTTTTCTATACAATTATAACACCCTAAAATTGATGCAATTTAATTTACCCTACGGTAATAATTCGAAAATCAATCGTAAAACTACCTTTTAACCACTCGCCTTGTTTTTCATGCCAAATATAGAGGTAGTTATGGTAGTTGGACGATATCATCATCGATTTGATGATATCGTCCCTAATTGGATGAGATCATCTAGAACCGAACATCCAAACGATTTCATTTAAAAAAACCAAATTTTCATAATTGGAAATAGTTCCAACTCCCGTTCCCAGCTTAGCAAAAGCATGTCTACGCCGTTGGAGGATGTTCCACTAGAGATATCCCATATTGGGATGACTCCCAACCTCCTAACTCCCCCCTCAATCCTATTTAAACCTTGATTTCCATTAAAATTACCCTGGCTAATTGATTTCCTACAACCCAAGATCCATATCCTGTTAGAACATCTTGAAATTCATTTATTCGCATAAGTTTTCTAGATCCATTTGTAGGTTTTCATTTTGCATCAATCAGAGGAATCTTGGATCGTCGTAGGTGATCCTATTTAAATTAGAGATGATCTCCTCTCTATTGGAAATGATTTGGTACCATTTCAGGCGATCTTGACTATACTCCTCTTGGGGGCAATCAAGATCCGAGGTTTGCATTTCCTAGTGATTCAATTAATCAATTTACATTAGTTTAGATCTTTGTATTACATCTGGTGTTCACCTCATTCTTAATGAAAATTTACATTTAGAATCAATTCCACTTAAAACATAAGGGCATTTTGTTATTTTAGATTTTATCAGATTTTTTGGGATCAATTAAGCATTCAGTTAATGTTTTTGTCCTTTTAAATAGTATTTTGCACAGTATTTTCCTTTATTTTGGCATCTATCTATTATGTCGCAGGTTTTTGACGAAATCGGTCAGGCGACTTCATCTAATTTCATATGATTTTGTACGATTTTGGATGAATTTGCGTAATTACAGATGAACTTGTAAAATTGTAGGCAATTCTATCCAAGTGCAGACAAATTTGCAAAATTAAAGACGATATGGACTGCTTCAAAAAGCTGAACCTTCATCAAACATCCAAAACCAGGTAAGATCTTTCCTTTTCCTTTCAAGCATTGCATTTAGAGTTTATTTATGTTTCCTGTCTGCATATAAATCGTAATTTGCATATAGAATAGTTTAGCTTCATTCTGGCCAACCTAGGCATTTGAAGTGTTTCTAAACTAAAACGAATACATCCAATTCATTCTTAGCCTAGGCATGAAAGCTGTTCCAAAATGCTTCCTGGTGAACCCACCATCTGTCGACAAATCACCAAAGAGGGCATGATTCAAAGTGTTTCTTCGTTCGAGGTGTAGACCTATCCTTTTACCATCCCATTTCGAGCACGGACCCATCTACCTGAAGGTAAGGGTGCAAAAATTTTAGACCTACATTCTTTGGTGAACCCAACATGAAACACATTAAACATATTTAAAAAAAAAATATAGAGAACTTAAAATTTTAGATCATTTGACTTATCAATCCATTAGATGGTAGATTACAATAGAATACGTGGTGTTTTGATTAATGTTGGTGTTCAACTAGCAACCATAGAAATTTCTACTCTAGTTAGAGGTCATAGATTTAGATCTCAAGCACATTGGGATGAATTGGATAGAAGGTTAACTATTATTGATTCCAGAGCACCCAAACTTAGAAAATCAAGAGGTTTGATTTAGACAGAATCCTGGATTTTGTTAACTTATCCTTCTATCATGAAATTTAGAGAGCTTGCCATAGATGGCTAGTAGATAAATGAGCAATCATTTCCTCTGACATATACACCTTTGAATATTATCTTGAAAATGTTGTCGTAGTACATAAATTTCTATCCCGTATAGAAGACCAAGAGGTTGTATTGACTGATAGAAGAAGATTCAGCAGAGTTCCTAGTGTAGTCTTATACCGAGAATATTGTCACGAACTCTATTTTTATGTGTCTAATTTTGAAGTTGATCATATCACTATAGCACATTTTATCCAATTTTTGAAAGACAAATTTCAATTTGAAGAAGAGCATTACATGACACCTGATGAAATTGAACCCATCAATGATATTTATAAGTTGTTCATGGAGAGCTAGGTTATAATATTTATAATACTTATATTATAATATTTTGTATTTCTTGTTTTCCTTTAATTTTTGCAAATTAAAGCTATAAAAATCTAAAAAAAAAAAATACATATATACATTATATTAATTAGGTATATATATATAAAATATATACCTCCTTAAATTCCACCGCATATATATAAGAACATATATATTTGCAAAAAGTCAAATCTACCATAATGCCTAAACTAAGGAGTAACAAAACAAATAGATGATGAGTGGGTGGAACCACCACCTACTCAAAATCCCCCTCTTGAAGAACAAGATCAAGAGGAAGGTGCTCATGACCACCATGATGGGAGTCTTGCTGAATACTATGAACAAGAAGAAATCAATAGAGAATATGAAACTGGATCACCTAAGGTGACTCCAGAAGGAACTGTTAACTTTAAATCTATGGAACACCTTCTAAAATTTGTAAAAACCAACATTGAGGATTTCAACCTAGCATTATTAGTAGATAAAGCTAGAATTAGTGAAACATAGGCCACTTTAGAAAACGCATTTGAAATGCATACAAACCCTATTTCATTCATAGATTAAGAAAGTGACCAAACAAGACCATAAAATGCAAATATGGCATCCCTGATTCAAAACATGCAACAACATAAGACAACCCAACATTCTAAAGTGCTTGTCAATAAACCAAAGAACAATCCTCCACCTTAGAGACCATCATTTACCGCTTTATTCTCTCAAGCTATTAATCAACAAATTTCAAAACAACATAAACTTAAACCGAAACCAAATACCAACTATCAACATCAAAAGGTTCAATAGAACACTGTCCCACATCCACTTCATAACACCCTTCCTAGTAATGCTTTGCATAATAGTAATTTGGCATCGAATCCTTATATCACCCCTTCATACACTCAAAGAACCAATACCATAATGCAACCGAATTAGTATGGTGGACAATCTAGTAATCTTGAAACCATAGTGAAACAAGTAGTTTCCTGCATGGACCAGATAGACCCCTATCATCCCTCAATATAACTATCAAGATATTTGTAGTCAACCTTTGGATCCCATAGTGGTTGCCCAACCTTATCCTAAGCATTTTCCTATAACTGTTCTCCCTATATATAAAGGAACCGAAGATCCCATAGAGCATCTTCATATGTTTAGAATAGCATGTCATGATATATCTCATGAGGATTTGCTATTGCTAAAGATGTTCCTGAAAATCTTGGGAGGCATGGAATTGGAATGGTATTATCAATTGCCTACCAATTATTTGAGAAATTTTGAAGAAATAGCTGAATCATTTGTCCACCAATTTAGTTCCTACATAGAGAGGCATGTGACAATTAAGGATTTGTACAACTTGAAATAGGGTAAAGTTGAATGCTTTTCCGATTTACTAGCAATATGGAGATAGATGCTATGGAAATTACACTTTGCATTACCCCATAGAGAGATGTTGGATATTTTTATCAATAACTTGCAAGAAAAATTGTCCTATGATCTTTCAACTACTACATTGACAACCTTCGATCAGGCTATAGACTTAGCATGAAGAGTTGAAGATGCCCTCATTAGAAGAGGCTAATTTAAGAAGAAGGATGATGATAAGGCATATAAAAATCAATATAAGAATAAGTAGGTTGTGGGTGATGGAGTCACCAACAATAGAAATACTGTGAATGTTAATGCTGCAAAAACTACAGAGAAGTTTGTATTGAAGGCTCCTGATAGACCTCCGAGAGAATTTACTAGGTTAAATCAACCTTTATCCACTATCTTGCCATAATTATTAGAAAGAGGTCTAATACAATTACCTAATATTCGAGAACCTGATACAACCATACCTGGATATATAGCTGACCTACATTGTGATTTCCATAGAGGACCTAGATATTTAACAAATTCTTGCAAGATATTAAAACATAAAATACAAGACTTGATTGATAACAACGAAATGGAAGTACACAATTTTCAACAAAAATTAAATGCTCCAAACAATGCTCAGAAAGATACACAACAAAATCAGAATTAGAATGCAAATCAAACATTGGACATTTTTCAACATCCTTTACCTAAACACGGTAAAGAAGTGGCTAATCAAGTCGAGCATCATAATGTTCCCCATACAACTTGATATGTGGGAACCATTAGTGGACATGTACCTTCTCAATACTTTGAGATATTTGGGACAACATTATCTGTGGTCACCACTATACCCATACATAACATTCCAATAACATATCCAAGTGATACGGATTATGAAACAAAAAATGACCTGGATATTACATTCGGACAATCAAATAGCTCTGAATATGAGTCAGAACCTATTATCCCTATCACAGCTCAGATGGTTCCAGAGGAACCATTTCCAAGAAGGGTCACGACATGACCATCCTCACAACAAATCCTCCCTAATGAGCAAGCCATAAATTCTAGACCATGACCCATTCACCATGCACACAATAATATTGTGGGTACCATCGGAGCCGTTACTAGAAAACAGGCCCAAAATTCTCAACAAGATCAAAATTATAATGATAAGTCGACCCTGTTTGTTTTGAAGGTTCCTAGTAAAGGAAATAATGCATCAAATTCTCAACCCAAACCCCCTTATGATATCAATAAACAACTTTCTAATATTATAGCAAGGATTTCTCTATTAGACCTTCTAAGATCATATCCCACACATAGGGAAGAGTTAATGCATACATTAAGTCAGATGATGGTACCATAAGATATACAACCTGAAGCTATGGCAAATACTATTATACCTTGTGAAGTTGATTGTATTGAATTTCATGATAAAGATATCCCACTTCATAGTTTACATAAAGACAATCCCTTGTACATTACTACATTAATCGGAGATGTAGCTGTCAAAAGAGTTTTAATTGATAATGGTTCATCCCTAAATATTTGTACTTTTGACTTTTACAAGAGATTTAGATTTAGAAGTGATGAGATGAAGAGAACATATATGATCATAAAAGTCTTTAATGATGAAATACAAGAAACATGTGGAGTTATTACAATTCCATTGCAGGTTGGTCCGAGAACTTTGGATATGACCGTGTTTATTGTACATTGCCCTGCATCATACAATATACTTTTGGGTCACCCTTGGATCAATACAATATGATTTGTACCATCTACCTTACACCAATGTGTCAAATTCGAATTCAAGAATCAATTGGTCACCATTCATGGTGATCCTAGACCATTTGATATGTGCACTTTGGTAGAACCTATTGGGATTCAATTTTTCCCCGCATTATCTTCTACTCATCCTAATTCTGCCTTTCCTTCTAAACATGTGAAACTTACACCTAAGATATTAAACCTATTACATCTCCATATCCTCAGCCTTATCCTAAGGAATCTCCACCAAAATCTACATCTAATACTAGTCCCACAATAACTCCTCTTTGTTCTACCCCTACACTATCTGAATTCGTATTAATTCCACCTATTACAATCTCTATTCCATCCACATCTACCAAATTTGTGTTTTCTACATCTAAAGCCATAGAAGAGCCTCCTTCTACCTCATATGCTTTGTCTGATGAACTATTACCTGATTTGTCCAAAATCCTCATAACATCAAAAGAAACATCTTTTTCCATATAAGATTCCCTTGCCTTAAACAAATTACCACTGTATCATCACACTTTGGGCTTTGCACAACCTATGGGAAGTATTTACCAAGTCGGGAGCTATGCCTTCATTTATAAGGGATATGATTGGGGTAGAATACCTAGAAATATTAAAAATAATTATGATGGATATGCTCAATGTTATTTTATCGATAAATATATCAAAGCTAAACCTATAATGCTTAAATTAGGATATGAAGGGAAAGTTTTGGAACCTTTCCAGATTGGCATGAAAGAACCTTTTGGGGTCGAAGCATGGCCTGCCCGATGTGGTATAGGCCTATTTTCTAGTAAGTTTCAGCCATGTCCATTTGAGGATGATGATCACTTAATACCCTATCAATATTATTTAGACGAAAAAGAGATCCTTAAGTCTATGGGTAAGTTATTTTCTTGTAATATGTTGTCTATATCTTACCCCAAAATGATTGCTGAGTCGGATGAACAATTAGAGGGTGACATTTTCCATGATATTTCCATTGGAGAATTATTGCATAATGGTTTTTATTTTGATGGGTCTATACCACCTATAGCTCATCTTGAGGCCACAACCCCTCAAGAGAAATGATCTAAGTTGACCTTAGAAGAATTACAAGAACTGGGTGTGTCATCCGCCCTTCCTAATTTTGAAAGAGACTTACATATGGAAGTGGAAAGTGTCATAAAAGTTAACATTGGAACAAAAGAGAATTATCACATAGTCAACATTGGATCTGAATTAAATGAAGAAAAAAATAAATACATTGCATTTCTTACAAAATATAGTGATGTTTTTGCTTGGACATACGTAGATATGCTTGGTTTAGACTCTTCTATAGTTATGCATCATCTAGTAGTATGACCGAATGCAAAACCAGTTAAATAAAAACTTAGAAAAATGCATCCTAAGGTTGCCCTAATAGCCAAAGGTGAGTTAGAAAAACTCCTAAATATTACATTCATTCAAGCCATTGATTATGCTGATTGGATTTCTAATGTTGTCCCTGTAACTAAAAAAGAAGCAACCAAGATTAGGGTTTGTATAGAATTTAGAGACATCAACGTTGCATGTCCTAAAGATGATTTCCCTCTTCCTAATATGGATCAAATCATTGATTTTACTGTTGGAAGTGGGATGCTATCCCTTATGGATGGATTCTTAGGTTATAATCAGATCAGGATAGCTCCTGAAGACCAAGCTAAAACAACTTTTATCACCCCTTGGGGAACCTTTTGTTGGAAAGTAATGTCATTCGGATTAAAGAATGCAGGTGC
Organism: Wollemia nobilis; assembly: GCA_028583015.1. Lineage (NCBI taxonomy): Eukaryota > Viridiplantae > Streptophyta > Pinopsida > Araucariales > Araucariaceae > Wollemia > Wollemia nobilis. Next base: position 8,675,716 of record JAQPPZ010017081.1, on the reverse strand, counting down.
AACCTATCAATGAGCTATGACTTACATTTTTCATGATATTATGTATGATGTTATGCATGATTATGTGGATGATATTATAGCCCGTTCTACTGAAGAAGATGAACATTTAGATGATTTGAGAAAAGTATTTGATTGGTTAAGAGAATACCATATCCGTTTAAACCCAACAAAATGTATATTTGGAGTTAAGTCAGGTAAATTGTTGGGGGTTATTGTTTCTTTGTGCGGCATAGAAATTGACCCTCTTAAAATTTAGGCTATCATTGATATACCAGCTCCTAAAAATATATCTGAGTTACGAAGTTTACAAGGTAAACTTCAAGCTATCCATTGTTTCATTGATAAGTTGGTGGAAAAAACTAGACCTTTTCTCAAATTGCTTAAGAAAAATATCCTCTTTCAATGGGATGATGAATGTAAAGAAGCCTTTGAACAAATAAAACAATATCTTTTAAGTCCTCCTATGCTTGCACCTCCTAAAATTGATCATCCTTTCATCTTGTATATTTTTGCTTCAGAATTTGCCTTAGGAGCTATGTTAGCTCAACTTGATAATGAGAAGAAAGAATGAGAAAATTATTATATTAACATAACATTAATAAGTTATGAAACTCATTATACATAACTAGAAAATTTATGTTTGGTAGTTGTATTTTCTACGCAAAAATTGTGCCATTATATGCTTAGTCAAAAGACATGTCATTGCCAAATCTGATCCCCTAAGGTATCTCATGAGCCGACCTTATCTATCCGATCGCACAACTAAGTGGGTTCTTGCTTTGAGTGAGTTTGAGCTCACATTCATAGGTCAAAAATCCATTAAGGGTCAAATCATAACAGACCAATTAGCTGTTGCACCCTTAGAAGCCACTCATCCCCTCATCATTGAGTTTCTTGATGAATGCCTCAACCTAGAGGAGGATCATTCGAAACAATGGTATTTATATTTTGATGGACCACGATGCATGAGTGGGGTTGGTGTAGGTATTATTTTAATATACCCTCATAAGCATCTTATACCATTATATTTTAAATTAACATTTTCTTGCACAAATAATACTGCCAAATATGAGGCTCTAATCCTTGGATTGCGAGCCGCTTTAGCACTAAAAATTAAAGACTTATTAGTTTTTGGTGATTCTCAATTAGTGATAAATCAAATTAATGATGTTTATCAGACCCGAGATGATAAAATTTGCCCATATAAAGCCTATGTATTACAGTTGTTGTCCTTGTTTGATAAGGTCACCTTAGAAGCTATTCCTAGAACTAGTAACTATGTTGTTGATGCTATGGCTGCAGCCGCCTCCTTATTACCCTTGGAGTTGGATGATGATTATGCTACTATCATTATTCACCGACTCCAGGAACCTACTTCCGCAAAATCCTGTTTAGAGCCATTGGATATATTTCTAATCAATGAAATTACTCCTAAACCATGGTACATCGACATCCTTAATTTTCTCCAGACGGGAACTTTCCTTGAAACCTTCAATAGAAACCAACACTAGTTATTACTTAAGCAAGCAATTCACTTCGTAATAGTTGGAAATACTTTGTATAGGATATACTTTGAAGGTATCTTATTACGATGTTTAAATCTAGACAAATCTAGAAGAGCTTTAAGTGAAGCCCATGACAGATCTTGTGGAGGACACTTTAGTGGTAGTGCCATAGATTAGAAACTCCTTAGAATAGGATATTTTGGCCTACCATGGAAAAGGATGCACATGATTACATGTGCCATTGTGACAAGTGCCAGAAGCATGCTGACCTTGTCCACGCTCCTGCTCAAGAACTCCAAGCTATTTCATCTCCTTGGCCCTTCTCTAAATGGGGTTTAGACATCATTGGAAAAATCAATCCTATATCATCTGATGGTCACAAATTCATCATAATAGCAACTGAATACTTCACAAAGTGGGTAGAAGCTATGCCTTTAGCTTATTGCACGGGAGCTCAAGTTTCAAAATTTATTTTCAATCAAATCATTTTTAGGTTTGGAATTCCTTCAAATCTCATCTCAGTTAATGGAACTTGTTTAAAAAATAAAGATGTTAAAAACTTATATCAAAAATATAAATTTCAACATCGTTGGTCCACTCCCTATTATCCTTAAGGTAATGGCCAAGCTAAAGCATAAAATAAAACCTTAATTAAAATTCTCAAAATATTAGTTAAAAATTTGGGTCGTGACCTTGGCAACCTTGGATGGAAAATATCGATTGACAACCTTGGATGGAAAATATCTCAAGGAACCCATGAAAATTATGCATCTTAAATGATATTATGCTTAAAAATAAAATGACTCATCATTGTACATAATTGTATATGTTTTCTCATTTTAGCAATTCATATAAAAACTTCAAAACCATCAAAAACATTTACATTGCATAGCTTTTCTCATTTCAAGCAATTTACATAATAATTCAAAATCAAACAAAAATAAAAAATCATTAAAACTATCAAAAACATGTTCATTTACATTACCAAAGTTAAAATTTTGCAGCTATATTTTCCTTTGTTTCGGATGAATTTAAAATTTATCTTGGACCATGCACTTTAAATCCACATGAATAAATATTTTTGATCTTAGCATTATGACTATAAATCTCTCTTATATCGAAGCACTATTGCAATAACTAATATTTTGAGTTTTGGGAACTGATTTCGCTATTTATTTGAATCAAATCTACTTTTACATATTAAAATGATTTGTTGCAAATTCGGAAAACAATACTACACAATAGTTGTGGTCTCTTAAGTGAAAAGTTTCCCCTGCTATCCTATCATGTGCATGGTCTAGAATCTTTGAGAATTGGCAAAAGGACAAGCTCACCCCTACCCGAAATAAAAATCCCTTGCTCCACATCTAAGCTGAGCAAGTATCCCTAGAATAGAAAGAAAAAGAAGAAGAAAAAAAAAAAAAGAAAAAAGAAAAGAGCAATGTTCAAAATACAAAAAGAAATCCAAGCAATATCCAAGAAATATCAAATATCAAAGTCAAAAATCTAGAAAAATAAAAAAAAAAAGCAAGAAAAGAGAAAAATAAAACAAATAAAATCCCCCCCTACCCTTTGAAAAGAAAAGAAGGGTGAATGAACTTGAATCCCTGGAATTCTCAATTATTCAAAAATTGTGAGGTAAACCCCATAACAGGTGATTTGTGCCCAACTTTCTTGGCCTTGGGTGACTCCTTCTCGTGTGGTGACACATTTATCACATTAGTGACCTTATTTTGTATAGACCTATGTCAGCTTGTGGATTAGCTAACTTTTGATGACCTAACTTACATAGTAGTTTGGTACGGTTACATGCACAAAAATCATGGTTAATGAATCTTCAATCACACACACATTGGTTCATTCAAATTGCTTGCATCAAAATACCTTACTCAAAATCGGTAAATGAACACTACAAAGCACACACAGTTGATCTTTGGGAGATTTTGTGTCATTATGTTAAATCAAAATGGGTAATGAACTCACATTTGCACACACTGGTTCTGGATAAATTTAAATTTCTCTTTGAAATAAATTAAAATATAATCTTGAAATTTTGAAAAAAAAAGGTATCCATTATTTTTCGCAAAATAGTTATTGCTTACAAAAACATTGACTTCATTATGATGGCATCATTTTCAAGAAATTAAAAATTAAAAATTTTCATACTTGTGAATTTTGCCTAGTGTAAGTCAATTTCGCGATCTCTTAAACTTTAATTTTATTTTTTATCAAAATATTTCAAAATATTGCAATAAAATCTTACAATAAAAATCTTTACTTTCACGATGATGGTATAATTCCTAACCAATTTGGAATTTTATGCCTAGCCAAGTCATATTTACATAATTTTATACCCATCATAAAAATTATCAAATAAAACATCATATTTTCTTCCATCATGATTTTTCGCGATGATGGTATAATTCCACACTTTGGAATTCTATGCCTAGTGCAAGTCATCATTTTAATTTTTGTGTGTCTACAAGCGTTTTATAAACTTATAAAAATATGTGACTTAATTATTCTTTGCAAACACATGCTTCATTGAAAAATGAAATTTTCATACCATTTTATGATTTTGATTTTTGATTCCTAAGTACACATTAAATTACCCATCACACTTAGGAATTCTATACTTACACACAAATCATTCTCTCATGTTTTCCTGCTTAAAGTTATTTGAAATCCTATTCTAAAACAACATCAAAACATCATTACTTTTTCATCACCAAAAGACTTAAGAATTACTCTTAAGCAAAACAAACTACTTTTGCAATACTACCCATAACAGGATCAACTTAATGACCTAGCGAGCGGTGACTCCATCAAATGGTCATGTCACAATGTCTACATCCTTCGGGGTTTATTGTTAAAAGTATTTTTTTTCTATTTTCATTTTCATCCACACATTTTTTGTCACAAACACATTTTTCATTTAATTTTATAGAATTAGAAAACCATAAAAATTTCATGACATGCAATCATATGAAAACATAAATTCACAAAGCATCATTATGAACATAAGTCACATGACAAAAACATATATCTACATATATATCATCATCAAAATATATACATCCATCATATTGATTGGTATGCCACAATACATGACTCGGCATACTCAATCATCATACAAAATCTACAATATATATACACCTCATCTATCTATCTCCTAGGGCCTCTTGAGCTCTCTGCCTCATCTCCTCCACCTCTAGGAGCTAGAGGAGGTTGTCCCATAAATGCATCTACATTATGTGTCATTGAAGTCATCCTCAATGAAGTCATCCTCAATGAAGTCCTAGACGACGATCCAACATGAATATGTCATGCTATGTCTGCAGGCAACTCCTCTCTGTGATCCTTGGGAGCCAGTGCATAGTACATCCCATGATAAAATGTGTTCTATGCCATCAACCGTACCAAATCAAAGGCCCAAGATCCTCCTCCTCTCTTCCTGAGTCGTAGGACCTTTACCTGTAGACTTTGTATCTATCCTTGCTGTGCGGTGCCTGTCGCCTAGAGATCTTGCACCTACCTTCATATTGTGGCATTATCCACCCAGAGAGTTGCCATCTCACTACTCTCTCCTACCTCCACACCCTTGTACTTATTGGGTGAAGGAGACCTATCTACTTATGGAGGAGAAGATCTCTCCCTCCTCTATTCTTGCATCTACCTCTCCCTAGACTGTGTCTACCAAGCACCCATGGACACCACATGTCCACCTCATATCCTAACGCTCCTCTATGTAGAAGGTGCCCATCCTCTCTGTCTTCTCTCTACTTGATATGCAACTTGTTGCTGCTATAAAATTTGCCACAAAACCATGTGTACAGGTCTCCTCACCCTCGTCAAACATGGAGGGTGAATAGTAGCATACCATGCATCATAACACATGACAACCCCTACATCATCCCCATATACTAGCTAGATGGGGGCATCATCCTCATTGTGGATCACAAAACTCTGCATGTCTGGGATCCCACTCAATATTGTGGCATCCCGCATCATCCTTGAAAACTCGTAATCCCTCATCATTGGTATCCCTTATTGGAGCCTGAACTAATGGAGGACTCGATCATACTGATGGATATCTACCTTGCCTCACTCTAATCTCATCCAAATGACTCGCCTGATGCGATCCAGCTCATACCCATCCTCTAGCCACATTGGAAGCTCTCTCTATGGCATCTAGGTAATTTGGTCTAGAGTCAAATCGTCTATCAACCTATGAGAGATAGGTAAATTGGATCTCCTCTGTGAGCCTCTCCATAGCCACCAGTAGAACACCCTGGGCCTCTCCTGGTCAACCCCTATCAATGGTAGCCCCACAGGTCACCTCACTGTGATGTGCTCCCAACACTAGACCTAGAGGAGTGAAGTCAACACCACACATTTGCCTCTCTTGTACACGATCCCATGGAGGATCTTGTACAAGTAGCATAGAACATATGGCCCCCAAGAAAATCGATATCTATGCTCTCTCATGTCACATATGACATCTACAAGTAGCCATGGTACTCTGCATCCGCTTTGGTGGCATAGAAATAAGCCACCTACCACCCCAGCCAACACCTTAGTCAAGGTGGATACTCCATTTGTATATCTCAAAATCTTGATGTTCACTCTGCCCTTCTACAGGATGAAGCTAGCATCGCCAATCAATCTCAGCGTCGCTCAGCCACAGCTAGTTGAAGCAGCAATAAATTTTCCCTATATGGGGATTTGCAAAATCCTCCATACATCCTCCAAAGTGGGAGTCATCTCCCTTGTCGATAGCCGAAAGCAAGATGACCTCGAATACCATCTCTCTGCTAGGGCTATCAATAGCCCCATATCTGTAGGCACTTGTGGCATCTATGTCACATGCTGTATTCCCACTGCCCCTAAAGTATCCCTCTCTATCGGGGTTAGTGTGGTCAAATCATCTCTTAACTCGCCATATTTCCACTCTTGACTTTTTAGCAATTCCTTCTGTAAAACAAACAATAAAAATCAATAATTAGTACATCATAAAACAATCAATAACATCAACAAATTAAAAGTCACCTAACAATTTGCTGATATCGTCCATTATTTTACGATATCATTTCTAATTTCATGAGATCGTCCTTGTTTCGACGAAATCGTCTCACCCTATACGATTTGACCCTAACAGCTGAATCATACCAAATTGGATGCAACCATCCTGAATTTTTTAAGATCATTTGGTATGATCTTGTTGAAATTGGGATAATTTTGTTGAAATTGAGACGATCTCATCTTGACTTCTTCAACACGAAGAAATACGGCCGTGGTGCCCTAAAATCCAACAAAAATTCAATCTAAACATAAAAATTTAAAAGCTAATTTTTTTTATAAAAGAATAGAAACCTTACCCGCATCCCTCATCACACTACCGATGCTCGATGCTCAGTCTCCACCATTTCTCTGGCCTCAGAGCTCTGGATTGGTAACAGTGAAAATAAAAATGAAATTAGGTTTTACCCTATTTTCTAAATATATATATATATATTAAAAATGCATTTTTTTAACTCTTTCGCATTTTTACCAAACGTTCAATTTGGTTAAATACCTGGAGGGGGCACCATAGTCATCAGTTGCACAATTCGACTTAGAATCATCACCTAAACATTGGAATACATTTTTTCTTTCTTGTAAAGCGTGTCAATCTCTTTAACGCATTTTCTACAAAAAAATCACTAAAGAGGGGGCAAAATGTAACACCCTAAAATTGATGCAATTTAATTTACCCTAAGGTAATAATTCAAAAATCAACCGTAAAACCACCTTTTAACCACCTGCCTCATTTTTCATGCCAAATATAGAGGCAATTATGGTAGTTGGATGATATCATCGTCGATTTGATGATATCATCTCTAATTGGATGAGATCATCTAGAACCAAACATCCATATGTTTTCGTTCAAAAAAACCAATTTTTCATAATTAAAAATAGTTCCAACTCTCATTCCCAGTTTAGTAGAAGCGTGTCTGCACTGTTGGAGGATGTTCCATTGGAGATCTCCCAGATTGGGATGACTCCCAACCTCCTAACTCCCCCCTCAATCCTATTTAAATCTTGATTTCCATTAAACCCACCTTGGATGATCGATTTCCTGCAACCCAAGCTCCATACCCTATTAGAACATCTTGAAATTCGATTATTCACATAAGTTTTCCAGATCCATTTGCAGGTTTTCATTTTGCATCAGTCAGAGGAAGCTTGGATCGTCACAGGCGATCCTGTTCAAATTGGAGATGATCTCCTCTATTGGAGATGATCTGGTACCATTTCAAGTGATCTTGATTGTACTCCTCTTAAGGGCAATCAATATCTGAGGTTTGCATTTCGTAGTAATTCAATTAATCAATTTACATTAGTTTAGATCTTTATTTTGTATTGCATCTAGTATTCACCTCATTCTTAATGATATTTTGCATTTAGGATCAATTCCACTTAAAACATAAGGGCATTTCATTATTTCAGATTTTATCGGATTTTTTGGGATCAATTAAGCATTCAGTTAATGTTTTTATCCTTTTAAATAGTATTTTGCATTGTATTTTCCTTTGTTTTGGCATTTATCTATTATGTTGTAGGTTTCTAACAAAATCAGTTAGGTGACTTCATCTGATTTCAAATGATTTCATCCGATTTCGAATGAATCTATGCAATTACAGATGAACCTACAAAATTGTAGGCGATTATGTCCAATTGTAGATGAATTTGCAAAATTAGAGACGATCTAGACTGCTTCAAAAAGTCAAACCTTCATCAGACATCCAAAATTGGGTAAGATCTTTCCTTTTCCTTTCAAGCATTGCATTTAGAGTTTATTTCTATTTTCTATCTGCATATAAATCACAATTTGTATATAGAATAGTTTAGCTTCATTCTAGCCAACCTAGGTATTTGAAGTGTTTTTAAACTAAAATGAATACATCCAATTCATTCCTAGCCTAAGCACGAAAGCTTCTCCAAAATGCTTCCTAGTGAAACCACCATCTGTTGACAAATCACCAAAGAGGGCAATATTCAAAGTATCTTTCCATCCAAGGTGTAGACCTATCCTTTTTCCATCCCTCTTCTGGGCGCAGATCCATCTATCTGAAGGTAAGGGTGCAAAAATATTAGACCTACAACAACTAAAGTGTTATTACAATTAATACTTACAATGCTAGCCTCAAGTCTAAACAAAGTTCCTGTGTGAACTCCCCTTGCCAACACCAAAGATCCACGAACCATCTTGCAGCTATCCTTATTAAATACCACATTCACACCTACATCATTCATCTTACTCATAGATATCAGATTCTTTGCCAAACCTAGAATATACAACACATTAGGAAGGGTTTTAATTCTTCCATATTTTAGCCTCAACTTGAATCTTCCTTGACCTTTTATTTTATATGTTGAATTGTCTCCCACAAATACTTTACTTTCATCTATCTTTTCATATTCACTGAACACCTCCCTATGAGGATTCATATGAAAATAAACACCTGAATCAATCAACCATGAGTCAAGGCATTCACTTGAGCATGCTGCAGCCAAGAATAAGTCCCCTAAATGGTCTTCATTTATGTAGAAGTTTCTTCATCAGATTATTGATTATTATAAGCCTTTTTAGGTCTGCAGTCTCTTTTATAATGCCCTGCTTTACCATAATTACAACATTTTCTCTTTTCTAGGGCAACATATTTACCCCTTGATTTTGATTTCTTTTCTCCTGATTTCTCTTTGCTTCTTTCTTGAGAAAAACCTCTCACCATCAAGGCTTCCTTTTGATGATAATCCTTAGAAGATTTTCATCTCATCTCCTCAGATAACAAAGTTCCTACCATATCCTCTACTTTCAATGTAAATGTAGTATTGTTGATAGCCATAACAAGGTTATCCCATGAATTAGGTAATGAACAAAATAAAGTAATATATTTTTCCTCTTAATCTATTTTTATTTATACATAGGTTAATTGAATTACCACAGTATTAAAAACATTTAGATGTTTAGCCATAGAGTTACCATCATTCATCCAAAGTGAATACAACTTCTTTTAAAGAAAGAGTTTATTTACCAGTGACTTTATCTGATACAAATTTCTCAGCTTATCCCATAATAACTTTGTTATGGTTTTTGTAAATACATTCAACAATACCAAATTAGATAAGCACAATTTGATAGAGCTCTTTACCTTCCTATCAATTTTTAGCCAATCCTCATATGTCGTCACTTTTAGTTTTGATTCCGATACTACAATCCACCGATCTCTATCAACCAATAGATCCTCCATCTTGAGTTTCCATAACTCAAAATTCTTTCCATTAAATTTTTCAATCTCTATTCGTGTGCTTCTCATATTTCTTCTTTTTTTGAATCTTGTCACGTACGACTCCCACTCAAGAATTAATTTATCACAGGGTTGAGACCCTTACTCCTCGAACAAAGCTAAAACCTAGCTCTGATACCAAATGAAGAAAAATTAATAGCCCTAATACACTTAAAACTAAAAAGCAGTAATAATAGAATTAAAAGAAGAAGATAACAGATTCACACATTATATAATGTTTATCGTAGAAACCCTCAACCGAAAAAAACCAGTACAATATTATTATTGTATTAACTTCACCATCTCCAATACAATAATATTCTCTTTCTGTCTCTTTCTGTCTATCTACTCAAACCCTTATGCAAGTGCAATATATATAACAAAAGCACATGCATGGATTTTTACAATATCATGGTATTATTTTATTATTGCATTAACTTGACAATCTCCAATGCAATAATATTCTCCTTTTATCTCTATTAAATCCTCATGCAAGTGTGATATATATAACAAAAGCACATGCATAGATTTTTACAATATCATGGTATTATTTTATTATTGCATTAACTTGACCGTTTCCAATGCAATAATATTCTCCTTTTATCTCTTCAAACCCTCATGCAAGTGTGATATATATAACAAAAGCACATGCATGGATTTTTACAATATCATGGGTGAATAATGCAAGGGTTCAAATATAGTAACCCTAAAAGCCCATATGGGTCTAAAAATATCACAACTAAAAATAACCTGTCTAAAAATAGCTTAAACCCTAAAACCATTTGGAGTGTCCAGTACATGTCTATAAATAGCTTGTCTATAAATAGCATGTCTATAAATAGCTTGTCTAAAAATAGCCCTAACCTGAATAACATGGAAAATATTCAACATATTTCCAACATCAATGAATGGATATTGTGCAAATAATAACCATCCAAATTGCTATGAATGATACTCATGATGTGAGGCAAATGAGAGTTATTTTAGTGGAAAAGCTATCAATCTATTCTTGAACTTGACCCATATGAATAATATGAAAGACATAGAATTTACTATATCCTTTTTTAGGGGGAATGTGATGCATAAGTTGCAACAATAAGTGTTGTTACCAACTACAAGAAATATGTATGTCATATTTTTGCAGACTTGTATTTCCACTAGATCTTGATCTTTTCCATCTATCTCAAGCATGTTAGCTTGAGATAGATTCATGTAATAAAAAGTAACAATAAGCTACAAAAAAATCTATAGAAACCGGTCAGTACATTTAAGCATTCAAGAATTCAAATATTCTAGATAGAGAGAACACAAGTAGTAATTTTCCAAAAATATAAATCTATCCTACTCTAACATAGCCTATGATAAACCTATTCTAATATACTCTAAATAAATTATCTTATTAGCTTGATTTTAAATAATTTCTTGCATGGCCAATTCAAGTCCCCAATATGATTCTTGCATAATATCAATAAAATAATTCCATCTATAAACATTTTGTAAATGCTTTCCATATCCATAAATGAAAAAAAACTATTGGAAACCATTTTGGATTTAACACTGCGGGTATAATCATCACCCGTTATGATTATTGGGTGCATCCGATAATCGCACCTCCTTTGGAGCATATAATCAAGAAGTCCAAGATAATGGGATGTGGCTTCAAGGATGACCTCTAAGATATTTAGAAAGGCTAAATCTTTGTTTGTGTATGATCTTGGCACTCACTTCCTAAGCTAGCATAGTCTATAGAGTTTTGATAGGAAAAAAGGATAAGAGGAAAGTGATAAAACTAACTAGCCTAAACTATGGATGGTGTTTCAAAGAGAGTTGTAGATTCATTCTAGGTATCAAATGGATTGAAACACATGCATCAATCATGATAGCAATAATGAACACAATTTTATAATGACATATCTTTTACTTATAAAATTTACAAAAATACTAGGATGAGGACAAAAGGAAAATAGTCACAATTTTTTATATACATGTTTAAAAGCACATATATACATATACCAAAAATAAAAATGTTTGAAGGCCTTTACTTGAGTTGACTCAAGTCTTGAGTCTAGATCAATACATAAAAAAAAGAAGTGAATGAATGAATTTAAGGTCAAACAATAACACAAAAGTACAATTCTTCCCCTCCCTAGATATAAAATTTTCCTATTTATATAGTTTATCTTCCAATTTGAAATTCAAAATTTCACCCCCAATTCTCATGAGCAAGAAATTGATATCCTCTAGGGCTATGGGGCTTAAGGCACTATGTTGCATTTAATTTTTAGCATATCTAAAGTCGATATGTAGTCTAGTCATCATAAATGCTTGATAGGTGGGGTTGGCTCTCTCTAGATGCAACATTAATGAGAGTTCCTTCCCGAAACTCAAGCCCAGGTGGTGCTTGCAAATTTTGCCTTTACTTGCTAGGGAAGACCCTTCACAAAATTGAGATTAGTGGTGATTGCAAGAGCCCCATATTCATGCATGCTTGGTTCCTAGGTTGCTACCTCATCATTCCCTTTACCATATCTAGTCATTGCTTGCCTTACCCAATCCTAGTTTGGGTCCTTGATAATACGAACCTTATGCGTGGTTCAGTCCCTAGGATGTGATTGGCCTTTTGGTTTAGATTTCTCCAATCACATACTATTTTTTTGGCATTTTTTTACCAAAATTTGGTAGTATCTTTTGGCCTAAGACCCCCTCCAAGTATTTGGTTGTCATGGTGTTGTGCTACTCTTGTAATAACTTGTGAAATTCTAGTTTGAGTGGGAACTCATCACCAAGTTTTACATGTAGTGAAATTTTAGTACATTAACCTTAAAATTTAGGGTATGGTTAAGTGATCTAGGAATGTGATATTTTTGCAGCATGACTTTATGCTTTAAAATGCCCAAAAATCTATTTTTTGATCTTAACCTCACTGTTAAGGGCATAAATTTGTGCTCGACACTCCATTTTGATCCATTCAAAAAGTATCAAAAAGATTAAAGAGAGTACAAATTTTAGTTGGAAAAATATATCATAGACAAGTTGTAAATAAATTTATGAAAAATTGTCTAGAGGCCCTCAAAAATGCAAAATAAAATACTTACTAAAAATAGTAATTTTGTCTCCACAACATTCAAACTTGCAATTTTGCGGAGGCAAGAGCTTTATACCAAGGGATGGTATTGCTGGAGTATGTGGAATGCTCAAAATTAATTTTCAAAGGGTACTCCCTAGCCACAATAAACACCCCTAAAGGCTTGACCTCTACCTCTTGGGCGATCTCCAACATGATATCAGAGGCCAAAAGACTAGCCTAGTCCATAGAGCAGATTCAAATTTTGCACACATTCAGGGAAGGAAATGGAGTTGCTGATGGTTTGGCTAACCTTAGGATTCATAAAAATGATTTAACTATGTGGAGAAGAGACTTCCCTCTAGGTATTATTAATCAAGACTTTATCCAAAGAACATGACTAACCCATATTTTAATTATTTTTTCTAGGTTGTAGGTGGATTCTAGGTCCAGCCTCAATATTAAAAATACCATTGGTTGGTTCATATCCAACATGGGACTAGACCTAAGTAATTTTGTGGGCATCAATTTTGTAAATTTGAATTATTATTTTAAAGGTGCCAAAAGAATCGATGAGGGAGAATTTACTTCAACCTTGGAGTGGAATTTTAAATTAATCATTTCAAACAAAGATATTAGGAACCTAAGCACGCGGATAAGCATTATGTATAATTTATACACACATAATGGTGAGGTAATTTTTCATCATTTGTTGTCAATTCATCACCTTGGTAATGATTAAAACAGGTTGTTCAAATTATATGGAGGAATTGGTAATTATACCTTCTTGATCTTGGACTCTTCTAGTCATGATCCTAATGGTGGAACTGGTCGCTATATCCCAATTTATTTCATCAACTCAATGATTGACAGCTAGGCATACCTAAAGGGCAAGTTGAATGAGATTATGTCATGCACTGATGAAATAAAAAGTATTATGATGTGTCTCCAAAATGTGTCAAAATTTCCCATATTGGGCCACCCTAACTTGAAAGGCAATGTTGTGATAGATTGATCCTTGGAATATTTGTGGTTGTTGGCTCATTTTTGTAGTCATGTGTTTTTTTGGTTGGTTCCCATGTTTTGATATGTTCTGAACCTGTTGTCTCTTGGGGCTTGTTGGGGCCTTGTTTTTTTGTTTATTTTTAGTCTACCCTATGGGGTTTGGTGCTCTTTCTAAAGAAATTTGACTACTCATATTAGCTCTTCTCTATTTCTTTTGTTCAAGGTTTGGGGACCTTTCAACACCCCTTCTTATATCCAATAAAAAAAATAATAATTTTTTACTTTTAGATTTTCACAGCCAAAATGCACCTCTAACTATGTTAACACATCAATAGAATATAAAAAAAGAGAGTAAGTTATATGTATGTAATTTTTATTTAGTATACATTTTGCAACTCGTGGAAGGTGAATCACCACATTTCCATAAGGGTGTCTTTCTAACTCATGGAAGGTAAACCAACACATTTACATATGGGTGACCTTCCATATTCATTATGGTGGATTTTCAATACACCAATTCTTGTATAAAGAGAGATGCATCCCTAAATATAACAAGCATAAGTAATGGATGAAATTTTATAGCCTCACATATCTTCTCAAATATTTTCTCGCATTGTACTCTCTTTTTTAGCAATAAATTCATTTTATATTATTTTATTTTTATATTTATGACTTGATTTTTTACATTGTTATTTTTGAATTGCACTCTTTTGTGAGCTTCCTTAACTTGAAATTTTGAGTTTGAATTACTGGTATTAAAGTAGTTTATCTTTTGAGTGTATGTCATAAACATGAGATTAAGATATCAAAATTTGGGTATCAGATGCAAGATCCTTATTATTACCTCCATTGTCATTCCAAATGATCTTAGATGAGAACCAAAATGGACAACACCAATATAGTTGATCCTTTGAAGTATATGTGAAACAAAACCATCATAAAATAAAGGAATAAGATGATAAATCAATTTGATCAATTTCTTCAATGACTCCCTGTTACAAATTTTTCAACCTCCTACGCACAACCTCTCACTACCTTAGCACCATTCAATGATCGCACACCTTTTAAGGTATAGGTAAAGTTTCAAATTCCTATTTTTGAAGGAAAAATTAGTGATGATGCTCTAGAAAATTGGCTGGATTAGTTATCTTCATACTTCTCTATAAAATTTAACCAACAATGAGAAAATCAATTTTAAACTCATGAAAGCTTCATTACCTATTCAAAATTTATGGAAAGTATATTATAATAGGATTATGGAAGAGAACAAAGATGAAGTAGAGTTCACATGGGATAATCTCATGGAGGCCATCAAGGAAGAATATTATCATGTGGGAGCCTATGAAGACAAATACATGTGATGGCAAGAATTCCATCCAGATAAAGACCAATATATTCAAGGTTATATAATGTTTTCCACTCCATGGAAATAAAGATAGGTATTCAAGAAACTAAAAGGCATTAAATACTCAAGTACTATAGTGGCCTATAATAGTACTATTATTATTATTTATTGTCCCCACCTGGGATAATCGTTCCTTGAGTTGGAGTGACACAGTGTGACACAACTAAGAGCATAGGGTTTAGCTCAATCGAGGACCTTCAAGAGATTTTTATAAGGATGGTTCCTTGTTAAGATGCGATCTTCAAGGCACTAGTTGCTCAAAAAAGGAAAAAGGATGTGAGAAAGTAAACAAAATCAAAAAATAAAATAAAATGGGGTGATGTGCCAAGATATCCACTAAGACTTTTCTACAAAAATAGGCTTAAATAGGTAAAAATGTCCTCTCCTTAACATAGTGAAGTGCGATTGAGATCTACCAGTTATATGCATGCATAATAAAGTAGGTCCTATAGGAGAGCCAAGCTAGTAAGTGACTCAATATAAAAATAGATGTAGGCCCCTCACACACAAATACACTTAGCAAAATCCAATATTCAGGTAAAGTATCACAAAAACATACACACACAATAATGGATCTACAGGTAAATACCAAAAAATAGACACAAGCTCTCATGTATATATAAATGCAAGCAAACTCTTATGAAGATTATGATAGAAGCGGGGATTCGATATTTCCCACAAGTTACTCAGGAACCATAATTGTTTTTACAGAGAGAAATGAAAGGAAAGCCTACAAATGTATACAATAAAAAACTTTTCGATCCTTTACAAAGCTAAGACTACTCATATTTATAGATTACAAGGGGAGGGTTTTCCCTCCAAAACTCATGTAGAGGAACTTAGGTGATGCCATTTTAGATATTGATCCATGTCTTGTCTAATTATTTATCCCTTTAGGATTATATGGATTTGAGGATATGGATGTCAATTGATCTAGGGTCCTTGGATGAGCAGCTATCATTTTTATTGCCATATACCCATTTTTGGGGATTCCCATCACCTAGGTGCAAAATATTGCTTTAATTAATATTTTAGATTTTTGATCTACTTCTTGTTTTTGTCCTTTCTCAAAGATATGAGATATATTTTGTAGGAAGGACAATATTCCTTGAATAATGCACACCTTATTTATTTGACTTTTGGGGTATTGATGTTATCTTCTTTGAGATATTTTCTTCATATCTTGGGATTGTTTATCCTCATATCTTCAAGAATTTATACCTCTTGTATCTTTGTTAGGACTTTTTATTTTTCCTTTTATCCATGACTTCGAAACTTCTAAAATTTGGATATTTCTTGTTCATGAGATTTGGACTCCAATGGTTAGGCTTTTCTTATTGGGCCTTTATTCATGTGCCTGTCCATGACTTGAATTTTCACTTTCAAAAGGTGTAGTTATTTATCACTAAAATTTTGGTGGATTTTAGGGGATATTTAGCTTACTAAAGATAAGGAATCCAAAAAATGGTGCCTTAGTCCATTGGGAACAAAATCAAGAAACTTTCCCTTGAAATATAAAGTCTCCAGTGGAGAAGTCATAACTTTGAAATTTTATAGGTGGTAGAGCCTTATTCTATCTCATGAAATTGAGATCACCTATGGTATATATGTACAAAGATTTAATTTAATGGCCTTTATCCATTGGACATGGAGTCAAGGGGTCCTATTTATTATTCGAGTCTCAATTGCTTTTTTATTTTCTTCCAATTTCATGGGGAGATTACTTCCACAACCTTGAGACTCATATTTCTAAACAACTTCTATGGCTTAGATTGCTTGGTACCTAAGCTTGAAAATTTTCTTATTAACACAATGCTGGTACTAGTGCCAACTCCCATTTTTTATTTAACCCTGATGGCATGCTTCTTCCTCCTCCAGCTTAGATTTTTTTCTTCTTTGTTCTTATGGAGTGGAAGGGTGTTTCCTTTTGGCTTGTCGATATGTTCAATCTTGCTTACTCAAAAAATTATGAGGCAATGGATTCCATGCTCTCTATTGTCTTCTTATCCTTTGGAATTTCATTATGATGTTGGGACTTGATGAGAACTATTTCCTCTACCTCCATGAAATCCTCTTCCTCTTCTTAGATTGTCATAATCTAGTGAGGAATAGCCAATTGTTGAATGGAAAAGGTTTGAGGAGTAGCAACTTGGACAATTAGGGCTAATTTTTCATTCTCTCGTATTTATAAATAGGTCATAATGTTGATCCCATTCTACAATTAAGTGGGGAGAGGGAATGTAATCACTTACAAGCCTTTCCTTAGAAGGAATCTGCTAGAAATATTAGGGCCATGTTTCATTCTAGATCAGATTCATAGGTGAGAAAATAGATGCTTCAACAAGCGAGAATAGACCAAGACCCTAACCAAGTCTTTGGCCAACTCCTTGTTGCAATTTTAGGACCAATGATGTATTATTGGGGTTCCATTGAGAGTGCCATTAAAACATTATCATATTTAATTGTCCCTACCTAGGATAATCACACCTCACATTAGAGGGACATAGTGGGTGGTAGCCAAGAGTGAAATGTTCAACTCAATCGAGGACCTCCAAGATTTGTTTACAAGGTCTATTACTTGTTAATATGTGATCTCCAAGGTTCTAGTTTCTCAACAAAGGAAAAATGGTGTGAGAAAGTAAACAAAATCAACAAAGAAAAGAAAAGTGGGTGATGTAGCAAGAGATCCACTAATATTTTCATACAAAAATAGGTTTGAATTCTATGTGCCACCAGTGAAAAGTTCCTCTCCTTGAAACAATGAATTTTTATTGATATCTACTAGTTATATGTCTACATAAGAAGGTAGGTCTAGCAGGAGAGCCAAGCTAGTAAGTGACTCAATCAAAAAATAGATATCTTAATAGGATCTATCAAAATTTGGTATTCAAACAAAATATCATAAAAACATACACATACATAACAATGGATCTATAGGAAAATACCAAAAAATAGACACATGCTCCCATATATATATATATATGCAAGCAAAATATTACAAAGATTGTGCTAGAAGCAAGGTTTCAAGATTGTTCACAAGCTACTCAGGGACCACAACTATTTTCACAGAGAGAAATGAAAGAAAATTCTACAAATGTATACAATTGTAAACTTGTTGATCATTTACAAATCTAAGACTACTCCTAATTATAGATTACAAGGGAAGGGTTTTCCTTCCAAAACTCATGTAAAGGTTTCTAGGTGGTTGTTGTTTCAAATATTGAGTTATGTCTTGTCTAACTATTTATCCCTTTAGGATTTTTTAGATTTGAGGATATGAATTTCAATTGACCTTGGGCCCTTGGATGATAAAATCCCACTTTTGGGGATTCTCATAACCTAGGTGTAAAATATTGCTTTAGTTAATATTCTATATTTTTGAGCTACTTATATTGTGGATTCATGCTACTATTGTACTTTTTTCAAAGATACGAGATATATTTTGCAAGAAGGACAATATTACTTGAAGAATATGCATCTTATTGATTTGAATTTTGGGGCATTTATGTTATTTTATTTAGCAAATTTTCTTCATCTCTTGGGATTTATTATCCTCAGAACTTCAATACTTTTTAGCTCTTGCACCTTTGTCAAGACTTTTTCCTTTAACTTTATTCATGAATCAAGAACTTTTGACTTTTAGAAATTTCTTACTTATGATATCTAGACTTAGATGATTGATATTTTTTTATCAAACTTTCTTCATATGCTTGTCCATGACTCAGACTTCTACTTTCAAAATGTATAGTTATTTATCACTAAAGGTACATTTGATAGGACATGGACCTATTTGAATTTAATACATTGGAGGAGGCATATAAAATTACTATAAGATTAGAGTAGAAGCACAAAAACAAAAATGGAAAGTTAGGAGGAGCAAATAACAAAAAATGAAACATGAAGTACCAACCAAAGAAAGACAAGACTGAATTTATAAAGAAATAGGATAAAGTGGGTTAGCCCCAAAATCAAAATTGGAAGTAGAAAAAACACTCTTGAAAAAAGAATCCCTTGAATGCAAAGAGTGGAAAATGGTGCAATTATAAGAAGAATAAGATACACTCAAGGGAGAAGTGTCGAACAATTCAATCATTGTTTGTTGAGTTTGCAATGATCCAAAAACTAGCTACAAGAAAACACACATAAAAGAAAAAAAAAATTTACTAAGGAGGGATTCATAAACCCCTAACCGAATTATGGTTATTCTATTGGTTTAAGATCACTAAGTTTCCCAACTTTCCCAAAGAGTTCCATCTCACCAAATACCCTCTCACAAGTCTATTTGTGTAGGCATATTATGTGTTACCACAAATAAGCTTATCTATCTCTTAATACTTGATTAGCTAAACTTATCATCTTCAATCAGTCAAAGGTATACTCCCATAATCATACCATACACAAGTCCATATGTGTTGGTATGCTATGTGTATTATGAGTTAAGATATCCATCTTGTCTCCACGATGAGTTATCTTAACTCATATGTAATATTTTAGTCTACTAAGTTTTTTTTCTTCCTAAGGGGTCTTAATCCCTCAGGTATTCCTACGTTCACCCTAAGGGGTATCAATCCCTTAGGTAATTCTCTAGGTTCACCCTAAAATCTCAATTTCTTAGGTCACTTTTATGTTGAGAAAGAAAAAAAGAATAATTCACTCAACTCAATCAAAGGACATATAAAGTATACAAGGATACTTAGAAAGGAAAATACATTTAAATGAAAGTAAGCATTAGATAAAAAGGAAAGCTAGATAAAAAATATAAATAAATCATAAAAGTAAATTAAGGATACAATTTCCATTCATTCATCAATTATTACATATATCCAAGTATGGTAAAACCTCCATACTTGTAAAGAATAAAGTAATACATCACAATAATATAGGAACATCTCCCTACATTTCTAGTATATTGAGCATAAGTAGATCATTGCAAATGCAAATCAAATTTGAGCCATGGTTCCAACTACCTCTTCAGTCCTCCTTCTCTTTCCATCATTCATTTGAGGATGTAGAGCGTCAGGGAACTCATGGTTTAGGATAGACATACCTCTAAATGCATCTACTATATACTTTGCAAAATTGCAACTATACAAATTAAATCAAAGTATCTAACCATCTACTATATCATTGATATCAATAAAAATATCTATTTTTATTCCCCCCTTTCAATAAATATAGCTAGATCATAGTTCCTAATTTAATCAATAATTTCCTACCTTTATTCAACAAATTAAAATCCCATACCTATAATATTTTAAATAATTTAGATTCCTTTCTTTCCATAAATCAAGTCCCATTACTTAATTCATAAAATAAGTTATTTTCTTTACTTTCATTAAATAGAGTCCTATGCCTCTAATTAACATAAATAAACCATAGTTCTTTTGCTTTCACTAAATAGAGTCCCATACCTCTAATTAATAAAAATAAACCATAATTATTTTACTTTCACTAAATAGAGTCCCATACCTCTAATTAATAAAAATAAACCATAATTCTTTTACTTTCACTAAATAGAGTCCCATACCTCTAATTAATAAAAATAAACCATAATTCTTTTACTTTCACTAAATAGAGTCTCATACCTCTAATTAATAAAAATAAACCATAATTCTTTTACTTTCACTAAATAGAGTCCCATACCTCTAATTAATAAAAATAAACCATAAACCCTTTATTTAACATAATCAAAGTCTTCTTTCTTTAATTATTCAAATAAATCATAAAACTTGTATTTACATAATCAAAGTCTTCTTTCTTTAATTATTCAAATACATCATAAACCCTTTATTTACATATTCAAAGTATTTTTTTTTAATTATTTAAATAAATCATAAAACTTTTATTTAACATAATCGATCATTTGATTTCCATCAATACCAATTAGGTTTTAGTATGAAATTCTACATTAGGAGATCCTCTCCATAACCATAATAAATCAAACACTAATACAATATCAAACAATAGGAAAGGGTAGCGATGACCAACCAAGAATATGGATTTAGTAGGATCGGAGTTCCTAGGTAAGCATAGGGTCTTGAATGAGGTATGAATATCAGTTAGAAAATGATCCACGATTGACTAAGACCCACATGGTGCTCAAGGAACCATAAAAGTGACCACTGAGGCAGACTACTCACCTCACAACTAGTCGAGGTGTGTTGGATTAAAATATGAGGTGGGATAGATTTAACTAGTTCACAATAAATGTCCCACAGTGCGAGTAACGTCAATATCCAAATATTGAAAACAACAATGACCTTTCCCCCAAGATATGCTTCAAGGCACCCATGCAAACAGGTCAAGTAGTGAGAAGAGGGTTCACAAGCACTGAATAAACATCACAAAAAACTCCCTCAGGATTCTAAAAATGGTTTTATTTAGGTGACGATGCCCCACTATGGTTTACTTAAAAGTTTTGATGTTGTTAAAGTGTTGAGTTCCTACATAGTAGACTTGAGTTAAGACATAATAGTATTGGCAACAACACTATCACGGTGTAATAGTCCATCAAATAGTTCAAAGAGAAGGGTTTCACTCCCACTAAAACATGGGTAACTCAAACTATAACTCAAAGGAAAACAAACCAATCAAGGGGAGGAACATTGAAATAGCAAATAATAAATGAAATTACAACATAGGCAAAACAAAACATTTCTAAACCAATTTACTCATTAAATTCTATTTACAAGCGGTGTAAACCAACATGTGAATTCTTTTAATCATTTTATCCTTTCTAGGTGGTGTTGTAGCTAAGTGCTCCTCTTGTCATACCTCTCTCCTTCATTTTCATATTCACGTTACAAAAATATAGGTCTCGTATTATCTTACTTGTTCCCTTCCTTAACAGGGGGAAGAAGAGTTCTCTTTTATGATGCCTTTTGTCTTGTGTTTCATTAACTCTACCTGCTCGACATTACTCCATCCTCATCCATCAGGTGGTAGAGGAGATATTTTGGTTCTCTTTATTTCTATAAAATAAACCAAATTGTAGATAAATATGAGCGTACGAGTTCATCTACTTACTCAAAGTCAAAGCTTTCTATTATTTCTTTAATAAAATCTTGTTAACATTTAAATGAATTTCCATTATCATTTAAAATAAAATCTTTACTAACTTTTTAAATGAATTTCTATTATCATTTAAAATAAATATTTATTAAATTTTTAAATGAATTTCTATTATCATTTAAAATAAATTATTTATTATTTTAAAATGAAATTCTATTATCATTTAAAATAAAATATCTATTATTTATAAATGAAATTCTTTTATCATTTAAAATAAATATTACTATATATATATATATATATAAAGCATAAAAGAATTCATCTTATCGAATACTAATATCATGCTAAATATATTTAAGCAAAACAAGGAGCTTTCAAAGGCAACCAACTTATGCATGCTTTTCCAAACCATTGATGCAACAAGTGATGAAGTAAAAGATAAATCAATAATATGCAACAGACAAAGAGGGAGTCTTTCCATCAACCTAGTCACCTATCTCAGCCTGAGAATTTATGATAGCTACTAGGCTATCAACTGAGGCTCAAGGTGGCTAGCTATTGATGATTATCCCTAACCGATAATGCATGCCTATATGAAGGTATCTATCCATGTTACCCCCGAGTTGCCTTAATCATCACTTCCCCAACCTCAAGTACCCCACTTCTGGTGGATGATTCTACTTCTTCCACCCATGAGTGTACCTGATCTTGCACATTAACAATATGTCAGCAGTACCATGTTCTTCCAAAAATCAAACTAAACATCACATAACTATTCAATTGCACAAACTAAGTATTAAAGCATCATCAATTAATACATCATTTCTTTATGCCAAAAATCCCACTAGGGAGGGTCATGACATCCTACCCCTAGGACTAAACACCATCCTAGGTGTTTCCAGTTTTACAAAAATAAAATTATTACATCATATATTTTCAAACAAGAAGGAAAAATATTTTTGCATATCATCCACTTTCTCCCAAGTGGCATTTCTTTCAAAAAATCGGTCCCATTGGACCTTACATTGTTCAAGAGTCTAATTCCGCATAGACTTAGAATGGAACTCAAGAATATTTATCGACATCACTTCAATAGCCTTCGGATTTACCATCTACAATTTAGAAACATCCCACACATGTTTAGGGTCAGCAACATATTTCCTAAGCAAGGATATGTGGAAGGTGTCATGGATCTTTGATAGGTTAGGTGGTAAAGCAAGTCGGTATGCAACTAAACTGATATTTTTAGTGATCTCAAAGGGTCCCACAAACCAAGGATCCAAATTTGTGGATTTGATAGCACTCTTCTTCGGTTTAACCCTTAAAAACACTTTATCTCCAATTGAGTACTCTCTTGGAGTCCTCTTTAGATCAACATAACTTTTCTGCCTATCGACAACTTCTTTAAGTCTTTGCCTGATTACCTTTAACTAGTCTTCCATTTCTCTGACCATATCTGGCCCAATCACAACTCGATCTTCCAGGTTATCCCAAGATAATGGTGTTCTACACTTTCACCCATACAAGGCATCAAAAGGAGCCATTCCTAGAGAGGAGTGATGTCCATTATTGTAGGTAAACTCTACAAGATGTAGGTAGTCTTCCCAATGAGACTTTTGATCCATGCAGTACATGTAAAGCATGTCTTCTAGTACTTGGTTTACCCTTTCTATTTGACCATCTATCTCAGGGTGGTATGCCGAGCTCATATTCAATTTTGTGCCTATTGCATGATGGAGGGCTTTCTAAAATTTAGAAGTAAATCTAGAATCCCTATCTAAAATGATTACCTCAGGAAATCCATGCAATCAAAATACCTCTTTGGAAAATCTATTAGCCACCACCTGAGCATCATCCTTGATGTTCCTTGGTATGAAATGTGCAACCTTAGTCAATCTATCGACTATTACAAGGATTGCATCATGTTGATACCTGGTCTTGGGTAACCCTACTATAAAATCCATAGATATAACCTACCATTTCTACGTAGGTACATCATGTGGATACAATTGTCCTATAGGATGCTTGCATTCAACCTTAAATTTTTGACATTTGAGGCATCAAGTAATAAAATCGGTGATATCCTTCTTCATTCCTACCTAGAAGAAGGTTCTTTTCATGTTTTCCCTCATTTTGGCCCCTCTAGGATGAGCAGAATAAGGAGATCTATGGGCTTCTTACATTATTAACTTCCTTAAATCACCCATTTTTGGTATGATGATCCTACCTTTGTAGCACAAAAGGTCATCCTTCATGCCAAATTCCTTATTACCCTCAGGGTCTCTACCCATTCTAGCTCAAATTTCTTAGTAATACTCATCTCGAGATTGCTCCTATCTCACTTGATCCATCAGATTTATGTGACTTCTAGTTATGGCTACTATGTGTTTCCTTCTACTCAAGGCATCAACAACCTTATTCTCTTTCCCTTTTATGTACTCAATTTCAAAGTCATACTCAATGAGAAACTCGACCCATCTTCTCTGTCTCGCATTGAGTATAGGTTGGGTGAATATATACCTCAGACTTTGATGGTCAATTTTCAATTCAAAGGGCCTTCCCACCAAGTAGTGGTACTAGGCCTTTAGAGCATGTACCACTACAACTAGCTCTAAATCATGTGTAGCATAATTAACTTCATGCTTCTTGAGCTTCCTTGAAGTGTATGCTACTACTGACTCTTCTTGAGAGAGTACTCCTCCTAACCCTTCTAGTGATGCATCCATGCATACTGAAAAGTCCCCTTGAGGGTCAAGAATTTTTAGTATTGGTGCGGTAGTGAGTTTATGTTTTAGCAATGCAAAGGTAACTTCACACTTCTTCGACCACTTGAATTCCTTTCCCTTTTTTTGAAGGTTAGTTATTGCTACTATAATCTTGGAGTAATCCTTTATATAACATCTATAGTAGCTTGTTAACCCCATGAAGCTTTGCACTTTAGTCACATTAGTAGGGGTGGCCAATTCAGGATGGCTTCAATTTTCTTTGGATCTACAATAATTCCTTCTATTGATATGATATGCCCAAGATATCGTACCTCTGAGATATAGAAATCACTTTTTACTAGATTTCCATAGAGTTGGTTCTTCCTTAACAACTCTAACATGATCTTGAGATGTTTATCATGCTCTTCCTTGTCTCGAGAGTATATTAAGATATCATCTAGAAATATAAGGATAAATTGATCCAAGTACCTTCTGAACACACTATTCATTAGATTCATGAATGTAGCTGGGGCATTAGTTAGTCCAAAGGGTAGGACTGTAAACTCATAATGCCCATACCTAGTCTTGAATATCATTTTGTGAGTGTCCTCCTCATGTATTCTTAATTGATGATACCCTGATCTTAGGTCAATCTTTGTGAATACTATGGCATCTCTCAATTGATCGAACAAATATTTGATTCTAGGTAGTGGATATCAGTTCTTTATTGTAGCCTTATTAAGCATCCTATAATCAATACATAATCTTAAAGAACCATATTTCTTTTTCACAAATAAAATCGGTGCACCCCAAGGTGACACACTTGGTTTTATCAATCCCTTTTCTAATAGCCCTTGTAGTTGCACCTTTAATTCTTGCATCTCAATAGGATTCATCCTATATGGAGATCTATGGATAGGTTCCGCTCTTGGCATAAGGTCAATAGTGAAATCAAATTCTTGCATAAGAGGGAGTCCAGGTAAATCCTCTAGGAACACATCCTTAAAATCTTACAAAATTGGGTGCTTCTCCAACACCTCTCTCTTCTAATCTTCTCCAACTTCATTGAGTTTTACAACATAGACTATCCCTCCTTTCTTGAGGGCTTTCTTCAATTGCATAGTTAATAGCATCTAGGGTTTGAATACCCCCTGCTCGCTATGAATTCTTAGTCTTTCCTTACCTTTCTTTGAATACTCGATCCATCTATCTTGGAAATTGATCAAGGCTTTATGGGCCTACAACCAATCCATCCCTAGGATCACATCAAAGGCATGAAGTGGAGCTACATACAAATAACCTTTGGTGGTACCACTAGCTAAAGTAATCTCTACCATTGGAAAACATTGGTTTACTAAGTAGGTTTACCTCAAACCATACTCGACCTTCCAACCATGGGCTAAATATCCTAGCCTTTCTAGCATATCCCTTGCTAAACTAGAAGAAATAAAGCTATCTGTGGCCCCACTATCAATTAAAATATTTACTTGCTTATTAAAAATATTACCTTTCACAAGCAATGGGGTAACTTGCCCATCTAGCTTCTGATTTTTGGTTGTAGCATAGATCCGATGTGTAGGTTCCTTTCCTTTGGTACTGGATGTACTTGGCCCTAGTTGATGTAGATATTGATTAGCATAATGAGGGCCTCTACAATGATAACACCCATCCTTGGGTCCTTGCTTCATTTTTCTAGTTTTTATTCTCCTATCTTACTTGTTGGAGCTGAAGTTTATAATTTCTGAGGTTGAGGCTTTGCATTGTTGGGATTATTGTTGGTTTTCTTTTGGAAGTTCTTCTTGAACCTTCCTTATTTCCCATTATTTCTCTTCTTAAATTTCTGAGGGTTCTTGGTCTTTTGATCCTCTTCCTCTTCCCATTTTAAGAATCCTTGACTATTCCTCTTCCTTAGTGCTTGTTGATCTTGCTCATATAGGGTAGCATAGTTGAATTGTAGGTGAGACTCTACTTTCTTTGCCAATTCATACACCTTTTGTAATGATTTAGGCTCATGCATGTTTACATCATGCTTCACTCTAGATTCTAACTCATGAATAAACTTGTGAACCCTCATCTTCTCATCATAGGTAGGCACATACTTAAGTAACCAGACCAACTTCTTATAGTATATCTCCACCATTTTGGTCCCTTGTTATAGGCTAGAAAACTCTTCAAATTTTAGTGCATAGAAATGCTCTATAAGGAACCTTTTCTTGAAGATGTCTATAAATTATTTCCATGGAATATCAATAGGTTCAATCTTATTCTTCTCATAGTAGGTTTCCCACCAATCTAGAGTAGCCCCTTCTAAGTAGATCATGGCCCAAACTATTTGGGTTCCTAGGGAATAGCCTTTTACTATAAAATAAACTTCTAATTCTCTCAGCTAGGCTTTAGTTGCATCCCCTTCTCCTTCTCCACCAAACTTGGAGATACAAATATTTTTTAGATCCCTAGTCATTTCCTTTTCTAGAAGGGCTCTAGCTTGCAATTGTTCTTTAGTTAGTCCATCGACTTGGCTAACCTTTGAGCCTCTAGCTTGTAAGTTCTGATTCGTAATAGTTTCCAACATTTGTCTCATCTGATCCTGCATGGCAGCAACCGTAGTAGTGAGGTCTTCTACCTCTCTATTGGAATTTCTTGGATCCTCATCTTGGATCCCTTCTTCGATATTATTTTATCGAGTTCATCTAGTTGAAGGTGTAGGCCTCTCTTTTCTAGCCTTAGGTGGCATTTTAACTTGGTTACAACCAAGAAAAATATTAGGTTACAACTTCACTTTGAACTGTACCACTAATTCAAGCCACAATACAGAGTTCTCTTGCTAAAAGCATCAATAATCTAATTAGGATGGTATTCCAAGGTTATGATGTAACTTCAATACCAAAGTCCATACTTACTATAAGTAAGGTATCATAACATTCCATTCACCCTTGGGATTAGTTCCCATTAGATTCTAGCAAGTAGGAGATTCTAGGTCTTCCCAGCTTTAGCTTAAAACTTAAGCAAGCCTTCATTGAAAGACATCCAAATCCCTTTAGCACATAAGAAGCTCTATACCCTCATACCTAGAGCTCTGATACCAAATGTAATGACCCAAAATCTAGCTACAAGAAAACACATAGAAAAGAAAATAATTTTATTTTTACTAAGGAGAGGGATTCATAAACCCCTAACCGACCTTTGGTTATTCTATTTGTTTAAGATCACTAAGTTTCCCAACTTTCCCAAAGAGTTACATCTCACCAAATACCCTCCCACAAGTCTATCTATGTAGGCATATTATGTGTTACCACAAATAAGCTTATCTATCTCATCATTCTTGATGAGCTAAACTTATCACCTTCAATCAATCGAAGGTATACACCCATCACCATACCATACACAAGTCCATATATGTAGGTATGCTACGCGTATTATGAGTTAAGCTATCCATCTCATCTCCATGATGAGCTATCTTAACTCAGATGTAATATTTTAGTCTACTTAGTTATCATTCTCCCTAAGGGGTATTAATCCCTTAGGTCTTCCTACGTTCACCCTAAGGGGTCTCAATCCCTTAGGTCACTCTCTAGGTTCACCCTAAGATCTCAATTTCTTAGGTCACTTTTATGTTTAGCAAAGAAAACAAGAATAATTCACTCTATCTAATCAAAGAACATATATAAAGCATACAAGGGTACTTAGAAAGGAAAAGACATTTAAATAAAAGTAAGCATTAAATAAAAATGTAAGCTAGATAACAAAGCATAAGCAATTCATAATCATAAATTAAAGATACATTTTCCAATCATTCATCAAGTTATTACATATATCCAAGTATGGTAAAACCTCCATACTTTTAAAGAATAAAGTAATACATCATATTCATCTAGGGATATCTCCCTACAATTCTAGTCTATTTGAGCATAAGTAAATCATTGTAAAAGTAAGTCAAACTAGAGTATTGGTGCCAATTGCCATCTTTGGTCCTCCATCTCTTTCCTTCAATCATTTGAGGATAGTAGGGGATTAGGGCACTCATGGTTCCATGATAGACATGCCTCTAAATGCATTTACTATTTTCTTTTCCAAATTGTAACTATACAAATTAAATCAAAGTATCTAACCATCTACTACATAGTTGATATCATAAAAATATCTATTTTTATTTTCCCCTCTCATTACCCAATGAGAGTCTTTCAAAAAATACAACTAGATCATAGGTCCTACTTTAATCAATTATTTCAACCTTTATTCAATAAATTAAAGTCCCATACCTTTAATCTTTAAATAATCTAGGTTCCTTTATTTTCATAAATCAAGTCTCATTACTTAATTCATAAAATAAACTATTTCCTTTATTTCATAAATCAAAGTCCCATACCTTTAATCTATAAAATAAACCATATTCTTTTAATTTCATAAATCAGAGTCCCATACCTCTAATTAATAAAAATAAACCATAATTCTTTTATTTCACTAAATAAGAGTCCCATACCTCCAATTAATAAAAATAAACCTTAATTCCTTTACTTTCACTAAATAGAGTCTCATACCTCCAATTAATAAAAATAAATCATAAAACCTTTATTTAACATAATAAAAGTCTTATTTATTTAATTATTCAAATAAATCATAAACCCTTTATTTACATAATCAAAGTCTTCTTTCTTTAATTATTCAAATAAATCATAAACCCTTTATTTACATGATCAAAGACTTCTTTCTTTAATTATTCAAATATATTGTAAATCCTTTATTTAACATAATCGATCATTTGATTTCTCCTAATACCAGTTAGGTTTTAGTATGAAATTCTACATTAGGAGATCGTCTCCATAACCATAATAAATCAAACACTACTAGGATATCAAACAACAGGAAGGCGACAATGACCAACCAAGAATACGGGTTTAACAAGCTCGAAATTCCTAGGTAAGCATAGGATCTTGAATGAGGCACGACCATCAGCTGGGCAACGACCCATGATTTATTAAGACACACATGATGCTTGAGGAACCATAAAAGTGACCATTGAGGCAAACAACAACTCGTCTCACAACTACTCAGGGTGCATTGGCTTCAAAGATAATGTGGGACAGATCTAACTAGTCCATACTAAAGGTCTTGTAGTGCGAGTAATGTCAACTCCCAAAGACTAAAAAAACCAATGATCTTTCCCCCACCAAGACACGGTTCAAGGCATCCATGCAAACATGTTAGGAAACAAGAAGAGAGTTCAAAAGTACTGAACACACATCATAAAAACCTCCCCTAGGATTCTAATGATAGTTTTAACTAGGTGAGGATGCCTCACTATGGTTTACTTAAAAAGTTCAGTGCTACCAAAGTTTTGATTTCCTCCATAATAGACTTGAAGTAAGCCATAATAGTAATTGCAACAACACTGTCATGGTATAATAGTCCACCGAATAGTTCAAAGATAAGGGTTTCACTCCAACTAAAACATGGGTAACTCAAACTATAACCCAAAGGGAAATAAACCAATCGAGGAGAGGAATAACAAAATATCAAATGACAAACGAACTTAAAAAACAGGTAGAACATAACATTTCCAAATAAATTTACTCATCAAATTCTATTTACATGCGGTGTAAACCAACCTGTGAATTCTTTCAATCAATTTTATTCTTTTTGGGTGGCGTTGTCTTTGTAGCTAAGTGCTCCTCCTATCATGCCTCTCTCCTTCATGTTCATGTTCACATTACAAAAACCCAAGTCCTCTCTTATCTTACTTATTCCCTTCCTTAATAGGGAGAAGATGTGTCCTCTTTTCTTACACCTTCTATCTTGTCTTTCAATAACTTCACTTTCTCGCCATTACTCCATCCTCATCCATTAGGAAGTAGGGGATATATTTTGAACCTCTTTATTTCTTTAAAATAAACTAAGTTGCAAATAAATATGAGCGTATGAGCTCATATACTTACTCAGAGTTATAACTTTCTATTATTTCTTTAATAAAATCTTGTTAACAGATAAATTTTTATTATCATTTAAATAAAGTTTTTACTAACTTTTTAAATAAATTTCAATTATCATTTAAATAAAGCTTTACTAACTTTTTTAAATGGATTTCAATTATTATTTTAAATGGATTATTTATTATTCTAAAATGAAGTTCTTTTATCATTTAAAATAAAGTATCTATTATTTTGAAATCAAATTCCTTTGACATTTAAAATAAATATTACTATACATACATACATGTATAAAGGGTAAAAATATTCTTTTATCGAATACTACCATCATGCTAAACATATTCAAGCAATACAGGGAGTTTTGAAGGTAACCATATTATGTATTATTTCTAAACCATTGATGTAGAAAGTGATGAAGTAAAAGATAAATTAATAATATGTAACAAAAAAAAGGGAAGTTTTTTCATCAACCCAGTCACCTATCTCAGTACAAGAATTTATGCTAGCTACCAAGATATCAATTGACCCTAACTAATAATGCATACCTATATGAAGGTATCTATCCATGTTTCCCTCGATTTTCCGTAGTCATCACTTCCCCAACCTCAAGTACCCTACTTCTGGTGAATGATTCTACTTCTCTCACCCACGAGTGTACCTGATCCTACATATTGGTAATATATCAGCAGTACCATATTCTTCCAAAAATCAAACTAAACATCACATAGCTGCTCAAGTGTAAAAACTAAGTATTAAATCATAATCAATTAATACATCATTTATTTATTCCAAAAATCCCACCAAGGAGGGTCATGATAGAGTCATAACCCTCTATATCCACTACACCATTGCCTCTACATCCACATATTGAGGATAGAGGGAAGTCAATCATTGAAGCTAAACTAAATGTGACCATTTACACTACACATATTACACCAGAGGATTCACAATAGGAGGAATGCTTATTTCACTTACAAATATGGTTTAGGGGTAAGCTAGTACATTTCATTTTTGATAGCAGGAGTCAAAAAAATTCAATTTCTACTCGAATGGTGAAGGATTTAAATTTGCTTATCACACCACACTGATAACCATATAATGTTGGATGGTTATAGTGGGGGAGATACATTCATGTCACCTAATAATATATCCTCTCTTATGCCATCAAGCCTTTGAAAGATAAATTTTTATGCAATGTTGTTCCCTTGGATGTTTATGATGGGATTTTGGGCCAAATATTTATGTGGAAGAGACATGGTATTTATGAATTCAGGCTCTAAAGTGTTATTATTACTATTAAAGTTTAATATTTTAGGATAATAGAGGTATCTCCTCCTACCTCTATTTCCTTAATCAGTTCTAAAAAATGCACAAAGATGATATTCAAAACAAGTAAATTTATTTTGTTGATGATCAAGCCACAAAGTAGGAGAACCATTGCTACATCAATTACAAGACCTGCACAATAGAAGAAAATGGACCATATTATAGATAAATATGATAACTTGTTCAAGTCACCAATTGGAATTCTACTTAATTGTCAAGTAAAGCATTCCATTAATTTAGTTCCTGGTTCTCTTTTTCTTAGTGTAAAATTTTATCATAGATCAATCCTTAAAAATGATAAAATGAGGAGGTAGATCCAAGAATTGAGTCAAAAGGAGCACATAAAACCAAGTGTTTCACCACATGGTAGCCTAATTTTCTTGGATCCAAATAAATATGGAATATGTATACTCTATAGGGACTATGGATCTTTGAATAAAGTCATTATGAAGGACCTTTATTCATCCCCTTGAATAGATAACTTGTTGGACTAGCTCCATGGTGTAAAGTTCTTCATTGAAATTGATATCAAATCTAGCTATCATAAAATACCTATAGATGTTGCTAACATATGTAATACTATAGTAAAATCCAAGGATGGTTTATTTGAGTGGTTGGTATTACCTTTGGCTTGACCAATACACATACCACTTTCATGAGGATGATGTATGATATCCTATGTCCCTACACTAACTCATTTATGGTAACATCTCTATAGGAGGAACATCTACAACATGTTTAATGCGTATCTTAGGTTATTTTAAGATGCAATCTAAATTCTAATTTAGATAAGTACTCATTTGATATGATGAAGATACAAGACCTTGGATAAATTATTGACAAAGAGGGGGTCCATGTTTATCCTAAGAATAAAAGGTAATTAGAGATTGACATACCCTAAATAGTCTAATAGAGCTTCATAATTATATTGGGATTCTTACACATTAATTTTACACTACACTAAGTGATCAAAGGAGGTACCAAATCCAAGTTCCATTAGGAAGATACACACCAAAGGGTATTTGAGAGTTTGAAAGGCTTATTATGTTCAACTCCTACACTTTCCCTACTTGATCTACATTAGCCTTTTGAGGTAATGGATAATACATCAAAGTATGCATTAGGAGTTGTTCTCACATAGAATGGGTACCCTATTGCCTATCATAGTAAAAAATTCAAGGAAGAAGTTCAAAAATACCCCACATATGCCAAAGATCTCCATGCCATTCTTTAAGCATGTAAATAGTGGAAGAACTTCATCTTGGGTAAGGAATCCATCATCCACATATACCATAAACATCTAGATTTCATTCAAAAATAAAGTAATCTAACGAATTAAATACATAAAAAGTGGACCATATATTTATAGCAATATCCTTTGATCAAGCATAAGAAAGGGAGTTCCAATTCAATAACAAATTATTTGAACTAACCTCCAATAATAGAAATTACTACCCTTCTTCTTTTATGTGGGTATGATACTTCTAATTGGTCCACCATGTATTAAGTATATTATAATTTTGCAAATACATATTGAGATCTTTGTATGGGTAAGCATATTTATGATTTTTATTTACAATATAACCTACTGTAGACATATTTGTGTACTAGCTATTGAACACTCAAATATAATTTCATAAGCATACTTCAGAAAAGTAGCAAGTCACTTTAGGGTGGATAAAATATTTGTAGTGTTTCAAAAGTACTTTTATTGGCCCAAGATGAGGAACATTTTTTAGAGGTACAATAAGTCATGTACTATTGTGCTATTGCAAAACCATCTAATATGAAGCAAGGATTATATACACCATCATTTGTGACATCCAAGATTTAGGAATCTATCTCCATAGATTTCCTCTTAGATTTGGCTAAATCTAAGCATGATAATTATGTTTTTGTAGAAGTTGATTATTTTTTCAAAAATGGCTATCATGATTCTTTGTAAGAAATTAATTTTAGCTTAGGATCTTATTAAGATTTATTTTAGTCATGCGTGGCTCAAATTTGGTTTGCCAAATTCCATAGTATTTGGTAGGGATAGTAGATTTATAAATATTTTCTAGTCCACCCTATGCATCATGGTGGATACAAAGTTGAACATGTCCACAACCTTCCACCCTCTAGACTAGTGGCTAGACAAAATATATGAATCTACTGATGTACGTATTCTTTGAATGTAGAATTCCAAGCATCTACACACATGGGATGAGGTCCTTTTCTATATTTATCATGAGTAAAATTTATCTCTTAATATATATACCAAACACAATCTATTTTATGTATGTTTTATGTTTCATCCTTTGGAAACTACAGATGTATATCTCCTTTTGCAACCCATAGAATACTCACCTCATGGATAAAAATGAGTAGAAAAGGCAAAACCATTTGTGGAATAAATTTAGCACATCCTACAATAGATCCATGAAATTTTAGAAATGATAAATAAAAAATACAAGCAATGTCATTATTAACATTGGGTCCCATATTAATTCAAGTTTAGAGATAATATACGGTCACATCTCTAATAAGATAGACTTGTAGGACCCCATAGAAATATTAAACATTTTTTCTATGGACCATACACCATCACCAAGAAGCTGGGAGAAAATATATTTGAATTGAATATTCTAGATTATATTGGTTTGCATCCAATATTTAATGGTAAACTTCTTAGGCATTATCATCCACTTTTATTGGACACTTTCATAGTAGCAGAACAATTGGATATTGAAGAACTCAATTTAGATAGTTTAGCACCAGTGGAGGAGGATCAAATTATTGACACATGGACTAAGACCACTAGAATATAGTCTACTCAAATGTACAATGTGGTCAAGGTGGGATAACTTGGTCACTAAGGGGTATGGATTCTAAAAAAATAGATAATGAAATAATTTCCACACTTGATGTCAAAATTTGATGCAATAGAGACCATTTATTTTTAAGGGGGAATGAATGATATAGGATTATGGCCTATTTATAGCAAGGCTTTATGCTAAAAAATGCCCAAAAATTAATTTTTTGATCCTAATTACATTTTTAGGGGCATAACTTTGTGCTCAAGACTCTATTATGATCCATTCAAGAAGTTTGGAAAGATTAGATAGAAAAACAATTTCAAAAGGTAACTTTTTAATAGATTACCAATAACTTTATTGAAAGAAGCTCTAGAAGTCCTTAAAAATGCAAAACAAAGTACTTATTAAATATAGTAATTTTTATTTTTATATTTTCATATGCAAATGCTATGTTGACACATTAGAACAAGATAAAATAAAAAAGGATGTCACGTATGTAACTTTTATTTAATATGCACTTTCTAACTCACAAAAGGTCAATCACCACATTTCTATATGAGTGACCTTCCATATTCAATATGATGTATTTCCAACACATCAATTCTTGTATAAAGAGAGATGTATATTTAACTCTAAAAAACATAAGTAATGGATGTAATGTTATAGCCTCACATCTCTTCTTAGAGATTGCTTGCATTGTACTCTATTTTTTTAGAAAAAAATAATGTTGTTATTTTGCTTATATATCTTTATTTAATTTTATTATACTTTGTTATTTTTGAATTGAACTCTTTCATGATCTTCCTTTACTCAAAATTCTAATTTGGATTAGTCAAATTTTTGAGTTTTGGATAAATATAGGATTCTCTTTAAAATAATACAGTTGATATAAGAACTACAGGAGGTGTGTATGAAAAGAGGTAAAATGAAAAAGAATAAATGAAGTGGAAATAAATGGAGTGGTGTGGAAGAAAAGGTAAATGGAACAAAAATGAATGTGTGAAGATAGGGGATGTTGAATACAAATAATAATTATTGAAAAAAATTAAAGTAGACAAGATCATTTAAATCTATTAGTGAAAAAAATAATGCTAAATCTAATTTTTAGGAGGACATCATACCACATCTCGTGGTTTGTTATAAAATACTTTATTTTATAATTTTATTGTTTCTTGGGAAGGAATAACCTTAGCACTTATTATGGTTTGTTAGGTAGCCTTTATTTATTTTATTTTTTCTTTTTTTGGAAAGAGACTATCTTACTACACATTATGGTTTGTTAGGAACCCTCTTTTTTATTTGTATGGAAACCCTCAATGAATAAAGGAGAATACATTTATTTTTATCACTCATATAAGTTATGAAGTGTACCAATGCTATCAAAGTGATCATGCTTCCTTGTATATATTCCTTTAATGTGATCTTTATTAGAATAAACTATATAGAAATCATCATCAACTATTGGTAGAGATGTCCATCAACAATATCTTATATAGGATTTTTGATGAACTTAATATGAATATACAAGGATCCTCAATTGTTTAATCTTGATATATGTTAAAGATATACCCCTTAAATTTATAGCATATTATAAAAAATAATTGTAACCTATAGAAGAAATATATTGTGATATCAGTAAGTCAAACTATAGATACACAAAATTTAATCACTTGATTTGCCAAGCTACCCATCAAATATGTAAATAAACTAATTCAACTTTTCTAACTTTAATTTCTAATTTTTTTGCCTTCTTAGGCAAAATTGTTGATTACAATTGAAGTAATTTTGTGCCAAGAGTTTCCCATTTGAATTTCAAGATATAGCCTTATTACTATCTAACCAACCCTACATAGTCACTGGCAATAGTTCCAAAGGAGTGATTATGCGGTTTGAGGTTCAAAACTATAAATTTGAGATCCTCTGCCCCTTTGAGCTTTGTGTAATTTAAGGGCCACTCCACCTCAAATATGTGTCATCTATTTGCATCCTCCAAAGCTACCATTTTAGGATTTGTCTTCATATATCTCAAGATTTAGAAATCTTGCCTCGCCTTCCCATCACTATGAATGCTTCAAGATCCATCTCCCAAAGACATCAATTTATTAATTGAGGGTATGGTATTCGCTCCATAACAAGAATTCTAAGGCTAACAAAATTTGGCAATTTGTCTTTCCATTTGCTCTCATTGTACTCTAATATTTTCATTATTTTCTTGGAAGATTCATACTTGGAGTCTTATACTTGGAAGAAAGACAAAGAAGCTTACCACCTCCCTCTTGGATTTTCCTTACAATTTATTTGATTATTGCTTATTTTATTTGATTATTTTCTCCCTAACACTTTGTTTGGCTAAGGTTTTGTTACCATTTAGTTTCATGTTGTTTTAATTAACATTTTTCACTTGGCATTTAAAGTGTTTTATGGACTTCTTGTAGCCTTAGCATAGCTCTTTTCTTGTGCTCCTCATTTTAGATGCCCTTAAGCCCTTGGATTTCTTTATATTTCAATATTTGGCCTTGATATCTCTCTATTCATGCCTATAGGGTGGAAACACTATGTAGCCTATTTAGAGTAAGATTCCATTAACCCAAGACTTGTGGTTAGTCTTTTCACCCTGATGTCTAGTTGCTTTGAATATTAACCTATCCACTATCTTCCTTATGCCTAAAACTTCTCTTGAAAACTTGCTATAAAAATTTTGGACCTAATTTATTGATTTATGCTTATTAAGGAAGAAATACCTCTTACACTACTCAGAGAATGATTCCATTGACCTAGATCTCTACCTTATTTTTATGTCTAAGTTTGACCTATTGTTTTCCTCTTCTTTAGGTATTATAATAATTTGAAATTCTTAGGGAGTTATTATGTTTGTTTTCTTAGTAAAGTTACCAACCTAAGCCAACCCCCTTCATCTAACTTCCATTTGCAAAAAAAAACAAAAAATATTCCTTCTTATTTAATATTGCACATAAATACTTATTGTCCTATGTCCCCTCATGTTGTTGTTAACAAGGTGGAATTACCGCTTAAAATGTCATGGCACACTTATTATCTCTATGTATTGTTGGTCATTTTTTAGTATTCATTTTCATCATCTAAGGTCCTAAAGGGTCTAACTACTTGGCAAGAGAAGCTTGTTGTTTCTCCTAGACATAATAGACCCCCTAAAACTGATCATATTTGGTCTATCTCCCCTCTATTTTGTTCATGATACAAAATCATTAGTCAATCTTGGAAGGAGTGATACCTCAAAATTGCTTGCCAAAAAGTGAAGGTGTGATTGTGCCTTAGCTACTACGTTAGGTATTTTTTTGGATATTTTCTATTGTTTTCATTTCAATATCCATCTTGTTTGCTATTTTTTGCAATTACATTTTTCTATTATATTCTAGGATGCATTAAAGGGAAGAAACTAAGGAATATTTAGGTTAACTTTTAACTTAATTTTTTTTAGGATACACATAAAATAAAAGAAGTCAATGAAATTTTAGATTAGTTTCTTCTAATTTTTTTAATATTCTCTATTAACTTAGGCATTTAAAATTAAATTGCATGTGGATTTGCATTAGGCTAGATTGTATTTAGCATTTCCTCTCAGATCCTTGCTTGTAAAGAAAAAGTTTACTTTCTTGCAAATTAGGTGTAGTTATCATACAAAGCAAAAACCACATAGGTTAGTTCATGTTTGTATGAATATTTGTTTGATTTCATTTTAAGTTCAAAAGTTATTTTGTAGCCTAGTACTTAGTTTTTCAAAAAAACTTAGGTGTTTTCAAAAGAATCCATAAAAAATATACCATTAACACCCTAAAAAACATCTTTTACATTGAGAGTAGACCAAATGTAATGTTAGCCAATGGATACTTAATATTGCATGCCTACATATTTTATGAACCCAATATGAACACCTCATTTATCTTAAAATTTCACTTAATTTAATATAAATTTATTTAAACTTTAAATAAGACTAAGTTTTTATTTGTATAGGATAACTCATTTAATCAAGATTAATGATGAGTACCTTTATCTCTTGTGTATCATACTTGGCTACATATCTAGGTGTAGTTGATCCTTGTACCATTTCTTATCCATGTACCTTAATTTCTTCCTTCATGTGCATCCACATATATTGAGGGGACCAAGATGCTTTCATGTATCGATGAGTATATCATGTAGGTTCAGGTATATTAGGAGACCCTCCTAAGATATATAGACAAGATTGGTATATTAGGAGTCCTTTTATCTTAATTATAATTTTTAATTAATTAATATTATTACCACTTTCCCTTAAACCATTAAAAACCTATGGATAAAAAATGGTATTATCTCCATAGTGAAAAGCAAATCACGGATCCTAATAATTATCATGTATGGGATGATAATGAAAATCAAGTTTATAGAAAAATCCTAATTATTAAGATGAAGATGATAACACCTCAACTAGGGTTCCCTTAACCCTAAATAAATTTTCAAGATAGATTCACCTTTAGCTCCATGAAGCATATGATATCCTTTAAGAAAAAAAAAAGTAAATTATGGTAGAAGCTATTGGAAGAGATATCATTTTTTATGGAGGACATTAAAATCCTCTTCAACCACCTAATTTTACTTTTATGTCCCTTAATAAATATAACGCGGATAATAATATCTTATAAAATCAACCATGTACAAGTCTAAATCCTAATCAATATACCCATAATCCTAGTGTATCTAGTGCTAATTATGTTCATGCTACAATTGTCACCACAACCTTAGATGGTGGAATACCTCATCCTCCATCCACTTTGGGTAATCCAACCTATGTACCTCTATTTGAAAAATAATTAAGGACTAATGCCAGCTATTCTATGCCTCAATAAACAAATACAAATTATCCCCCTAACTCAGAATATTTTTATAATCCTTTGAATTCAAATCCTTTTCTCAATCCTCCTAATACTTTAATTCTAAGTCAAAATTTCAATCAAATCCCTACATAAACCATTAATATTCATATTTTCTAGTACTAAATAATATAGGAGTAAGCATACCTATGTCACAACCTTACCCTAATCAAGCATTTTTAACCCTACAACTTATTTATCATGACCTTGAGGTTTAGAAATTGGCTACCATGGTAAAAAAATTCATTCAACATATGGATACCATTCAAGCCCCTAGTTATACATACTCTTATAAAGACAAGTGTAATGAACCTTTAGATCCTATGGTAGCAATCCACCCATACCCTCCTAATTTTCAAGCACCTCAACTTCCAATGTATAAGGGTATGGAAGATCCTATTGAACATGTTAGGGTATTTCTTACTTCTTTCCATGACATTTCTTATGACAACATGATGCTATTAAAATTATTTCTTGAAAGCCTTAGTGGTCCTTTTCTTGAGTGGTATTATCAACTACCCTACCATTACCTTAAGATATTTGAAGAAATGACCAAGATGTTTTTCCAATATTTTGCTACCTATGTTGAACTTTTTTTTCCTTAGAAATATATGCCAACTTAAAAAAGCCAAGGATGAAGTTTTTATGATTTATTGATAAAATGGTAGAAGTTAGTATGAAAAATTCAATTTTTTCTTCCTCCTAAATATCTTTTATATATCTTCATTAGTAAGGTTATATCAACTATATTATGAGTTAGATACCACCACTATCTCATCCTTTGAGAAAGCCATTGATTAAGCTAGGCGTGTGGAAGTTACTCTTATAATAAGGGGGACATTAAAACCTAAGAAGGAAGACGAAAATATTATAAGTCCTAATATAAGAATAAGCATGTAGTGGGTGATGGTGTCACAGATACCCACAAAAATAATAATTTAAGTACTATAGGAACCCTTTAAAAGTTAGTGTTGAATAAAAAACAAAATCCTAGAAGAAGCTTTGCTAAGTTAGATCAACCTCTTTCTTCTATCCCTAAGTAACTCCTAGATGATAATATGGTTGAACTCTTACCTATTAGGCCTCCATATACCATCACCAACTGGTATAATTTTAATGAACATTATGATTTCCATCAAGTGAATGGTAATATTATTAATAAATGTAAATGCCTTAAGCATCTTGTCCAAGAGTTACTAGATAGTTGTCACCTTGTCCTTGGTGGCCTTGAATATCAAGCCTTATCTAGTTACCTAATCAAGATAAAAAAAAGTAGCCAATAATGTTTCACATAATAATGTACCACCTCATCAAAATACGGTGAACATGATTTTTTTTCTCTATTTGTGTCACCATTAGACAACAAAAAAAAAAAAAATCCTTTGATCAACCCTCTCAACCACCTTTGGTTCTTTGTACTAAAAAACCCCTTCTTCCAAAGGACTACCTCTTGTTTTAAAATATCAAAATCAATCCAAAGGTACCTTTGATCTTAAATAGTAACTTTCCAATACCACCACTAAAATATCTATATTTAAGCTTTTCCAAACCTCTTCTTGCCTATAGAGAATCCTTACTAAAATTCCTAAGTGAACATATTATACCTTAAGATATTCACATTAATAATATTGCTAATGTCATAGGATCTCTTAGGATAAATCATGCTACCATCACCTTCTATGAGGATGATCTTCCCCCAACATCCATGCATGGGGAAATTTCCCTTTACATCATAGGCTACATTGGTGATATTTTTATTAAAATAATTCTTGTTGATAATGGATATACCTTTAATGTTTGTACCTTATAATTCATCCATAGATTTGGTTTGGGGGGACAAGACCTTGAGAAGTTTGATCTTGTTGTAAGAGCCTTTAATAATGGAACCCAAGAAGCTAGTGGGACCATAACTTTACCTCTCAAATTTAGGTCTTGTATCCTTAATACCCCTCATGTATGCCATATATTGTGAGCTAACTTATAATATTCTTCTAGAAAATCCTTGGATTCATCCAATGAGAATTTTTCTTCCACTCTTCATCAATGTATTAAGTATGAATATAATGGTAAAATTGTTCATATTTTAGCTAACCCTCAACCTTTTGCCTATTGTACCATGGTTGAGACTAGCCTTTCCAAGATAAATTTTTTTCCTTTTTAATCCCTATTCCCTTAGGAATTACATCTACTTCTTCTTATCAAATTAATAATGCCTTATAATCCTTAATCATAAATGATCAATCCAATCATTCTAAAACTTAAACTAATGATCAAGTAAATACAAATTACAAACTTAAGATAAGTTAATTTAATTAAACACATTGACAAGCCCCTTTTAGACCTTGCTAAACTTCCACATTCTCTTAGAACCTCAGGTTTATCTTCCAAAAAAGTTAAAATGGTGTGAATAGGATCATGTACCTTAATTTGCACTGATACCTCCCATAGGGGAAAAATTTATGACAACCCTTACTCTATTGAGAAATAATTTTTACATGTTACTTATCTAATTGATACTCCCTTTCTAAAAAAATGCTCATAAATATAGGATATCAAGGAAAAGGTCTCAAATCTCATGAGCAAGGAATCAAGAAACCTTTAGAGGTAGAAGTTTGACCTAGTCAATGTGGGATGAGATACATCCTTAGAAAGAATCTATATTTACCATCATCTATTTATGATAATGAAATCCTTACATATGAAGAATTTACATCCAGTAATGGATTAGATAGGGATGATACTAATGAAGATCCCTCCCTTCTTCCATTTACATGTTTTCCTAATGTAAACCTTATAACCTTAGTACATCTTGAATTTATAGCCACTTAGAAAACTATGAAAAGGGGGGTATTCTACGTGACTTCCCCCGTGATAGTATATTTAAATATACCTTCTTCTTTGATGGGTCTTTTACCTACATAGTTGACATCGAGTCCCCTAAACTAGAGGATAATGATCAAACATCCCCCACACCTGAGGATCTTGAATATTTAGGGGTCTTACCAACACCTCCCTAATTTGAGGATGAATCCCACATACTCATTAAAGAAAATATTTATGTTAATATTATAAATTTTGACTCTCCTAAAATTATTAAATTAGGTAAATTTTTAACATTGGATAAACAAGAAGAATATACCAAGTTTTCAAATAAATTTCAAGATGTATTTTCCTAGTCTATGTTGACATGCTTGGGTTAGATCCTTCCCTAGTTGTACACCATCTTGTAATTTTACTATATGCTAAACCTATAAAACAAAAGAATATGAAGATTCACCCTAAAATTACTTTGCTCATTAAATAAGAGCTTCAAAAACTCCTTGATGTTGGATTCTTCAAAACCATAGACTATTTCGATTGAATATCTAATGTTCTTCCCGTTGTTAAGAAAGAGGGACGATCAATGTTTGCACTAATTTTTGAGATATTAACAAAAATTGTCCTAAGGATAATATTACCTTGCTAAATATCAATATGATCATTGAATTTACTGCTAGATGTGTCACGCTTTCATTAACGGATAGAATTATAGGATATAATTAGATCAAAACTATTGCTAAAGATTAAGCTAAGACTACTTTCATAACTCCTTGGGGAACTTTTTACTATCAAGTTATACCATTTATATTAAAGAATGAAGGTTCCACCAACCAAAGAACCATGACATATATCTTTTGCAATATGATGCACGACATCATGGAGGATTATGTTGATGATCTTCTTAGTCGATCCATAAATCACGAAGATCATGTGCAAAACTTAAGGTGTATTTTTAAATGATTATGAGAAAATAAAGTTTATCTTAAGCATTTTAAGTGTATTTTTAAAGTGACCTTAAGCAAGCTATTAGGATTCATTGCATCCCAACATGGTATTGAAATAGATCTTGAAAATATATAGGCTATCATAAATATGCCTCCCCCACTTAACCTAACTAAAATCCATAGTATCCAAGGTGAAATTCAAGCTATTAGGTGGTTTATCCCTGAGCTTGTTGATAAATTTCAACCTTTTTTTGAGATCCTACATAAGGATCTGGAATTTTGGTGGGGTGATGAATTCCAAGCAATATTTTATGCTTTGAAGGTGCATTTCACATCCCCTCCCATATTTGTTTCTCCTAATCCTTCCAAACCTTTTTTATTATATATTACCACAAATATACATGCCCTAGGTTCCATGTTGGTCCAATATGATGATCAAAACAAGTACAAATTATTATATTAATTGCACCTTTGTTAGATATGAAACCCATTACACACCTCTAAAAAAGTCATGCCTTGTAGTTTTTGCATCCCAAAAATTGTGACACTGTATGCTAAGTCATAAGACATTTATCATTGCAAGGATTGATCTTCTATGATACCTTGTATCCAAATCCCACCTTTTAGGAAAAACTACCAAATGGTTTATTACCCTTAGTTAATTTGACTTAGAATTTATTAGTCAAAAATCAATCAAAGGCTAAGTTATTATAGATTAGTTGGTCATTGCACCTCTAGAAGAAACCCATCCCATTATTGTATATTTTCTAGATGAATCTATCTTTGCAAGAGAAACTGATCCTAAAGATTTTTGGATTCTATATTTTGATAGTTTCCATTGTGTCAAAGGTGTTGGAGAAAGAATCATTTTGGTCACCCTTCAAAAACAATTAATCCATATTTCCTTCAAAATCCAATTTTCTTATACTAATAACACTAATGAGTATGAAGCCCTTATTCTTGGACTTTGTACTACCTTGGACCTAAATATTAAAACCCTATCTATATTTTGATATTCTCAACTTGTGGTAAATCAAGTAAATGAGATTTACCACACTAAGGATGAGAATCTTAAACCTTATATAGATATTATTATAAAACTTATGTATACCTTCAACAAGCTAACTATAGAAGCCATACCATACCTAGTAATCACCATGTTGATTCTATGGCTACAACAACCTCCCTTATGATCAAGCTTTGGTTGTCATTCAA
Organism: Wollemia nobilis; assembly: GCA_028583015.1. Lineage (NCBI taxonomy): Eukaryota > Viridiplantae > Streptophyta > Pinopsida > Araucariales > Araucariaceae > Wollemia > Wollemia nobilis. Next base: position 8,630,778 of record JAQPPZ010017081.1, on the reverse strand, counting down.
TAAATTAGGGAACCAACAACATTTTATTCTATCTAGTTTCCTTTAGAAGTGTTTATTGTTGAATCATTTTTTATTTCCTTTGATCCTTAGTAGAAGGATATCTTCACCTTTGTTAATAATGATTCTATTATGGATGACTTAGATTGTAATAGAATAAATCATTTGTGATGAGAATCCTATCACTTCATGATAATCAAGGATGTTTTTATCAACATTCCTTTGATGGCATGCTCTTACAATGCCTAACGCCTGATGAAGCAAAAATAGTCATTCAAGAGGCCCATTAAGGGTCTTATGGTGGTCATTTTAGTGGGAATATTATTTCCAAAAATCTCCTCCAATTAGGTTATTATGATGGTCATTTTAATGATAAATGGCATTGCCATGATAACCTTATTCATTCTCCTTCCCAATATTTGTAATCCATTAACTCTCCTTGGCCCTTTTCCATATGGGGCTTCGATATCATTGGGAATATTAAAACCACATATTATGATGAACATAAATTTATTATCATAGCCACATAACGCTTTTATAGACAGGTAGAAGCTATACTTATATCCATAGTAACCATCATTCAAATCTTTAAGGTTATTTTTAACCAAATCCTTTATCATTGTGGAATTATTTCTAATATCATTTCTAATAATGGTACATCCTTCAAGAATAAATATGTTAAAAAAATGTGCTAAATATAATATCCAATACAAATGGTAAAATCCCTATTATCCTCAAGGTAATGGACAAGGTAAAGCATCCAACAAAACCTTTCTTAAAATCCTTAAGAAGTTGGTTCACAAAACTGTCGTGATTAGGTCTAAGGGTTTGATAAGTTGGTAAATCACCTCATTTGGCATGTGTAATCCCATTACAAATATTAGGTCTCATATAATTATAGGGCATGTCATTTCAATACCATTGACTACATTAAAAAGTTTACTAAATGCAACCGAATGTTATAGTGGTAGGAAGGAGTAAGGTTCGAACCCATGAAGAGGCAATGAAAAATGTTACAAGTTATCGATTTGTCTAGTATACGTAAAAAACAAACGAGGTATGATTTGTTGAGCAAGGTGCAGCGACAATATTGTCATTATTGTCAACACACTCAGATGGATAGGTTGATGCAGTGGAAATTTGTTCGGAGGTTTTTCGGAGTATGTACAGTGGTGTTCAATTCTTATGAGGATGTTTTTGATGTTCGGGTGAAGTTGTTACAGGTTGTTCATGCAAATTTGCAAAAGTTGCAAAAATCGTCAGGAAGTTGTCAAAGTAGCAAAATTGTCAAAGTTGCAAAAATTGTCAAAGTTACAACAACGTCAATGGAATGTGTTGGATAACCCAAGATACTATTTGGAGGTTTTTTGATCATTAGCAAGTGTGGTTGCAGTGTTGGAATGGTCGGTTGCTTTACCGGTGCATTGTTGGTCAGTTTCATGCTTTATGTGATAGGTGTAAAATCTGCATCGGAGGTCACTTTGTGGGAGGAATATTAAGCAATCCATGAGGAATTGGATCTCAAATGTTTTACTAGAGGTATCTGGATATATTGAGAGATTAATTTTTAAATTTCAGCCCAAACAGAGTCTAGAAGAAGAAACGGTGAGCGTTGCAAAATGGCTCTGGAGCACTTTTTCTAGTTTATGTGACGTGTAAAATTAGTGTTAAGAGGCCACTTTGTCGGAGGTACTGCGAATAATCCGTGAATATTTAAAATCTAAAATTTAAACTAAAGGTATTCGGTTTATCCAAGAATATATGTTTCAATTTTTAGCCCATTTGGAAATTTGAGGAGGAAGTTATGACTGTTACAAAAAGCCCTGTCAGCTCTTTTTGGCAATTTTGGTAGTTTCTAAGAATATAACGGTTGAGTGGTACTTTTGTGTAACTGAAAAAAAAGAGCTGCATTTTTTAATGTGAAGCATATATATGTTTTAAAATAAAAGGGAGAAGAGGTTTTTTTTGTAGAAAGGACTGTCGGTGCATGTTGTGAAGAATTTTTTTCTTTGGCATTTTGATTGAAAAAATGTGCAAGGTGTGAGATAATCAATGTGCAAAGTTGAGAAGATTGAAAAGGTTAGACAAAATATTTTAGAGGAGAATATTTGTGAGCTAGACCACTCAGGGTCTTTTGATGAGATTTAAAAATTTTATCAGAGCTTTTTAAATTTGTTGGGTTGGTGCTTGGCAATAGGGGTCGGTGCTCCTTGCAGTTGGTGCTGCTAAAGTTTGGGTTGGTTGGTGCCATTCCCTGCAGTTGGTGCTGCAAAAATATTGTAAAGACCAAATATTTTTGAGGCTAGATTTGGATGGGAGTCCAAACAGTCCATTGGCATAGTGGTTTTCCCACATCGGGTTTCCACTATAAATTTGGTGTTATGTGATGCATGTTTGTGTGATTTCTTGTTTTGATTTGATTTTGTAGTTGGATTAAATTTTTAATACACACTGATTCACCCCCCTCTTAGTGTCATGCTTAGTTCAACAATTGGTATTAGAGCCAAGTTCCTGAATAGGCTTAACCAACTAGGGTGATCTTGGAAGTGACACAATGGTAGGTGGTGAAGGCTTCTCATCAAACAAAGCACCATTGTTTGATGGAACTAATTACGCATTTTGGAGACTCAAGATGCAGACATATCTTTGTGCTTTGGGATACAACATTTGGGATTCAGTAAATAGTGGATACACAATACCCACCACTTCTCCAACCGATGTTGTTGGTAAGAAACTATTTGAGAATGACTCAAAAGCAAAGAATGCTATCATGTGTGGATTAGTGGACAAAGAACTGGTAAAGATTATGGGTTGTAAAAAGACAAAGGAAATATGGGATAAATTGAAGAGCATTCATGAAGGAGATGTTAAGATCAAGGAGGCCAAGTTACAAACACATCGAGCTTAGTTCAAAGGATTAAATATGAATGAGGATGAGAATATAGAGGCATATATGCTGAGAGTTAATGAAGTCATTAATGCGATTAGAGGACTCGACGAGGAAATAAAATATTTTGTCATCATGAAAAAGGTATTAAGGTCCCTTCCCCAAAGATTTGATTCTAAAGTTTCAACTATAGAAGAAGCTAAAGATTTGAATTCTTTTAGTATGGATGAGATGCATGGTTCTTTGACTGCATATGAGATGAGAATAGGAAAATCTAAACCCATAGACAGAGAAGCTACTTTTAAAGCCCAAAAAAATATGAAAGCAAAACAAGAATCCGAGGAAGAAGAGACATCAGATGAAATGGAAGCAAACTTTGTTTGAAAACTAAAAAGGGGAAAAGAAAAATACAGAGGAAAGTTACCGTTTAAATGTTTCAACTGTGGAGGCATTGGGTATTTCATAGCTAAATGTCCACTTAATGAGAAGAACAAAAGTGATGAAGGATCACATGGAGAAAGAAGTGACTAGAAGAAAAAATCAAATTTCAGAAAAGGCAACTTCAAGAAGAAAAGTTTCATCTCCAAGAAGGTCAGTTCATCAGAAGACAACTCCAGTGAGGATTCTAAAAAAGAAATAGGTGAAGCTCTTTTCATGGCATTCGAAGAAGAAAAACCAGAAAAAGAACAAGAATGTGATGAAGAAGAAATTGACGCAGAAGTGAATTTGGAAGAGGAACTAATTGCAACTCTGGATGAATTGAAGACAGAAAGAAAAAGGAATAAGAAAATTTCAAGAAAGCTTGAGGATGCAAATGAAATCATAACAAGTTTGAAAGTGCAGATAGAAGAATCCAAGAAGATCTCTGAAGATCTTGAAGTGCAAATAACCATGAAAATAGATTATTGCAACAAGTTAGAAGAAGAGATTGTTGGTTTAAGGATGCAACTAGAAGAGATGAATCAGAAAATTAGCTTTTATCACAAACGTGAAGAGAGTTCTATGAAGTTGGATAAGATCATAAAGAACTAGAAGACTACAGGCATCAAATTTGGTTTGGGTTTTGACGAAGGAGAATCATAAAATGGATCAAAGGCCACAAATGAAGAATCCACAAAGAATGAAGAAAAGAAACAGGTTAATCAAGCAAAAACAAATCATGCAAAGGAAAGCAATAATGCAAGGCACGAAAGGAGAATTGACAATGATGGTTTCACCAATGTCACACATCAAAGAAGAAGAAGATTTATGGCTCCTACAACAACATGGCAAAGACCACCACCCAGGTTCAATCATCCATTTTATGGTTACTGTTTTAAATGCAATGGTTATGGACATAAGATTTCAGATTGCAAGTATAATGTAGGACCAAGGAATTTTGCCAGTAGAAATGTTTTTTCACCTTTGATGGATTATGCAGTAGAATGTTATAACTGTCATAACTTTGGGTATATTGCAAGAAATTGTAGAAGTACATTTGCATCAAATCAATTTCAGGGAAGAAAATTTCAGCCAAATGGAATAAGACAAAATAGAAAATTTCTCGAAAAACATGCACAAGCTACTGAAAAAGAAAAGCCAAAACAAGAGCCCAAAACTGTAATCAAACTAGAGTGGAAATAAAAAGAGCAACCTAAGGAAGAAAAGGAATCCTTGATCGTATAGATGATATTTAAAGCATAGAATAAATCTGCACCATGGATACTTGATAGTGGATGCTCCAGTCATATGATAGGTGACAAACATAAATTTGAGAAGTTGCAGCAATATGAAGGTGGTTTAGTGAAATTCAAAAATAATGATGGAGCTAAGATAGTTGGTAGAGGTTCAATTAAGATCAGTGATGGAAAAATCAGGTCAAAAGAAGTCTTTTTTGTGGTTGGTATGAAGCATAACTTGTTGAGCGTAAGTCAGATTTGTGACAGAGGTCATGATGTGATATTTAAGAAGCAGGGCTATGAAATCAAAAAGGTAAACAGTGGGAAGTTGATAGCAGTTGGATCAAGGACATCTAGCAACCTGTACACTCTCTTGGAGACTTCAAAAGGAGCTTGCTTGATTGGACAAGAAGAAGAGAATTGGTTGTGGCACAAGAGGCTCGATCATATCAGTTTTGACAACCTAGTAAAAATTAGTTCAAAGAAAGTAGTGAGAGATATTCCCACCATTGGCAAACCATCAAATAGCATTTGTGCTTCATGTCAAAAAGGGAAGCAAACTAGAGTCTCATTTAAAACAAAAGAGTACTACACGAGAAAACCTTTGGAACTAGTACATACTGATTTATGTGGACCCATGAGAATGCAAAGCATAAACGGTGACAAATATTTCATGTTGTGTATAGATGACTATTCCAGGATGACATGGGTATTGTTTTTGAAGCATAAATCAGAAGCTTTTGAGATGTTCAAGGTTTTAAAAAACCAAGTTGAGAATCAAACAGGAAAAAGGATTAAATGTTTAAGGTTAGATAGAGGAGGAGAGTTCATTTCAGAGGATTTCACATAGTATTGTGAAAAATATGGCATCAGGAGATAGTTTTCAGTAGCCAGGACACCTCAGCAGAATGGTGTGGTAGAAATAAAGAACAGGACAGTGTAGGAAATGGCACGGACTATGTTGACTAGGAGCAAAGTAGCAAATATATTTTGGAAAGAGGCAGTCCATATTGCAGTATACATCCAAAATAGGTGCATGTTGAGGATGCATGAAAGCAAAACTCCTTATGAGTTGTGGTTCGGTAAAAAGGCAACAACAAGATATTTTAAAGTTTTTGGCAGCAAGTGTTACATCAAAAGAACTGAAGAAAACCTTGGTAAGTTTGAAGATAGAGTGAATGAAGGTATTTTTCTTGGCTATTCATCAAAAAGCAAAGCTTACAAATGTTACAAAAAGAGGCTAAGAAAAATTATGGAAAGTGTCGATGTTAAAGTTGATGAAGGAAGGGAACGAGTAATTAGCTATGAAGAGAACTACCCAATTTATGAAGAGGTCATTAAAGGAGATGAGGAAGAGGAAACATAAAAGAAACCAAGAATTGACTCAGAGGATTTGAAAAGTGATTCATAATTGGAAGAAAACAAGAAATTCAAAATAGGTAGCTGGCAAAAAGATCATCCTAGAGAGAAAATAATTGGAGACCCCATAGTTGGTGTTCAGACAAGAAGAATATTAGTAAGTAACTACTCTTTACTATCTAGCATTGAGCCCAAAAATATTGCTGAAGCAAGCAAAGATGAAAGTTGGGTAAAGGCAATAAATGAAGAATTAGATCATATCGAGAAAAACAAGACTTGGGAGTTAGTACCAAGACCCGCAAATAAAAATGTAATCGATACTAAATGGGTCTTTTGGAACAAATTGAATGAAGATGGATAGGTAGTCAGGAACAAAGCAAGATTGGTATGCAAAGGGTATGCACAAGTTGAAGGTATTGAATTCGAGGAAACCTTTGCACCTGTGGCCAGACTAGAGGCAATTAGAATATTTCTTGCTTTAGCAGTTTACAAGAATTTCAAAGTTTATCAAATGGATGTGAAATCAGCATTTTTGAATGGGAAACTTGAAGAAGAGGTTTATATTGAGCATCCAAATGGTTTTCAGCTTGGTGATGATCCCAAATTGGTTTGCAAGTTGAAGAAAGCATTATATGGCTTAAAACAGGCACCCCGGGCATGGTATGCAAGGCTAGACAGTTATCTTACTCAGCAAGGGTTCAAGAAAGGTATGGTGGATAGTAATTTGTATGTCAAAATAGAAAATGGTCATCATATTATTGTTTTTGTATATGTAGATGATATCATATTTAGCAGCAACAAAGATGAGTTGTGTAAATATTTAGCAAATAAGATGCAGAAAGAGTTTGAAATGTCAATGATTGGTGAAATTTCATATTTTCTCGGATTGCAAGTTAATCAAAAGGAGAAGGAAATATTTATTTCTCAAATTAAATATGTGAAAGAGATGCTAAAAAATTTCACAATGGAGGATTGCAAGCCAGTTAGCACTCCCATGACGATAGGTTGCAAGTTGAGCAAGGATGAAAAATCTCCACCTATTGATCAAACTATGTACAGATCCATGATTGGGAGCTTACTATACTTGACAACTACTAGACCAAATATTTTGTAGACAGTATGCATGGTAGCACAATTTTAGGCTAGTCCCAAGGAGACTCATGTGATAGCAATGAAGAGGATTTTTGGTACCTCAAGGGTACTATGGAGTATGGGTTATGGTATCCGAAAGGTAAGGACTTCACCCTTATTACGTATTCAGATGCAGATTGGGCAGGATGTGTAGATGATAGGAAGAGTACCAGTGGAGGTGCATTCTATCTTGGTGATAATATTGTTGTGTGGCATAGCAAAAAGCAGGAGTCAGTCTCATTATCCATAGCAGAGGCAGAGTATATTGCAATGACATCATGTTGTACATAGGTACTTTGGATGAAATAAAATTTGAAGGATCTTGGAATAAATTTTAGTGAGCCCATATCAATCATGTGTGACAATACAAGTGTAATAAATATCTCAAAGAATTTGGTTATGCATTCTCGCACAAAACATATTGCTATTCGATACCATTTTTTGAAGGAGAAAGTTGCATAAGGTGAGGTTAAGTTGGATTTTGTTCCAACAACAGAGCAAGTAGCGGATATCTTCACCAAACCATTGCCCAAGGAAGTCTTTGAGTACCTTCACAAGAAATTGGGAGTGGTCACACTTCCCAAGCATTGACTAGCTATTGAGGCCACATTATGAGGGGGAGCATTTGTGTCTTTGTTTATCTTTTTGCTCATGTTTGTGATTCTTGCTAAGTGTAATAATTTTTGCCTGAGAATGTTGTGCATGGAGTCAAGGGGAGTTTGCAATAACCCTTTGGTCTTGTTTTAAAATGGGAGAAGAGTTACAAGAAATTGTGTGTGTGTGTTGCCAACAATTCCAAAGGGGGAGATTGTTGAGCAAGGTGCAATGACAGTATTGTCATTGTTGTCAACACACTCAGATGGACAGGTTGATCTAGTGGATAGTTGTTCAGAGGTTTTTTGAAGTATGTATAGTGGTGTTCAATGCTTATGAGGATGTTTTTGATGTTCGGGTGAAGTTGTTACAGGTTGTTCGTGCAAATTTTCAAAAGTTGCAAAAATCGTCAGGAAGTTGTCAAAGTAGCAAAATCGTCAAAGTTGCAACAACATCAATGGAATGTGTTGGACAACCCAAGATACTATTTGGAGGTTTTTTTATCATTAGAAAGTGTGTTTACAATGTTGGAATGGTTGGTTGCTTCATCGGTGCATTGTTGGTCAGTTTCATGCTTTATGTGACAGGTGTAAAATTTGTGTTGGAGATCACTTTACGAGAGGAATATCAAGCAATACATGAGGAATTGGACCTAAAATGTTTTACTGGAGGTAGATGGATATATTGAGAGCTTAATTTTTAAATTTCAGCCCAAATGAAGTCCGGAAGAAGAAACGGTGAGCGTTGCAAAATGGCTCTGGAGCACTTTTTCCAGTTTATGTGATAGGTGTAAAATCAACATCAGAGGCCACTTTGTCGGAGGTACTGCGAATAATTTATGAAGAGTTAAAATTTTAAATTTAAACTAAAGGTAGTAGATTTATCCAAGAATATATGTTTCAATTTTTAGCCCATTTGGAAATTTGAGGAGGAAGTTATGACTGTTACAAAAAGCCATGTCAGCTCTTTTTGGCAATTTTGGTAGTTTCTAAGAATATAACGGTTGAGTGGTACTTTTGTGTAACTGAAAAAAAAAGAGTTGTGTTTTTTAATGTGAAGCATATATATGTTTTAAAATAAAAGGGATAAGAGGTTTTTTAGTAGAAAGGACTGTCGATGCATGTTGTGAAGAATTTTTTTCTTTGGCATTTTGATTGAAAAAATGTGCAAGGTGTGAGATAATCAATGTGCAGAGTTGAGAAGATTGAAAAGGTTAGACAAAATATTTTAGAGGAGAAGATTTGTGAGCTAGACCACTCAGGGTATTTTGATGAGATTTAAAACTTTTATAAGAGCTTTTTAAATTTGTCGGGTCGATGCTTGGCAATAGGGATCGGTGCTCCTTGCAGTTGGTTGCTCAAGTCTGGGTTGGTTGGTGCAATTACCTGCAGTTGGTACTATAAAAATATTGTAAAGACCAAATATTTTCAAGGTTGGATTTGGATGGGAGTCCAAATAATCCATTGGCACAGTGGTTTTCCCACATCGGGTTTCCACTATAAATTTGGTGTTATGTGATGCATGTTTGTGTGATTGCTTGTTTTTATTTGATTTCGTGGTTGGATAAAATTTTTAATACACACTGATTCACCCTCCCTCTCAGTGTCATGCTTATTTCAACATGATTAGCATCTTTAAATTTATCCCACTTTATGGGTATATTGTACTAGTGCTTGAAAACCCACTGGTGAAATCCCATATGTTTTGGTTTATGGATCTAAAGTTGTATTTCCATTTGAACTTGAAGTTCCCTCCTTAAGGATCTAGTTGCAAGATTCCTCTGTAGGTGATGCATATTGTCTTGCTTACCTTAGTCAATTAGAGTTGCTTTATGAGAAGCAAATTAATGCATTAAATCATCTTCGCACTTATCAAAACCAGCTTAAAAATGCCTATACTAAGAAGGTGCATAATAATTTCTTTTAAGTAGGAGACCTTATCCTCAAAAAATCAAAAGAATACCAATACTAAACTGATCTTAAGGGTAATTTTGAGCCACATTGGTTAGACACTTTTGTCATAACTACCAATTTTTTTTTAAGCCTATTGCCTTTCCAACCTTGATGTAGAAGAACTTAAAGATACCATGAACATCATGCATCTTAAATGATATTATGCATAATTCTACATTATTTGCTTATACATACAACTTGATTTGTATGATTACTTATTTTATATACATAATTTCTTATCTTCATAGTTGCATAGTTGCTTTGTATCAAATTTTCATGACTACATTGCTTGACTATTGCATATAGAGAGTTAGGAGATATTCCAAGATGCGATGATGACTCTATTCAGGTTAGCTCACATGCATTGCACTTGCATTAGGTCATTGACGCTAGCGGATCTCTCCCATTAGGTCATTATATTTCTTGATGTATGATTACTTTATCCCCTAGGATGCAATGATAAACCAATTCCAACATATGCTATTGTACATTATGTATTATATGCTAGTAGATTTTGTATACTTGCTTTGGTATGGTATTTGTTTGCATACATACATTTACCTCTTTTACCCCCTATTCACTCTATTAAATCATCATCAAAGGATGTGGTGAAACTATCCATTGATTTTTGAGTTCATGAGTCACAAATAAAGCAAACACCCTCCCTTCCATAGAATACTAAACTCATCAACAATAGATAATCCTATCAAATTTCCTTTGATGGTATTATAATGGATATTTTAAAATTCACCCCATATTCTTGAAAAGCATAAACAATGCAACCATTTTCTTATCTACCCTTAAGCCCTTGTAAATTTAAAGCAGGAACGTGGGTGGATTTGTAGCCTATAATGGAAGCAATATATAGGGGATTCACAAATACTTCTAGTATAGTCAAACAATCCATATCCATTCTCCCTTTTTTTTGACTCCTCTGTCTACCCTCACATCCTTAGAGACATGGGGGAGTGTAGGTAAGTTTCCTACTAGTCCTTGGTGAGCCTATGCCATCCCCTAGTATTGGTAATAATTTACCTTCATTCCTCCTTGTCTATAATGGTGTCAAGTGTTGGATATATTACATTGTTTAGTTAATATTAAAGTACCCCCATGGTACATTTATACATTTATGAATATAATATTAGGGAGTGATTTATTAAATTAGGGATTATGAGTTACATAGATCTCTCTCATAAATTTGGAGCGATGGCAAGCGAATGCAAACACTGTTTAGGTGAAAGCCAAGGATTTCAAACTTCAGAATGTGGGAAGGTATAGGTTCAAATTTTTGGAGGGTGTGAGGATGGTCATGGGGTTGAGAATGTAGGGAAACATTCTAAGGAATTTGAATATGGTCAGATTGATTGAGATAAAGTTCTTGAAAATATCGTAGAGTTATGGGGTGATGAACCTCTTGACAAAAGAGATAATTCTAGGCCTCCCCACAGGTTCCTATCGAGAGACCCACAATTGAAAAGTTGCCCTTCACTTAAGTCCTTGGTGGAGGCTGAAATAGCCTGAGAGTCCTCTTCTCTTGAGCCCATTGGGATGAAACTCAAAATATTAAAGAGCATAATTTTAAATTACTTCTAAATGGAAATGTTTTCCTTGGTCGAAAAGCTCATTGGAGGAAGACCTGATCTTGAAACCATTCAAAAATGGATGGATTCCAAATGGAAAACCATGAGTAGCATGGAAATTTTTGGTCTCAATAGAGGCTTCGTTGACATCCATATTAGAAATCATGACGATGCTAGCCATGGTTCCTAGGAAGGCATGGTTTGTTCCTACGTAGATGGACAAAGAATTTTGACCCTAAAAATCAAAGTATAAATCATGCTCCTATCTAGGTCTGCTTGCCAAATATTCCTTGCCAGTTTTGGCATGAGGATATCCTCAAAGGGATCACAAAGATTATTGGTGAACTGGTAGCTATCGATCATGCTACATTGGCCCGATCAAGGACTTCCCACATTTTTTGAACTAGAATATGGCTCCTATTATCACAAGCAAGCCTTAGAATATGAGAACAAGTCAAATTTTTATGTATAATTCCACACTCAAGGGCACCTTAGAAGCCAATGTCCTTCCTTGAATATTAAATGATAGAAATAAAATCCTACATCAGATATGCCAGCCCTTTTTGTAATACCCAGGGTTGGAGAAATTTTGGTCCAAAAAAAAGATTTAGATAAACCAAAAATGGTCAAATCCTAATTAATAAAGGATTCAAGATTCAAGAACCTGAAGCAAGGAAAATTCCTCAGGCCCTTCATCAATCAACAAAAAAAGGCAAGCAAGTTACCACATCACCCCCTCAAGAAGATAAGGATGAGGTATGTACTACTTTTAACATCCCAAATAAATATCAAATACTTTCTGATCAATCTTTGTTTGATTCAAAAAACTAAAAAATATTCTTTGAGTTGATCTTCCTCAAATTCTATACTCCCTTGAGATATTTGGACCATCCAACCCTTCTCCTAAATCCTTTAGTCTAGCAAAGGATTAAAATGCTATAGGATGCTCAAGCCCTATTATTGAACAAATCATCCCCTCCAAATTTAGCCCCAAACAAACTAGAAGCTCAATGAAATCACCTATTGACTATGGTAGTGATAAGAAAAGGGGAATAATTTCATAAAATAAATAGTGTAAAATAGGAATCCAAGAAGACATAGCAAATGGAATTCAAAAAATCTTGTTTCCTTCAATTATTTCTCAATCCAAAGAGGAAGGAAAAAGCACCAAACCTCCCCAATCTATGGGAAAGGGAGGTAGGAAATCTTCCAAAGTTTCCAAATGAAGATCCTCTCATGGAATGTGAGAGGACTTAATGGGCTAACCAAGCAAATAATTGTTATCTTATTAAGAAGAGATCTAAAACCCACCATATTCATCATGCAAGAAACAAAAATTGATGCAAATAGTTCCAGTGAAATAGCAAAGAAATTTTTAAAAAGAGGAGAAGCAATGTTCAGTCCTACAAGAGGTTCTTCAGGAGGCCTCATGTGTCTATGGGACCCAAAGAAAATTGAGGGGAGAATTATTCAGTACAATGATATAATAACAAGTGTGTTTTTCTTTGATTGAGACAACAATATGTCTTGGATATTGTCCAATATCTATGCTCCAAATACCCTACCAAGAAGGACCTAGTTGTGGGATACCCTAAGCAGCATCAAGAAAAATTTCCATAACATCCTATGGATTATAGTAGGGGATGTTAACACCCGCTTCTACCCATCAGACAAAAAAGGAGGAACAAACTATCCTTTCAAAAGCATTTAAGAGTTTAATAACTTTGTTAAAAAATAATATCATGGATGTTAAGCTAAAGGATGCCAAATTTACTTGGAGCAATAGAATACTGGGAAATCAACTTATTCAAGTTATATTTTTCTTATCTCAGGAAGTTTTTAGCTCTTTGGAGATGCTAGTCTCCATTCATTACCAAAAGTAGGATCTGATCATAGTCCTCTTCTAATGGAAATTGAGAAAAAATATCCTTTCAAAAGACCATTCATATTTGAATCAATGTGGATTCACCACCCTGACCTAAGAGACAGAATCTCCCAGTGGTGGCAACATATAGGTCAAGGATGCCCTTCATTCAAACTTGCTCAAAAGCTATGATTCATCAAAGAAAACCTCAAGGTTTGAAATAAAGAAGTGTTTGGAAACCTATTTGTAAATAAGAAATCTCTCCAGGATAGGTTGGCCATAATCGAGAATAAAATTTAGAATGATCAAATTGATGAGAACATCAGGTCAGAAGAGAGAAGTATCCTATCCGAATACCACAAAATTTTGGCCTATGAGGAAATATTATAGAGACAAAATTCTAGAGCCTTATGGCTCAAAGAGGGGGACTCAAATACCAAATTTTTTCATGCTTCAACCTTGAGGAAATATAAGTAATAACAATATTAAGGAACTGGTGAAGGATGATGGGAGTTCTACTTATGATATTTTGGAGATCAGAAATGAGGTTGTCTTATTTTAGTTCCCTCCTCAAAGAAGAAGCCCCAAGATCTGAGTTTTCTAGATATTCCATGTTGTACCACATCCCCCAAATCATTTCTGAGGAAGTCAACTCCAAGCTTCTAGCTCCTTTTTTTGATGATGAAATTAAACAAGCTCTATTTTCCATGGATCCTGATAAAGCTCCTAGCCTAGATAGTTTTCCTCCCATATTATTCTAAACGTTTTGGGACATCGTGTGCCACGATATCTACTCCACTGTTAAGGAATTTCAAATATCCAAATTTATCCCAAGGAACTATAATTCCACCTTTATTGCCCTAATCCCTAAAGGCCCAAATTCCAAGTATTTATCTGACTTCATACATGTTAGTCTTTGTAATATGGTGTACAAGATCCTTACCAAAGTCATTGCTAATAGGATGAAAGATATTTTACCTAATTTCATTGATGTATGCCAAGGAATATTAGTCAAGGGCATATCCATACTATATGGGGTGATATCAATCCATGAAGCCCTACATTCAGTATCCCAAACCAAGAAACCTACCTTTGTTCTCAAGCTTTATATGGACAAGGCTTTCAATAGAATTAACTGGGATTTTCTGACTGCTATCCTCCTAAAATTTGGATTCCATCCTGACTGGGTGGATCTCATCAGAGGATGCATATTCAAACCCTATTTTTCTATCCTCATCAATGGTTCTACAACTAAGTATTTTTAGAGTAGTAGGGGACTAAGACAGGGAGATCCCATATCTCCATTACTTTTCATCATTGTTGTTGAAGCTCTAGGAAGGACAATTAAGGTATCATGTAGATCAAGACTATTTTTAGGAATCACAACAACATCCCAAATGATTTTGGTGACTCACCAAAAATTTGTGGATGATACCCTCATTTCCACCTTTGCTTCTATTTTTGAAGCCAAGGTAATCAAATACATACTACTTTTATATGAGGAAGCGACGGGCCAAAAAATCAATTTCAACAAGAGCAAGATTTACTTCCTCAACACTCTTGTTCAGAGGTAAGTTAAGAAAGCAAGGATATTAGAATATTATCTCTCTTTCCTATTGTTTATTTGGGGATCCCTCTATTTATTGGTAACACAACCGACATGATGTGGAATAACATGCTTGAAAGGATCCAAAATAAATTGGTAGGGTGGAAAGGAAACCTCTTATCCCAAGCAGCTAATCCACCCTCACAATGGATTCTATATAGAGTATTCCTATGTATTTTCTATTTTTTTTCAAGGCCCCCACCAAGGTGTATCACAAAATAAAATAAATTCAAAAAAACATTCTCTGGTTTGGAGATGAAAATAAACAATGGTTGCACATTATGGCTTGGTATAAAGTGTGTAAACCAAAATATAAATGAGGAATTGGTCTTAGTAGAGTTCACCTTTTAAATCTTGCTTCCATGGCTAAATAGGCTTGGTGACTTGTTACCAATGTCAACAATGAATGGATTGCCATTGTCGAGAGAAAATACTTATAGGGAATATATTTCCTCAACGATTTAGCCCCTAACAGAGGATCTACCTTTTGGAATTCCTTAGTGACCACCAGAAAGCTACTGAGAAAAGGACTAATATGTAAACTTGGGGATGGATGTAACATATACTTTTGGAGATATACATGGATAAGAGAAGAACCCCTCATTGTTGATCCTACTCTCTTTATTCTAAAAGATTTTACTGACAATGTTTTTGGTCAAACTATTTTTTATTTTTTGTGCTTTTAGAACAACATGTATAGGTGGAAACCCATAAGAATCAATGCTTATCTGGTGGAATCCTTTAAACTAGAATTCTTGTTGAACACCATTGTCATCCCTACCAGCAACTCCTCAGATCAATTACTTTTGGAGCCCACGGATAGTGGGGAGTTCTCAGTAAAATCAGATTATCTATTACTTTAGAATCCTAAGGAACCTCCCTTCCCTTGTCATCTGGTTTGGCCCAAATTCCTAATCCCCAAAATTTCCTTCTTCACCTAGGAGGTCATCCAAGAGAAAATCCTTACTATTGAAAATCTTCTAAAAAGAGGCTTTACTATCCCTAATAGGTGCTATCTATGTTTTTTGTATTGGGAGTTTCCCCTTCACATCTTCCTTTCATGCAAGTTTTCCTCTTCCATCCTCAATAAAATCCTCCAATTCTTCCATATCCTATGGGCCAAGCTAGGTTCAATTGTTGACCTCTTCTTCCAATGGCCTAGTCCCTTCCGTAATCCCTGTCTGAAGGTCCTTTGGATCTCTTGTCTCCACCATTTCCTTTAGAAAACAAGTCTTGAAATAAACCATAGAATATTTTCCAACCGAAGGATGGTTCCAGATTTTATTTTTAATAAAATAATCTCCTTTTCTAGATAAAATGTGCTTCTTATTTCTCCCTCTTCCCATCCTGCATCCAGTTTTGAGTCTTTCCTTGGAAGGTCCTTGAATGTTTCTCTTATTGAAATACCTGAGCATCCTCCACCTAACATTAGAGCCAATTCTAAATGGACTCCTCCTCCACTAGGATGGATCAAGTTAAATTTTGATGGAGCTACCTAAGGAAGAACCTAAGGACGCAGATGTTGAAGCTAAAGAGGAGGCTTAGTAGATTTTTGGCTCATGGTTGGTTTTTACTTTAGGGAATATTCATGGTTTGCCCTTCCTCTTCTCCTCCTATTCCCTTTTTCTTTCCTACCTGTGGGATTGTGTTTCCCCCTTTTTATGTTCTCAAATTTTTTTATTTTTGTAATCAAGTTTTGGGAGCCTGTCAAAACCCACCTTAATGAAAATTTTTAAATTATCAAAAAAATATTTCTCTAATGTATGTATCAATGTGTAAGAAGAATCCAAGTATCATGTAATAAAGTATGCAAGTGTTTAAAGTGTGAGAGTGTGTAAAGTGACATGTAATAAAGTATGCAAGTGTGCAAAGTGTCATGCAAGTAATTCAAGAGTCATAGAGTTAGATTTCAAGTATACAAGTGAAGAAACACATCATATGTGGAAAAATGTAAAGTCAAGAGTCATAATAATTTTATCATATTTGAGGAATAGGAAAGGATGCATATCTCATATATGTGAGGATATCAATATTTATGTATTGAAGAGTCATAATTTAAAGTTATATTATGGAGACAAAGTTCCATGTATTTTATTGAATAAAATTGTAACAAAGATCTTGTACATTTGATCAATAATATTGTGAGTTTAATTGAGTAATATTATTGTTATTTTCATGAATGTGATATTCATTGATAATGGCCAAAGAGTTGCATGCTATAGTATTTTGATTAATATTTTATCCTTGATAAAAGGACCTATGAGATAATATATAAAAATCACCATCATCAAAATAATTGCCCATATGATATCCTATCCTTGCCTTATCCTATTCAAAACCCTTGGAAATTGACACGGTGGTCATACAGAACATACTAAAATGGAAGGTTATATCTCCTCCTCTCTTGCATAAATGCATTACATTTTTGTAGCACAATGGAATTATTCACCTCTATTTGTGCTTTATAATCACTGAACCAAGCCTATTTTCCCTTTATATAGGTGCCTCATACCATATCTTGGTGCCCTTGCAATGTGATATGATCTTGTCAACCCCTCCTCTATCTTTTGGAGAACCTATTATGGCATGGAATATACAGGGTGACTATATCCTTTTATACTTCTTAGGGTACCAACAAGTATTATTCACTTGTATTTCCTCCATCCTTTCATTTCACATGTATTGCAAACATATTTGAATGAGCTTGCTTTGTTTTTGCATCACACAATTGAAGGATCTCCTATGATGTACTAATTATCCTAGCTTGGGTTACTTTTTATTAATATTCTAATAGGTGACTGAGCTAGTAGATCTTCCTATTGTATTTATTAGTTTTACATATACATTTTATACTCATGCCATCATAATCATAACTTCAAATTATTTGCTTTATTCATCCCTATTTCCTTAACCTGCATAAGGTCATTCTCATGTGTCTCATTTGGCTTGTGATGCATGTCAACAATTCTCTCTTTTTGCCTTGTGAATATATATAATATATTTATATATATCATCATACGAATGAGAGAATCATTATCTTTTCCTCATGATCTGATCTACAAGGTACACTACATATAGTGTCCATAAGACTGGCCCTGTATACCTTGTTTGTATCATGACTTGAGCCATCTTTGATCCCTTTTTCCATATGTATATTGTTGTGACTATTTCACAACTAATTCCAATATTGGGGACCCCCTTGAAATTTGTAAAAATTTGAGTTAATGGGATAGTATTGAGCAATTGGATGCTTCTTTTTTGTTGTTGTATGTCCCTTGATTTTTATTGAATATGGTATTAATGGGGACCACTTTGCTAGTAGGGTATGGCTTGATGTTTGTGAGTTGTTATGGCTAGCAAGGTAATCTTTAATATTGCTCAATCATTAGATTTTAATTATTGGTTTTAGTTATTAGTCTTCCTTTGTTTTAAAAGGTTTGTGTTAGTTGGTGTTATGTTTCAGGTTAAAGGTTATTGTTTATTTTTTGGTTGCTTTGTTTATTTTATTTAGTGTGGATTTTTTATTTTTGATTCTTTATTTAGTGTTTTCATTTTTTATTCTTTTATTTTTTGGTTTGATTTAATTTATTTTATTGTAGTTGGTTTGTTTTTTTTATGTTATGGTTTATTTTTATATTATTCATTAGGTTTACATTTATGTTAGTATTCATGTTAGGTTTGATAAAGGGTTGTTTTGTTCAATGTCCCTTCGTTCTTCTCATTCCTCAATGATCTAACGTCTAAAATATTTTGTAGAGGGGTGACAGTGGAGCAGCCAGTTAAGGCGATAGCGGAGCGGTGAGTCAAGGTGATAGTGAAGCAAGGAGGTGGTTATTTGCCATGTGGATGGGTGACCAATAGGAGGAGCTTTCACATTGCATAGCACAGGAGGAATACTACCCAAAGGTAGTCAATAAACAAAAGGTGGATTTCACCTTATGAAGCACTCAAATATAGTAGCACCAGACATGTGGGATAATGAATTACCCATATAAAACTTATAACGCTCCTCGCATACATGTGATACTTCCAGGAGATAGAGATGTAGGGTGAGCTACGCATTGACAATAGTAGCATTGGAGGTAGAGGAATAAAAGTGGTCAGGTATCCGTTGTAGTGTCCAGGTGGGATAATGCTCTCACCAAACCATTATCAAATTCTAGTGAGTGGTAGGTGACTATAATGCTACCAACCATAGCAGTAATCGACAGGGCAAAAGGAGCAATAATGTTTATAATATAAACCCTAGCATCAAGCTTTATGCTTAAACATCCACACGAGAGTTATTTTATAAGTATAAGCGATGATTTAGAGTGAGGTAGAGGCCAAACATAGGCCTAGTTGGATGGTAAAGCGAGGAGCTGAGGGTAAGTAAGGCAGGGGATGAAGATTTCTAAGCTTGTGTTACAGAGGATCATCATGGTAGAGGAGTATCATGATGGAGGAGCATCAATTGGAGCAGGAATAACATGCTACCACAAGACTTGGGTTTCAACCCAAGCCTTGGGCATAGTGGTAGGGGCAAGCTAGTTAGGGCTTTCACCCCAATGACTTGGGTTAGATTCACATTGGTGTTTCCCGATGGAGAATGAAAGGAGTTTTTGTTCTAGGTTTATTTATTTTTTATTGGGGTTTTTATTTCATGAACTTTATGTGCCCTTGGTATAATGTAATGTGGATATGGGTATTGTAGGGTCTGGATAGTGCCCATGATCATGACCTTGATTTTTTAAGGGTTAGATGATGTTTTTTTTTGGTTTTTTATTATTCATGATTGTTAATATTTTGGAATAGGGACCAAAAGGTAATTTCTAATTCAGGAGATATAAGGGAAAATTTGAACTTTATCATTTTTTGTTTTTTATTATCATCTTATTTTGAAAAGGTTTAAAATGTTGGAGGTTATTTACACTTCTATTTTTTTTGTAAAGGGATATGAAACAAAAGGGTTCCTAAAAATGTTAAATACCCATGGAAGACCATGTTGAAGGGGCTAGAATTTTTGTAATAAAAGAATACCATTTTGATGCACATTGATCCAAAAACTTGCACCTTGTGAGCAAGACTAAAGGAGTTCATTTCTGAGGATTATTGTGTTAATGTCCATTATTTTTGCTATATTTTTTAAAATTATATCTAGTGTTGAATGCTCTTAAGAGGTTACACTACGTGAAGGTTTATGTCGATGTAGGTTCTATTTTTCCTTTCATTCTAGCACTTGATCTAATATGATTGTGTTATTGCAGGTTTGATTAGGTTGGGTTATCCTTGTGAGTGACTCATGATATTTGGTTTTGTAGGGTAGGTAAGTATGATACCATATTACATTTGTATTTTTATTCCATATTTAGTATAGTTAGTTGTAGTTTCCTCATGTAAGTTTTATTTCTTTTGCACATACCAAAATTTATTTGTACAAATTCTCAATCTAAAACTCAGAATCCCAAAAGATCCTATTTACATTATAAACCTGCTTTGGAAAATCTAGAGTGTACATAATACAAGTAATTAGTCTTATAAGCTTTTACCTATACAATTACTTGAATAATATTTCAAGAGTATTAAAAGGAATGAATCTGCACAATTTTCACATGGCATAAGCAATATAAAATCAGTCTAGGAGGGAGGGTTACTAACCTACTACTTCATCTTAAGTGGAGATAAAGCAATGAATGCTAACTTGCTAACTTTCTAACTCTCTAACATTCTAACTTTATAACCTACTAACTTCTAACTTTGCAATTAGTGGAACATTAATCTGAAGATAAAATTGAACCTACTAACTACAAAGACTGACTACAATATCACATTAAATGCATGTATTTAAAATGAAGTGGAAAATTCCATAGCACTCTAACTTTGCATCTTAATATGAAGATTAAAATGAACCCACTAACAGGGATTCAGGGTAAGATAGATTAATGAAAAGATAATCAATGAAAAAGCACTTCATTTTATGGATTCACATTAAGGCACAACCATGGCAATTTAAGGAAATTAATTACAAAGCATGAATGAAATAAACCAATAGGCCCCTTGTTTACAGTTACTTGCAAATCACTTGGTTGTTTCTAGAACTTGTTATTCTTGAACATTTTACTTTCAAATATACATGTGTAATGCTTATATAGTGAAACCTTGGAGAAGTTGTTTTCTTTGTTTAACTTCTTTGCAAGAGAGGATTTTCGGTTTAATACCTTGATTGTGGTGGGAATTTTGCAACTAGGGAAAATATCTAATCAATATATATATATATATATATATATATATATATATATATATATATATATATATATATATATATATATATATATATATATATATATATATATATATATATATAAATAGTATTTGTATATATTTATCATGCACATAAGAGGATCATCATCTCATCCTTATTACATAGCCTATCTTTATCATAAGCCCTATATCTCATCCTTCTCTTCGTGAAACCACCCTTTATCTCTCCCAACATACATATCAATGAATATGCAAGATGCCTATAATGCATGGTGGAGCTATCACATATATTAGTTAGTATCCAAGGAATCTATCACATTTATGGGTATTCATTGGGTTATTTTCAATGTGTGTGAAAACATCACCTTGAATCTATAGGTCAAAGTTAGAGCCCATATATTTTCTATCTCTACCCATCCCAAGATCAATATGAGAATATGGAACTTTTGGATCACCCATCTAATTAATTTACTCCTTAGAACATTGTATAGGATCATCTTAGCATCACAAACTAGATTTGATCCTATCTCTATTATGATTTTTTTGAGAGGATAAAGCATGCATTTTTTGTAGTTGGGCAAGTTTACTATGTCAACATTCAATAGGCAATAGGTTGTGTATATCTTACCCCTTTGCTAAACTTCACAACCGACCAACTTTTCCTTACCAATCACTCACCTCAAACCTTCCTACACTTCTTTTTCTCATTATCCATACTTCTTTAGTTTCTCATACTCTCTTTATAAACTATGATATGTAACATTTTATAATGGACCTAGAGCTTCATGATTGCTAAGACAATGGGTCAATATAGCTTACACTTTACAATAAATTATAAATACACCCAAGTAAATTTCTTCCCATATATTATCACTTACCTAACCTCTTAATTGAATTTTAGATCCCTAGGATGATGAGGGGTAAGATAAGTTAGGTTTTTAACAAGTAAAACAATTATCATTTGTTAGGCATCAGGTTATTCTACCACCATATCCCAACAACCCTTTCTCTAACTAGAATCACACTTTCTCTTCATTATATTTTAGGACACCATGATCATTTGGATAGGGTATATCAGGTCTTTAATAAATGTGTCCTCATATGTCTTCTAGGCATCATACTATCCTTACAACATCTCTTGTTTACCCCTTAGCTAGTTAATATAACCTATTTTTTGGCATCTCTCACTAAGTATCGCTTCCCCTTATTGACTCTATCACCTTTTGAAATAAGTGGTTTTATCAACTTGTCTTTGTAAGCTCATTAAGAAAAATCCTAAAATGAATTTTAAACAATATATATCTTCCTTTGATATATTTTACTTCTTCCATTGGAATGTAAATGTGTATTATATTTAGATTCTATCATCCTTCCTTCACATCTTTTGGATTGTAACCTATGACTTAATGTAGGCTAGACCTATTTCACCATTAACTAATAGGTGTGTGTAGTTTCACATACATTATTAATGTGAATGAATGGGATTTTCCTACATGAAGCCATATTCTCCCATATAGACATCATATCCTCCTCATAACATGTCACCTATGCATTCAATAATTAATTTCCTCCAAGGACTCTTATACCCATCTAAACAATGAGATTTTGTTGACTAATATCTAGCAAGTCAATTATATTCATGAATCCAACTGGAAACAACAACAAAACCTCATATTTAGTTGGTCCTCATTCTAATTTATGAGCAATATCTAAATATTGTGATATGTCTTCTCTCCTCCATTGCTCATTTAAGCCTTAAATGACCATTTTTCATATTACTTATTAAGGCTTGAATTGGTCATTTTTCATATGGTTCATAGGCCTTATTCATATTTCTCATATAGGCCTTCATTAACCATTGTTCCTATTGTTCATTTAGGCCTTAATTAGTCATTGTTCATATTATTCATTTAGGCCTTAATTGATCACTATTCATATTGTTCATTTAGGACTTAACTAGTCATTATTTATATTATTTATTTAGGCCTTAACTGACCACTATTAATATTGCTCATTTAGGCTTTAACTTGATGCTATTTATATTTCTAATTTAGGCACTAATTGACCATTATTTAAATTGTTCATTTAGGCCTTAACTAGCCACTATTCATATTGCTAATTTAGGCCTTAAATTGTTGTTGTTCATACTACTCATTTAGGCCTTAACTGGCCACTATTTATATTGTTCATTTAGGCCTTAATTGAACACTATTCATATTACTCATTTAGACCTTAATTGGTCATTGTTCACTTTGCTCATATAGGCCTTAACTAGTCATCATTCACTTTGCTCATATAGGTCTTAATTGGTTGTTGTTAATTTTGTTCCTATAGGACTAATTTGGTCATTGTACATAGCTTTTGTAAATATTATACATAATGTATATATTGTTATATTGATCATTTAGGTCTTAGCTGGCCACCATTCACTTGGCTCATATAGGAATTCATTGGTCATTCATTCTTCTCATATAGGCCTTAATTGGCCATTTTACATGGCTTTTATAAATATTATATATAATGTATATAATTTTATATGTTACTTATATAGACCTTAACTAGTTGTTCACTTTGCTCATATAGGCCTTAATTGGTCGTTGTTCATTTTGCTCATATAGGTTTTAACTAGTCATTGTTCACTTTGGCCTTAATTGGTTGTTGTATATAACTTTGTAAATAGTGTATATAATGGATATTGCTTGTCTCTTTGGCCTTCAATATATTCTATTCAATAGTCCTTAACAGGCTATCATCCACACTAGATACGCTATTATACATATTTTACATTATTTTATGCTTTAGGCCTTTTTTGGCTACCATCCATTTTAGTTCTTAACTAGCCATTGTCCACACTGGTTTTTGTACAACTTATAGGTTCCATCACTACCTGACTAACACCCAAGCCATTTTCCCTTTCTTTCTTATTTGGCACATCATTCACCTCATCAAAAACCTTTGATAAAATAAATTCATCAAATATGCTAAAACAAACAAAAAATAAACTAGCCATGATATGTAATTATTACATCAATCAATATTCATAAACCACTTACATTGTATACATCTCTTAATTACATTATTACTCTATATTTTTATCACACACATCACATATACATCATACAAAACAACCAGGTCATAAAAAATGAAACTCTATATACTCAATACATCAATAAACATCAAAGTCGTAAACCAATATACCATAATCCTAAAATTTATATACTTTGTTGTCTATATCTACCTTAGGATTAGTGTACCACAAAACTAACAAATCCAACCCTTAAATACTAGAAAAATAATATCACATATCAACTTTGTCAACTTTGAGAGTTACCCCCTCCTATCTCTCCTCCTTTAGGTCATGGTGATGATCACTATGGTGAAGGATGTGGTCCTAGCATCCCCATTGACTAAGAGACTATCCTCAACCATAAGTGGTATCTCATGTGTTTCCTCAATGGTGAATCCACCTATGAAACTTTTAGAACTAGCTACTAGTATAGAGCCCTATAAAACTCAACTCACCTGGCATCCTCCTAAGCCACATCTAATTGGTCCAACAAGTGGTAGACCAATGCATCTCAATTATACCTCACTTCTTCTCTAGTCTATGCATAAGCCTCATCCCTATCCCACCATAGCCATGTCACCTCATCCATTAGATAGTCTTCACAAGACCATGTTACATCCCTCTCTATCATCAACTAGCTAACTTTTGTCTTTCTTCGTAATCACCCCTACTAGTTGCTCCATCATTGTTCTCTATTAGTCATGACCACTACTATCTAACCCCATATACTATCCCTCTTGGACACTACCTGGTCATGCAACACTCTTAGCATTATAGTTTCCACATCTTGTCGATAACTCTAGAGTTAGTTGGTCTATCTCTACCCTCAACTTGACTAGCCTATGGACCTAGTCTACCTACACTTGGTCCCTCTTGGCTATTACCTCCCTAGTCATATTTTTACCTCTACCATCTCTTGCTCATGCATATCATGCACAAAGACCAAAACTCACTCATATCCTCTCAACTATGCCTCTCTCTTCACTATCCTCTGCTAGAATGCCTCAACCTCTAGTGGCACAACCTACTCTACCATCCTACTCGAACCTACCTCTAAGGAGCCTACAATCACTCTCCTCCTTTGTTAGTATTATTGTTGCACTTGCACAACACACCCTGATCTACATGGACTAGGGACACAATTTTTTATTTTGGTGAATTTTATCTTATTTTCTTAGGATTGTGCATGATAGTAAACCATCCAAAAACTTAGGTTCTTAGTTGAAAGTTTCTAATTGTGGATGCTTAATTTCTCTTTGCCTTAATTCTATTATAATTCCTATTGCTATTATTGTATATGGTAAAATATTTAAAATAACAAATAACCTCACTCATTAGAATAGGCTCAAAGAAATATTTCTAATGAGTACCAATATGTCTATGCTCCCATAACCATAGTACCTTGAGCATATTTAAATTTAAGAATTGTAGACCTGGAAATACCCTCAAAAAAATAGATGGAGTCACATTCAAGGGTTATATATGTTTAAAATATCAATTAAAATCCATGAAACCATCTCTATTAGATGTAGTTTGAAAATATATTTTCAAAAATATTAACTTGCTTATATTCTAAGAAGAATTGACCTCCCAAATGGTCTATTTTCAACATGCCATCTAGTTGTCCTATTGATCATAATGCTTGTCTAATCATGTAACACTCATTTTTGGACCCCATATATCTAACAATACTCAATAAAAATTTGTGAAAATAAATGTGGCTCAACAAGATCTTTGCAATAAATATAAATTTAACTATATTTCAAGGAGGTTTGAGGTTCAAAATTGCTTATTTTATACAGGTTGTTGAGGTTTTCATGAGCAAGGAAAATATAGATACAAACAAAATTTAAGCCCCAACTTCCTTAATTTTGGTTAACATTATCAATGGCCCATGGGGAAATACATATAAATCAATTGTTGCCAACAAGACTAGAAGCTTTGACAACCAAATACCCATGGGAAAATACAAAACTAAAGGTGTTTCCAACAAGAATGAAAGCTTTGACAACCAAAGGCCCATGGTGAAATATAAATGCCAGTAATATTGGAACCCTACCAACCAAAAACCTCGATAATCAACAAATTTTCAAGGAAACATATCTGCCCAGGATCAATGATCCAAAATGTAGATGAAAATAAAATTTAGATAAAAATATAAATGTGGTTAATAAAATCAACGACCCATGGAGATTCAAAGGTTTGAAGAAAATATTAAAGGAGATATCATTAAAAGGTCTAATTAGAGGTTTTAAAAAAATCTTAAACAAGAAATCATTAAAAGGTCTAATTAGAGGTTTGAAGAAAATATTAAAGGAGAAATCATTGAAATTTTTGATCAAAAGTTTGAAGAAAAGCTTAAAATATAAATAATTAGAAGTTCCAATCTGAGGTTTGAAGAAAAACATGCCAATCGATCAAATGTTTGAAGAAAATCTTAAAAGAACAAGCATTAAAAGTTCCAATCTGAGGTTTGAAGAAAAACATGCCAATAAGGGAAAACATTAAAAGTTCCAACAATCTTGCCAACTATCTGATGCTGGAAAATAAATTACTCATGAATATTTATGGGGAAATATATATGTGGATGAAATTAGAACCTTGTCAATCAAATATTATGGAAATTAAAATCCCACTGGCCTGGAACCCCACCAATCAAATATTTGCAAGGAAATTAAAAACTCTACTAGCTAGAAATCCTATCAACTAGAACAACCCAAAAATGCAAAGAAAAAATATAATTTTTAGGCCCATGTGAAGAAAATAATTGTCAAAAATTTGCAAAAGTCATCAAAAATACATAAATTGCTGAAAAATTAAAAAAATCATCAAAAAGTGTAGAAATTGTTGGAAAAGGGGAAACATTGCTAGAAAATGCAAAGATTGTTGGAAAATGCAAAAAAGAGAGGGACATAGTGGAGAAATAAATAAATATAAATAATATATAATATAATAATAATAAATGGTAGCGCCTACAATTTTTAACTTTACCTCACACCAAAATTTCTCTTGTAGGATATCTGACATGGTTGCTCAAAATTCAAAGATGACGAATGCAATGAAGTTAATGACCAACCAACTTGTGGTCAAAAAGGTAGAAATAAAATCACTTGGATCCAAGCAACCATATATTTTGTAGAGAAAAAAATATAATGAGGTATGGCAAAGGCATAGTCAAGAGATTTGTAAAGAATGAAGGCAGCACAAAATTAACACATAATCCACTTGTTATGGATAAAAGAGTAGAAGTCAGACAACTTGACACAAATCTAGTGAGTAATCCTGAGGTGATGATAATTTTAAAATTTAATATGACATGGTCAACGTATAGCGTAAGTGATTCCTATAATCTCATGCTACACATGTAAGGGAGGATAAAATCCTAAATTTGATGTGTCCCATGGAAAGGAATATAATAGTAATTAAAAATTTGTAAAAGTGAGGCTGTGTGAAAAGCCAAAAAAATGTACAAATATTGGCTCACTAGACAACCATAAGGGTTGAAAACCATCCATTAGATGGTTAATATACTTAGTTTGTTTCTTGATTATTTTTTGTTTGTAATTGGATGGATTTTATGAACCAACCTTAGCAATGTTTTAAGTTTTATTCCTATAATTCATAAAAGTGAATAAATCTGAATCAAATGCACTCCATGATTATCTTTGTAACGTAAGAATTTTAAAATTTTCTATGTTCAATATGTGCATGATGATGGTGGTTGCACTTAGTATATTTTCATATTATATTTTCCCTCTAAATATTATACCTTCTCAGACCTTAGATAGTGTGAATATTAATCAAACTAAGTTTGGTTTTCAATCATAATTATCACTTTACCAGATAAAACCAAGTTTAGGGTAATATAGA
Source organism: Wollemia nobilis (assembly GCA_028583015.1). Classification (NCBI taxonomy): domain Eukaryota; kingdom Viridiplantae; phylum Streptophyta; class Pinopsida; order Araucariales; family Araucariaceae; genus Wollemia; species Wollemia nobilis. Next base: position 8,602,973 of record JAQPPZ010017081.1, on the reverse strand, counting down.
CATGTTTGTTTTCTTTCTTTTATATTTCCCTTAAACCTTTAATTCTTCTTTGGAGTATATTTATATTAAGAGTATATTAATTTTATTTTAAAGCATTAAAAATGGTTTTTTATTATGCCAGTTTAGAATTTCATTTGTGTTACAAGCTAATCATTTACGTTTAATGAATGTTAATTTGGTAATAACATTTTGCATGTTTTAAAATTTACCTTTATTTTTTCCAATTTTAAATACTACACTTGAAGGTTTTGTTTCCTATTTCATATAAATTCAAGCATTGGTGTTTTATGATGCACTATCTCAACAATGAGACTTTTAGGAGATAAGTATTTAATGTTAAGACATTATGCCTAGGAAATATCTTTTTGAGTCATACCAACAAATGGCCCTTGAAGTAATAGTTATTAATGAACTCTAGGTTTATCCACACCAATCAATACCTAACCATACTAGAACCTTTGGATAAACAAATTTCCTTTCAAGAGGGGATAGACTCTATTCCAAGCAAGTTTGCTTTCCCTTGACACACCAATATTTATATTCTATCTCTTCATTCCCAACAAAACTAACATTGGGGAGGGAAGTTAGAGTGTGTCATTTGCACTCTCAATAGGTCTAGGCTGTACTTTTCCCCTATATTTTCTCCTACATCTAGACCTATATCTAGGTATATCTCCCACTAGCACTATTATCAATGCCCTATTTAACCCTAACTTGGTCCCTACTCTAGTTTATTGCTCTTGATACCTCTTATGGGATCTCCTCCATTCCTTCTCTATCTCAACACTCATAATCATCTGCTACCTAATAAAGACTACTAGTGAAGTATGACTTGGCTAAATCTTATTATACCATATCTAGTAGCCTTATGCAACTCTTGAATTAGCAATGGTAGGATCATATCTATCCTTATTCAAGAAGCTCATTAGATCTATCCAAGCTCCTACACCTATTGGCTCTTTGTCTACTCTATAGTACCATATATTGAGCCTCTTAAGAACTTGTTGGACCACAATAAAATATTACATAATCATACCTCTGGAGCTCTTACTTTGTCTTGTCACTAATCAACCATCTAATCTAGTGAACCTTGGTTGACTCACCCATCCTCCTACCACATTGGGTGTAGTCACCAAGGTATCCAAATGATCTGATGAGGTTGTAGCTCATCCACTAGTCAGTGTGCTTATGATAGTGAGTATATGAAGGGTCTCCATATTGTCTTAAAGTGGTTTACCCATCTATACACTATTGGCCTCTCAAAATCATGTACCTATCTTGGTAATCCTATAGGTTGCCTTATTGCTATGTGTTTCTTGCCAAAACATAGATAAATATACATGTTAAGCTCTTTAACTTCCTATGCATAGCCTTCTACAAGGTTCAATATAGGTATGCCAAGATTATTGGTCTAGATGCAAATCATATTTTGCAATCCATCATCTATGCAATAACTCTTACATACCCCTATGGTAGGATCTATAGACTCATGCGATTGATCAATATCCCAAATATGATAGTGCATAATAGATAGGTCATCACATCAATATGATGAACTAAAACATGGTGTTTATGTTCATGTCACTCATTTTCATATCAAAAATTATATTGTGTTAGTACCTATAGTGCTTGTGCTCTATCCCTCATCCTATAAACCAATCTACCATGGATAGGTACTAGTAGGATATATTGCATGTTCTCCAATGTGACAAACATATTATATATAAAAATATGAAAGGTAGAAGACTTAGGGTACCACCACTCGACCATAGCATTTAACATCATCCTATCAAATTTGATCTTGGGCATCTCCACCACATGGAGAAACCCCATTGCATCTAGTGCGACACTACCCCCTAGCATCACAAGGTTTATTAGCTCATCCAAAATTTATGGCTTCCAATATTAGGTATATAATATAAAACAATACAACTAACCCCCATTATCCTAGCCCATCATGTTTCTCAAACCCATCCTCACCCTCTCTTTCCCTTCTTATTTTAGCCAATTTTCCCTTTGGAATGAAATTACATCCAGGGTGCATAATTGTGCCCTAGCACAAAATCATTCATTGTATTTCTAAGTTATTATGGCCTATAGGAACAACCTAATGGTTAGAAGTATGGGATACCCATGATATCATACCCTATGATATTGTGGGACCCTAGCCATGGTGAATAAAATGGAAAATTTTACCAAAATTAAAAAATTCAAGCAAAAATCATAAATATCACTTGCAAGGCTTAGGAATTGGTCCCTATATAGACATTTGTGTCTATTGCTCATCCCTTACACCTTTTAATTACCACATGGTACACTGGGCATGTCACTTACTCCTCAAACCAAAGATCTCAAAATTATTTATACCCTTTTTTCTTAACCCCCACTCATTTCTTTTCTCTCCCTCAATTTTATTCCTATCAACCCCAATATTTTGCTTTATCACATGTTTTCATAGCCTATTCAAGTTTACTTAGGAATATTTTCTTTCTCTATGAAACTCAAGGAGGCACCCTAGTAGGAGGATTAGTGCAATTAATTCTTTGTAAAGGTGTTTTTCATAGTGCTTGAAAATGCATGATTTATGCATCATTGCTTCAATTTAGCTTAAAAATTGCTAGGAAGCAATTCTTCCTCAAAACTAGGATCATCTACTGCTATTTTTGATGTATTTATTATAAAATAAATTCACCAAAAAGGGGGTAAATGTAGATATCCAAAATTAGATCACTCGATTGCCAAGCTACCCATCAAACATGTAAATGAGATAATTCAACTATTTTGAATTTAATTACTAATTTTTCTATCTACTCAAGCAAAATCATTGGTTATGATTGGAAAAATCAATTTCACACTAGGAGTTTTCATGCTTGAATTTCAATACCCAACCTTCTTCTCACCTGACCCACCTTGCAATGATTAAATTGATGATATCGCTTGCTCAAAATCACTGCAAGTGATTTTGAAGGATCGATTTCATGGATCGAGGTTCAGACCTATAAATATTGGATTCTCCACCCTATCAAGATCCATGTCATTTATTTCACCACTCTACATCGAATACATACCATTTGTTTACATCCTCCAAAGCTATCATTTTAGGATTTGTCTTTATCTACCTCAAGATTTGGAATTTGAAAATCTTACATTACCTACCCATCACCATGAATGCTTTATATTGCATCTTCCAAGGCCATGAATTTATAATTTGAGGGCATGGGGTACCCTCCATAGTAAGAATTCTAAGGATAGAAATATTTTGGTAATTTGTCTTTCGATTTTCTCTCATTGAGCTCTAAGTTATCATTTTGCTCTAACATTTCTATACTTTTCTTGAGAGATTCATACTTGGAGGCCTATACTTGGGGGTAAGGTATAGAATCTTACCAAATCCCTCTTGGTTTTTTCTCCTCTTGGATTGTCCTCATAATTTATTTTATTATTACTCATTTTGTTTGATTTTTTGTTCAATATCACTTTGTTTGGATTTGATTTTGTTACCCTTTAGTTTCTTGTTGTTTTAATAAACTTTTTTCACATGGAATTTTAAGTATTTTATGGACTTATTGCATCCTTAACAAATATCTTTCATTGTGCTCTTCATTAGGGATGACCTCAAGCCCTTGGAGTTCCCTTTATTTCATTCCTTGGCCCTAATATCACTCTATTTAGGTTGATAGGGTTAAAATACTCCTTATCCTATTTAAAGTGTGATTTTGCTAGCCCATGACTTGTGGTTGTTTTTTTTACCCTAATATTTGACTACTTAGAACCTGAACTCCTCCACTATCTTCCATATATAAACATCCTCTTGACAACTTGTTATAAATTTTTTAATATCACTTTATTTGTTTAAGCTTCCTAGGTTAGAAATGCCTCTTACACTGCTCAAACCATGATTTCATCAACCTAACTCTCTACCTTATTTCCATGCCGAAGTTTGAATTTTTTTCCTCCCCTTATCTAGGTATTATCATGGTTTAACAGTCTTAGGTAATAATTTTTCCTATTTTCTCAATTTGATTTACCAACCTAAGCCCAACCCCCTTCATCTCACTTCTAATTTTAGAATTTGATAAATTAATCTCCCTTCCTATTTAATTAGATACTTACTATCCTTTGTCCCCATCACATTGCTATTAACAGGGAAATATTACCACTAGAAAATTAGGGCACAATTCTACTTTCTATGTATTTTTGGTCATTTTTTAGTACTAGTTTTTGGTCATCTAAGTCACCTTGAGGGGTTGACTACTTGGCAAGAGAAGCTTGTTGTTTCTCCTAGACATATCAGAACCCCTAAAATTGATCATATTTTATTTATATTTCCTCTATTTTATAGGTGAATGGTTGGTTAGTCATGGAAGGAGCAATACCACAAAATTGCTTATCAGAAAGCCAGGGTGTGATTCTACCTTAGATACCAAATCAGGTAAATTTATTAATATTTCTTGTTTTCCTTTCAATCTCCATATTGTTTATTGTTTTCTATATTTACACTTTTGTTCTATTCTAGGGCACACTAAAAGGAATAAATTAAGGAATATTTAGGGTAACTTCTAACTTACTTTGTTTTAAGATACACATAAAAGAAAAGGAGTAAGTTAAAAACTTTTAGATTAGTTTATTCTAAACTCCTCTATTGACTTAGGAATTTAAAATTAAATTACATACATATTTGGATTAGGCGAGCTTGTAGTTTACATTTCCTCTTGGACCCATACTTGAAAACAATAAGTTTACTTTCTTGCAAATTAAGTTTCTCCTACAAAGTGAAAAATCATATAGATTAGCACTTGTTTTCATGCATCTTTGTTTGATTTCATTTTAAGTTCAAAAGTTATTTTATAGCCTAACACTTAGTTTTTCAAAAAAACTTAGTTTTTAAAAATAATCCATCAAACCTAGACCATTAACACCTCAAACATCTTTTACATAGAGTAGGTCCCACTCAAGGTTAGCCAATTTATCCCTTATATTGCTTGCCTACACAAACTTTTAGTAGTTGCAACAAATACTACAAAATTATCATATAGAATATTATAGAACCCTCGTATAGAATCATAGAGTTATTAATCAATATTTATGCATCATAAAAGTATCACATTATTCTTTTGATAACATTGACAAGTCCTATTTTAATAGTGATTTCCAATTTTAACAGTCCCATCAAAATTATAAATGTTATTCTATGGGTTGCTACAAAATTCTTCTACAAAACTAGAGAATGATTCCACGACAATGATAGGTTATATTTTGACTAATAAAGATAAAAGAGTGATTAATAAGGGTCATATAAGTTTAGATTCCAAAATTTATTATCATGTAAAACATTGTGAACTTTCATTTGATTGTCTAGTGAATAATCTCCTTTTTTAACGTTAAAATCCACTTAAAGTAGTAGATAGTTATTTGACCATAAGTTCTTCACTCTACATAAAAATGAATTGATACAAAAAGAACATGAAATTAAATTTAAATCCATAACTCACGTATTGATAGAAAATTTTAGGTTACCCATTTAGTAATCTAAATTTATGATTAGACATTCTGCTAAATATATTGTTTATAGTAGGACAACCTAGACCAACAAGAGGTATTTTAACCATATCCCCCTCATTTGACATCACATTAAGGTGATTACAGAGTCAAATTCAAGTAGATTCATAGGGGTACAAATTACATAAACATAAAATTAATTTTTTTGCTCTTTCAAATCTACAAAAGAACAAATTTCTACATCTAAATAAATTAGACTAGAAAAATGTGAGCAACAAATAGTATTTTGATTATATATCCTTCATACAATATAGAAACTAAATAGATCAAATAGTATTAGAAATTAAATCCAAAGGGATATCTTTATTATAAAGAAAAAAATAGAACATCCAATTTTAACTCCAAATCTACTAAAAAATAAGCCGATTTACTATTTTTCTATCTATTTTTAGGCTAGACCAATGTTATTATTTTAAGCATAACTCTTTAACCTAGTATCAAAATTGAATGATTTCAATTGGATACAAGACATATTCAGAGAGATATGTCTTGTAGAAATAATTTTTGATTATTTATTCAATTACTCCATCAAAGTTACACTAAAACAAACTATTTTTAGTAGCTTTAACAACTTCAAATGTTGCACAAAAATAGATATATCTTTTAAGCAAATACAAAAATGAAAAATTTTCATCAAATTTTTAGGTTTTAGGTTATTTGATTGGATTCTACCAATGATATATCCATGCATCTAATATGATCAATGCAAAAGCATGTTAAGTGTAGGTTGAATGTTGACCTTCCTCTCATATCTTCCTATAATGCTATTATTAAATCAAGTGTAGACACTTATACTCATCAATCTCTAGAAATTTATTGGTGAGGATCATGAGGTTCCTAAAATTTAATAGGGGTGTTTCCATTTTATATGCTAAATCTAAGGTTGAATTAAAAAATATACAAAAATAAAGCAAACACAATTGAAAAAATAAGATAATTGCAAGAAAGCAAAGCACACTAATAAAAAATAAAAATGCACTTGCTAAAATGAATTTAAAATAAGCACGCACTTGTAGAGATTAAAATTATTGTATAATTTCCTATGATTCACTCGAGATAAGGTTCCATGTCTATCAACCGCTTTTCCCATCCATATCCTCAATATAAAATTATTTTACCTAATCAAATCCTCTATGAGAGAGTATGCAAGTAATTAACTTGTGAATGGTGCCTTGTATCCTTGACAATGGATCCAAAATAATGAGATCACACATCAAATATCAATTTCTTGGAATAAGATTTTGATTTTTCCAAGTGGCATTATATAGAAAATATTTCTTCTAACACAAAGGATGAACACATCCAAGTCTCATATATCTTTGTCATGCTTTGAATAGCTAAATATATTATTATCAAAAACTACCAATATAGGAATGTATATACTCAGCCAAAACAAGTGATGTATACACCCATCCATAAAGTAAACTAGAATTTAGCCTAACTAAAATAAATTTATACTACGTACTAACCTATTTAATGAAACTAAAATAAATCTACACTACTATACTCTAACAAGTTATTGATCTATCCCACTTATGCAAATAAGAGGACCCTTCCTTGTTGCATTTGTAGGATATATTCATACCCTTAATTAACTCATAATATTACTTAAATAATAAGATAAATGGAGAACCTTTACAATGCAATATGTCTTGTATTTTATAGAAAGGCTATACAAAATAAATCATTAACAACCTAGTAAAGTAGAAGATCTCAAATCTAAATTAGTTGGGAAAAAATCCAACCAATTCTATCTAAAAGAGATAACAACCAAAATAATTTGGTAAATATTCTAACTAATTTGGATCCAAACAAATTAGTTAGAAATTGATCTTAGAAAATTTGATTTGAATCTATCTAATTTGGATTAACCAAATTAAATGAAAATTAATCTCAAAAAATGTAATTACTATATCTAGATTCATTTGGTAGTTGACTAAGCGTAGATATTACTGTTGTAGAACTCTTGTTACAAATTTGTAAAAAATTCTACATTCCATCCATAGTTCTGCAATCTATCCATAGTTCTATAGTCCTTTCATAGTTTTACAATCCTTCTATAGTTTTGTAATCTATCCATAGTTCTACAGTCCTTTTTTAGTTTTGAAATCCTTATTTAGTTCTAGAGTTCTTTTGTAGTGTTACAATTTGTTCATAGTTATGTATTCCTTTTATAGTTCTCAATTCCATTTGCAATTCTATAGTCCTTTTATAGTTATGTAGTCCATTTGTAGTTCTATAGTCATTCCATAGTTGTGCAACTATAAATTGGTTTTGCAGTTGGTTCTATAACTATGAATTTTGCTTATGTAGCTAGTTCTATAACCACAATTGGTTTTCATAGCTATTCCTATAGCTATGGATGGCTTCCCTAGCTAGTTCCATAAATACATATGGCTTTCATAGTTGGTCCTTCAACTATAGATGGCTTCTATAAATAGTCCTATAGCTACGAATGGATTCTATAGTAGGTTTTGTAGCTATGGATGGCTTTTTTAGATGATCCTATATCAATGAATAGCTTCCATAAAACTATTGAACCCTACCATAACTAATTTGTAACCTAAAAGCCCTATAAATTCTCTCTTATTTTAGTTTATTTACATAAAATATAATTTACTCTCTAAGTTACATAAAATCTATAAAATACATTATAATTGCAATAAATAATCACATAATGGCATTTTTAACATGGAATATCATGCTAAAAATGGTGCCAAAATGTGATAGTTTTGGGAGTCATCAATAGGACTAAATATCCATTAGGTAATCAAGACTCATTCTTCTCAATTTTTCTTCAATTATTGGATGGAATTCCTATAGCTTAGGAGTGATTTGTATTATCTACTATTTCAAAGGGTATAAGGTTACCTTTTTTTAGCACCAAAAATAATTTAGGTTAACATAATTAAGATATCATGCATACTCTAGATTAAAGAGGTAGTTGGGCACAAATAAGAGTAGCTCAAAGGGTATAGATAAAAAAACCAAAGAGGCATATGAATGACATATTCTTAACCAAGTATAAATCCTCATTTTACCACTCCTCAAGTTTTAATATATTTGGAGGCTCTTCCAAAAGTCTTGGGAACTTTCCCTTCAACTTCATCATGATAAAATGATAAATTACATCAAAGAAGTGGTATATAGTCTTCCCTACTTCCTAGCAAGCTATATATATGCAATCCATAATAGGGAGTGGTTTATTGTTAGGTCCCATATGATTCAAATATAAGAAGAAGAACCACTTATTTTGATATAAAATAAACTAGACCTCGTAAGACATGTACATGTGAACTTCTTATCATCTTTGAAATATCCTAATTGCTTATTAATTTTATCTAAAATGCATTTCATCTAGTTGATCATTTGGGAATCGTCTAAATATTTCTCTAGTAAATGAAGGGCTTTATGTTTTCTATAAACTCTAGCATCAATATTCTCATCTAAAACTATGAGTATACTTGAAATAAAAAAATAAACATCATCCTTGAAGAGGTCTAACTCAAATAGAATGTTGAATCCTAGGGTTTTGTTTGGATCCTTCAAGTGTAAAACTAGGAAGTCCCTCCAATAATGATGACCATCTTGGTAATAATTCATTTTAGATATTTAGGCTACATATGGCCCACATTTCATGATTGTTAGTTACATTCAACATCTTCCTAATTTCATCTTCAAATATGTAAAATTATCCCTCTTCCCATTGAGGAGTTGTATTCTCTTTCTTTGATAATTATGCCTTTTAGCATAATATTATATCAAATTCTAGATAATTCCAAACCAATGGCACCGAGTTCATTTCCAAGTTAGATGTTAAAACCTGGTTGATGATATAGGAATCATATCCAAATCTAAATTTTAATCTCCTTAGTACCCATTTCCTAGCCTTAATTAAGGAGTTTTTGAACCTATTATCCTCCACCCTTCAATATGGTATATTGAACATCTCTTCAATTATTCTAGGTGAAGAAGGATGCTTCTTCTTATTTGATATCTTCTATCCCTTTCCTTTGTATGAGCTTACCCCTAAGGCTAGAAATTCAATATACATGTGTTGTACTAGAGTGAAAATAGAATAAGAAACATTTGTATCAAGCAGGGACACTAGGTTGGCCTCAAGAATGGAAGGACTAGTGAAATATGTCAATGGTAAATTTAGGGGGCCTAGGTCACTTTTTTAATATTGGAAAAAATATTATCGAGTGGATGAGAAAGTGTTGATTCACTTAGTGAGTGGTGTAAGTTTATTAGGGCAATTAAATAAATTAGTACTTGAAAGAGAGTTGAGAAAATTTTCTTTTTGGAGTTAATTTTTATAATGGTTCATATAAAGCAAGTTCCTTAACCTTAGATAAGTAATTCATTCCTTGAGGTCTTGGAGTATTTTTTGACCTTAGATATGGATAATTCACTCATATTGGAGTGAATAACTTATAATGGTAACACTAGCAAAAATTATCCCCTTCTCCATGACCCTACCTTGTAGTACATACTTTGTAATAAGGGCACTATCAAGAGTTTAGGGCTAGGTAGGAGACATTGTCATTTTTGTTATGATAAAAGATAGGGTTTCTTCTTTGGTGATGAGTCAAAACTAAAAGGCTTATAATTAAATTGCTTATGACAACCTCACAACCAAACAAATACCTAGGATCTTATAGATAACAAAGGGTTTTAAAAGTCAAAGGATGCAATTGGAGGTTAAAGGAACATTAGAGTTGGGATCAAGGATCAAGGCTCTTGGAAAAATGGTGACAACATGTAGGCTAATGATATTTTAACCCCTTCATTATACCAACCAATATGTTGTTATTAATGTAATGGGAAGGTGATCAACTTGAAATCTATTAGGTTGATGGTATGAGGTATTTACTCTAAAGGGTGGAGAAATTTTCCCCCTAATTTTGACTTTGTTAAAGAAAATCATATTTTTATGTCCAAATTTTTGACTAACAAGAAGAAAGAAAAATAATAAAATGGGGACCCCAAGTTTTTTTTCAATATTTTATCTCCAACTAAGGAAGTTTTTCCTCTTTATTTTTTGTATTTTTCATTTTTTTATCTTTCTCCTTTGAGAATAAAATAGAAATAGGATTCAATATTGAGAAATAAAATACCATAGAAAAATAATGGAAATACTATACACATATTTAAATTTTCCATATTATTTTGAATTTCTCTTTAAATGGGCCTCAAGTGCTACCCATTAACTAAAATCAATAGTGACCTCCCATCCATCATCATAAGCCTATAATAATTTAACCCCATGACTTGGAGGATCTGATATGACCCACTCTAGAGGGAAATATTTTTTTTACTTCCTATATTATCCATGTCTTCATCCTACTTGAACATCAAATCATATTCTTTTTAATCCATTTTGGTGGCCTTTTTTTCATACCATATCTTTATTGCCATTTGATGTTGCAATAATAGTTTAAACTTTTTCTCTATTTCTTATTCTAGAGTTAGTAGGGCATTCAATTGAACTTGCATTGATTCAATATCAGTGTCTTTGAGCTTTAATTATTGGGACATTTAGAGAAGGGAGTTACAAGTTCATAGGTAGTACCACTTCCCTTCCAAATAATAGCTTATAGGATGATGATCTTGTAGAAGCTTTAAGTATTATCCTATCTACTCATAATTCCATTTTATATTTGTATCACAATCCCTTTGTGATTTGACTATTATTATTTTTAGAATCCTCATGATATTTTTATTGGTGGATTTAGATAGATCATTGCCTTGGGGTAGTAGTTAGAGTCTATTTTAAACACAAATCCATACTCTAGGGTATTTTTCATTACCTTAAATTATATAATGGTTGCAGCATAGTTAATGATTTTATGGAAGAATCCCAAAATTTAGGGATTTTTTCTTCTAATAGTAAGGTAATAGCTTCTTGATTTGTTTATTTGAGTGGTATAGCTTAAATCCACCTAGTGAAGTAACTAGTCATAGTTAGAATCCATCTATGCCCTACCCTACATAAGGGGTTAATTTTGTCATTAATATCTAGGCCCCACTATTGAAAGGGTTTAATAAAAGTAATGGTATTTAGGGGAATTGGTGATTTTCTTCTCCTTCTCATGAAAGTGCATTAGGCCTTGAATTCTTGAATCCAATGGAAGTAGTTGAAGAAGATGGTGGGTTAGTAATACACAACCTATATATTTTATGTGTTTTGGTTTGGTCAAAATAGTTTCATATTCCTTTATTTGAGATTTTATTCTTTCTTCTACCATGCATTGTAATATAAATCTATCATACCTTTTTTTTTATAAAACTACATTATTCAACCATGTATGGTGCATTTCCTTTTGTATGAACCTAGAACTTTATTTAGGCATCAATCCTCTTGGAAGTTCTCTTGATAACATGTATCTTCTAATGTCTCCCATAAAACCCAATTGATCATTTGGTTTTATCTCTTATTGAAGAACACAAGCTTATACTGAGAGGGGGGGGTGAACAGTATAAGACCTCTTTTTCTTCTTTTTCCTTTATACTTCAAAACAGTCAAGCAATATATCCAAAGAAATATCAAAGCAATGCACAAAACCATCCACAAAGTGACACAACAATTCACATGGTTCATCCACAAAACTTTTCTCTAAAAGTTATCTCAAAGTTCTTTGGGAAACCTTCCCAATTACAATGTTTATGAGCCTCGGCTCAAAGGAGAAACCTTCCCCCAATATGAATTTATGAGCCTCTGCTCAAAGGAGATACCTTCCCCTACCTCTGCTCTGGATGGTGATCCTCTAGAAGACCTTTGCCTCCATTGCCCTTAGAAAATGGAACTCTATCCACAGAAGACACCTATCTTCCCTGCTCTGGCTGGAGACCTTTGTCCTCAACTCTATCACCTCAAAGATGGTCCTCTAATTTGCACTAAACACAGTCCTTCGGTCTAGCACAAATGTCCTCGTCCTCTATCTTTGATCAGCACCAAACACAGTCCTTCGATCTGGCACAAATCTGTCCTCAGGTTCTTCTCATAGAACCAATGCACCTCTGTCCTCAAGTTCTCTGATAGAACTATCAACCTTAGCTTCACAAGTCCTCTGCTAAGACCTGTCCAAATCTGCTCACAAGTCCCCATAGGAACCTGTCCAAAACCTGCTCACAAGTCCTCAATGGAACCTGTCCAAAACCTGCTCACAAGTCCCCAATGGAACCTGTCCAAAACCTGCTCACAAGTTTATCAAGAACACTTGCTTGGCATGAACCCACAAAGAGAATGGTTAGAGACCCAATGTGATTCATCCACCTCATAGAAGCATAAAGAGAATTTTTAGAGACTCAATATGTTCTATACTTAACTCCCAATCTCAATCTCAACTCAATCTCAAATCTCAAAAGAATAAGATAGATGTAGTATGCTTTTCTCAAGAACATGAAACTCAACCCAACAATTACCAACCATGCAATATCTCATATAACAATGATACTCATGTTCTTTCCAACAACCAATATCTTTTCTCAACCAATTAGGGATTCAAAAACAATGCTCAAAGACAAGGTTTAACCAACATCATTCAACTCAACAATAACCTTGAAGTATTCAACCAATCATCACTAGAAAAGGAAACAAGTAGAAATCCTTTTCCCTCCAAATATATTTGAACAAAACAGCCACCCACACAATATCACCAAATGCAAAGAATAACTTGTTCAAATCAACTCAATGGAGTAAGCCCAATATCATGTATCAAGTAAAAGCAATAACTTGATCAACCAACCTCTATGGAAGCAACTCAATCATCAACCTCAACACAACCATCCAAGGGTTTCACCAACTCAAAGCAAGTAGCAAGACTCACAATAATAAACCCTAGTGCACAATGCTTCCACTACCTCAAACCAGAATTATGCATTCACAAAAACTCTCATCAATGATAACAATGCATAAGTAGTCTTCAACAAACCAAAAACTAGAACTTACACTCAACCAAAGGAAACCTTGTTGAAAACATTTTCACTCCAATATTATTTCATGAATAACATACACCAATCATACTCATAAGAAGAATGTGCCCATACCTTATTGAAGTGAAGGAACCCCTTTGGAAATCTACCACCATCACAAAATTCTTTTGCCAATCTTCACAAGGGTTAGTAGATCACTACATAATCAACATTAATCCACTTTTCAATAATCATCACCAAGGTCTTTAATTGCACAACTTCCTTATCTCTCCTAAAACCACTTGTACCATAAAATAAAATAAATCACAACATTGCATAACCTTATAACTCCCAAATTGTTAACCAAGAACAACAGGTACCTCTAAGTTCTCAACACATGTATTTCATTAATAAATTTCATGTACAACAAACATCTTTTAATAATACATCCCTTATATCTCCTGAATTATAATTATATCAAAGGTTTAATAATTATTAGAGCATACCTTTCAATTTCCAGAGCCAAAAGAAAACTCTCCAAGATGACACCGATAAGCTTCGAACCATGCACCTCCTTCAACATGACTTCGCTCAACTAGAACTGCCGCTTCGGCTATCTATCGGTTTGAATCAGAATACGCGGTATTCTTAATAAAAATTTGAACGCTGTCCTTTTTACAACATATTTGATTTCCTACCAATCATCATGAGGCACTTGTCATTACCGTGTTGTAGGGAGAAACTACAATTTTAAATCGTCGATCCACGCGAAATGTATCATCATTTTTTTGAAATATTTCGATCGCATCTATCACTGGTTTTTAAAAAAAAAATTATTGATTTCACACCCTTTGTCTTTTACTATCTTCCTCTAAGACCACCGTTAAGCTCTGCTGCCGCTGCGTCTAACCAATCGCCAAATGAACATCGGTCACTCATTTTGATTCGCTATGCAGACGTCACCGATGTTGGACCTGTTTTCCATCACACTATAATGCAAACTTACGTGTGAACTCTGTTTCGAACCTGCGATGATAGATGGTTGAAAAATGTGCTCCGAGGACTCACGAATTTACATGTTGCTCATATATATCAACGACATTCGAATCACCACTGCTGCCCTTCCGTGACGTCGCCTATCTCCTTCGCTGGCACCGGGGCTTCGAAGACAGAATCGAGAAAAGCTCGCCGATCAAAATCAAATTCATTTTTCACAAATATTAATGAGATCCATTGCCTCCTTTTATATGCACTTGCATTTTGCCCTTATTTCCAAATACGTCGGCAAATACTTTAATTTAATTTTAAAATATTAATTTAAATTTTAAATAAAATTTAAACTAAGTATTAAAATTAAATATCTTCATCACCGAGGCACATTTTTTGACGAAACAAAAAGCCAACTTGGGTTTTAAGAAAAACCCATTTCAAATATGTTGTCCATGGTTTTAAATAAAACCTTTTATTTTTTCTGCCTTGGTTTTCACAAAAACCCTTCCGCTTCTTGACATCAATGACAACATCAACACTTGAGCAAAGGCAATGTACCCAATGTAACCAAAATTGCCAACACTTATACCAATGTTACTTTGTCTTTGGGGGTCAATATAGCAATATTTTTACATAAATATCTATCCCTAACAAGTTTAATTGGTTTTATCTCTATGCCTAATTCCAAAATTGTGTTTATTCATCCTACATTATTTTTCCCTAATTCACCATGTAATACAATGGATCTAATATCAAGATGGGTGAAAAGACAATGGACTTGCTTTGGTATAGGTAATATCTATATTTACTTATGGCTTTCATCATTAAAAACATATATTTACCAATATATGAATATATTTCCTTGTAATTATAGAGTGCATAACTCATAAAGGAGATTAGATGTTCTTCATCCTTGTCATCATTATGAGTTAAAATTATGGAAACAATTTGTAGTACCTTATCACTACCTTTGTAAATTTTACAAATATTGAAGGAGAATATAACAAAAGAGATCAAATGGTAGAAGCATCCCAAAATTTTCAAAATTTTACTAAGTATATGCAAGGATAAATCCACTTGCAAACACCAACAAACTTATTCCAATCATCAATCCACTAGCTAGAGAGGACCAATTGGCTCGGGGAAGCAATTAGATCAACAAAAGGAGTTGATCTCCTTATAAATGTGAATGATTAACTTGTCTAACCAGGGTGAATCACTCAAATAGTCACAAGGGTATATTAAAGATATGGATCCCAAGATGAATATTTTGGAAAGTGATTTTTCAACATGTAATGGTGCACCAAGTAATTTTTGAAGTCTCCTAAGTTTGTTAGAGGTATATTTGGAGGCATGTAACATTTGTAGGTAAAACATCCTGCTAAAGTTACCCCCAAATATTTAGTAGAGTAATTTTCTCATCCCAAGTAACTTAGGGGTAGAATTCTATTATAAATAAGGGCCTAAGACCCTCATTGTATTCATAATTTGGCCATGAGAATATATAGATACACTCTGTAAAACATACATTATACTTTGTACTCATGAGGTTATAAGAAATTGACAAGTCCTTAGGCAATCCATTAGTGACACTACACTTTTGGTTGTTCAAGTGTGTAATGGTTTTGGCAATACCCTTCTATCCTATATTGTCATTCACTTATTTATTTCATAATCAAATGAATGGATGGAAATTGACATTTTTTAAATTATACTAAGTTGTTTGATCATAAAATTTTCTTACTATGGTGTAAAAGCCTTATTTACTTAAAAACCTCATATATTAAACTTCCAAACAATTTTATTTTCACATTTTACTTTTCATGTATTTTCCTTATTGAATTTTATTTGTATGCAAGTTAGATTAGATCAGTGGGGATCTAGCCTAAATCTAGAGGTCAAGAGAAGCCATTAGTAATCCCATCCAATTTTATTGAAACTTATATTGGGGGCATAAAAATTTATTTAGAAGTCAGGATAATTCCTTTGTTCAACATAGTTTCTAGCATGGTTTGTGGGACATGAAACTTAACTTTCCAAAAATTTTACTTAAATATAGCAAAATTCCTTACATTTTGTGCCAAATTTGCATTCATCATGGATGAAGTGATTGGGTTAAATTTAATTTAAAGTCTATCCATAGGTAGTGACTAGAGTGATCCACTCCATTTTTATCCAATCGCTTTAATAACTTGTAAGTATATTTCTCTTAATGCAAATTTGGCAGGGTTAAATTTAATTTAAAGTCTATCCATAGGTAGTGACTAGAGTGATCCACTTCATTTTGATCCAATCACTTTAAGAACTTGTAAGTATATTTCTATGAAGGATTCACTTGCATTTTGTGAATCATTTGCTTCAACTTTTCTAAATGTGCATAGTTTGATTCTTGTGCAATTCACTCATTAGGATTTCCCAATACCTTTTATTAAATATAGTTATCAACTGTTATGATCCTAATACTAAATTATTTTATTAATTAATCTTTCATTTAATTATGGACCATAATGTCCTTTCACATCATAACCATTAGATAGGTTTATATATGCATTCATAGAAGGTGTCATTAAGGCATCAAAGAATATAATATATTACATCTCCTTGAGAACATTTGGTAGGGAAAATTCCTTTTGAAACAACGATATTTAAAAGTGATCTATTCATTTTCTTAGTTTTTGCATCATTCCATTTTTCTCTCCTTGATTTCCAATTGATAGGAACCCAATTCCTAACAATTGGTATCAGAGCTAGAGATCTTAAAGGCCATTCCATAACCATTTTTACCATATTTTTTTCAACCATAGTAGTCATTGTCTCTCATTTCCAGATTACATAGCATCATCAAGTTTATCACCTTGTAACCAACCATATTGCTGCATTTCACCCAAAATTCTTCAGCATTTATAGCATACATCATCAAATATGCCAATGAGTAAGTTTTACAGTGACATTTGCAACTTCGGTGATGTCTTGGAGAAAACCAATGAAGTTTAAAAAAAATAGGTGAAGTTGGAAAGGTTATGAGCTAAATATTATCACAAAAAAATAAAATTTTCCCTTCAAATCATCATAAAGCCAACCAAGTATGAAAAAGGAATGCAAATCACAAAACAATCAATTGAAAATTTGTCTAAGATGTTTTTCGATGATTGCGGATAAAAATTGGTGAGAATTATAAGTTTAAAATTTTAAACTAAAGTTTTAAAACTTTTTTGAAATTGGTGACAAACTTTGACGTCAAAAAAGCATCGACGGGGAATATTGAAGGAGAATTTTACTCTCACATCTAATACACTAAGGGACCTCACGTGTTTAAATAGCACGTAAAGCATATATCTTTATGTGACTTTTGGTCACACTGTCCCTCGCGTACACGAAAGACTTACCATCGTTGCTTGACTTGGATCATGTGCCTATGATTACCACTTATCACCATTGTGTGGTTTTCACCTCTTCAACTTTACCTCACCCTACGTGCCTACTCCTCCCTCACTTGTCTCTATCACTCCCTTGCCTCACTCTTCATGCCCACTCTGCCCTCACTTGTCTCTGTCACTCTCACTTGTCTATATTTCTCCCTCACCTTGCTCTCTGTGCCCACTCTGCCCTCACTTGTCTCTATCGCTCCCTTGCCTCACTATTTGAACCCACTCCCACCAAATTTTAAAAATTTCAAAATTCAAATTGCTCTTCAAAGCCCACTCTTGCCAAATTGTAAAATTTGAAATTAAAAAAAAAATTACAGTACCATAAATTGAAACAAAATTTTAAAAATTTTCAATAAATTTTACCAATATTTTGATAAAATTTATCAATTCTTGACAAAATATTACAATAAGTTTTTCGAATTTTTCAATAATTGACATATTTGATTAATATTTTGCTATTTTTAAAGGAATTGAGGTTAAGAAGGTTAAAATTCACAAAAACCACACCACAATGGTCGATGGTAGGCGTTCACAAGACCATATGAAGGACTTCATGGAGGGATTGAATAAATGGAAGGATGATCTTGAACAGAAACTCATGACAAAAGTAGCAGAAATAGATTTAAAAGTTGTTACCACTAACCACTCCGTGGATATGTTACAACAAAATATGGCAGTAATCCAAGCCGACCAACCTATCGTAGCACCAACACAACAAGCATTACTCGGGGGACCACAAACATCAATCCTACCTCGAACCACTAAATTAGACTTTCCAAAATTTGAAGGAGGTGACCCCACAAATTGGATCTATCAAGCGAACCAATATTTCTCCCTCTATCAAATCCCTGAGGTCCAAAAGGTTCGCATTGCATCCTTCCACCTAGAGAGTACCGCTACTCAATGGTACCAATGGTATGAAAAGACAAATGGCACCCCTACATGGACAGAATTTACAAAAAATATAATGGTACAATTTGGCCCAAGAAAATTTGAAGATTTCATAGGAGCCCTCACCAAACTCCGCCAAACCACTACAGTATGAGAGTACCAAGCTCAATTCGAGAAATTGGTAAATTTTACATCAGGGCTAGATGCATCATTCTTCCAAAGTTGCTTTATCAGTGGTTTAAAAGAAGACATTCGATTAGAAGTGCAAATGCTCAATCCTATCGACATGTTGCACACTATTGCGCTAGCTCAAATGGTGGAAGAAAAAATCAATAACCAACGTCGACTTGGGATACCACCAATGAGAAAATCTCAAAATTCCTACACCACCCCAAAACTAAATAGAGTTTTACCAATTAAAAGAATTAGCCCTAAAGAAATGAAGGAAAGACGAGAAAAGGGCCTTTGTTTCCACTGTGATGAGAAATTCGTCCCCAACCATAAATGCATTACCCCCAAACTCTATATTTTAGATACGCTTGACCAAGGTAATTCAAAAGAAGAAGATACTATTGAGGTGGAAGTAGTGATAGAAACTCCAAAAAGTAACACAAAGGATGCACCTGAAATCTCCTTTAATGCCCTTGCTGGTTTCTCCTCCCCACAAACTATGAAGGTCAAGGGATACTTTAAGAAATAAAACCTCATTGTGCTTCTAGACTCTGGCAGCACACACAATTTTATCAATCCAAAGGTGGCAAAACAAGTTGATTGCTTTATACATCCTTGCAATAATTTTGAAGTTATGATTGGAAATGGAGGACGAATTGCATGCAAAGGAAAATTTCAAAATATTAAACTCACTATGGGTGATTATAATATGAAATCCGATATGTATGCACTACCACTAGGAGGATGTGATATCATCCTAGGAGTACAATGGTTGAGAACACTAGGCACCATCCAATGGGATTTTGAAGACCTATGGATGAAATTCACACAAAAAGGTCAAACATATACTATTAAGGGGTTAAAATTAGGCCCTTCTCAATTAGTAAGTTCTCATAGAATGGAGAAGCTTATTCGAAAAGGAGGTAAGGTTATGATGGCACAATTGTTCTCCATCCAACCAACAAATGAAGAACAAACAATAGCACCTGAATTACAACAACTCCTAGCATGCCATGACAAAGTATTTAATGAACCAAAAGGATTACCTCCTCAATGAAGCCATGATCATACCATTCAACTTCTTCCAGGGCACCAACCTCCTAATATTTGACCTTACCGATATCCATATCTACAAAAGATAAAAATAGAAAAACTAGTACAAGAACTACTTAAAGCAGGGGTTATTAGACCTAGTGTGAGTCCTTACTCTTCTCCTGTTATATTAGTTCAAAAAAAGGATGGGTCATGGCACCTATGTGTTGATTTCCATGCCCTTAACAAACTAACCATCAAAGATAAATTTCCTATCCCCGTCATCGATGAATTATTAGATGAACTTCATGGGGTGACATACTTCTCCAAATTAGATTTACAATCAGGCTACCACCAAATTCGAGTTGGGGAAAGTGATATTCCAAAAATTGCCTTTCACACTCATGAAGGGCATTATGAATTCATGGTTATGCCATTTGGCCTTACCAACACCCCTTCTACATTTCAAAGTCTAATGAACAAGGTATTCCACCCTTTCCTTCGCAAGTTTATTTTAGTTTTCTTTGATGATATTTTGATTTATAGTAAAACATGGGAAGATCACTTACGCCATATAGACCAAGCATTAAAAACCTTGGAGGACAACCAATTATATGCCAAAAAATCAAAATGTTCCTTCGAAAAACAAGAAATTGAATATCTCGAACATATTGTCTCTAAAGAAGGAGTTAAAGTGGATCCCCACAAGATTGAAGATGTGAAAAATTGGCCTATACCAAAAACCTTAAAAGGCTTGCATGGATTTTTAGGATTGATAGGGTACTATCACAAATTTATCAAAAATTATGGTAAAATTGCAGCCCCCTTAACAACACTACTCAAGAAGAATGCTTTTCTTTGGTCTTCAAAGGCTGAAGATGCCTTTATCGCTTTAAAAAATGCAATGTGTACCACCCCTGTCTTAGCCATGCCAAATTTTTCCAAACCATTTATTATTGAGAGCGATGCTTCAGGAGTGGGAATAGGAGCAGTGCTCATGCAAAATGGAAGACCCTTGGCCTTTACTAGCAAGGCCTTTTCTAAAAATAATTTGGCTCATTCCACATATGAAAAAGAGATGTTAGCTATTATTCATGCTATTCAACATTGGAGACCTTACCTTATAGGCCAACATTTCATTATTCGCACTGACCACCATAGTTTAAAGTACTTTCTTGAGCAACGCATAACCACTCTAGAGCAACAAAAGTGGGTTACAAAACTACTAGGATATGATTATGAGATCATATATAAAAAAGGGAAAGATAACATGGTTGTCGATGCCCTTTCACGAAATTTTGAAGAAATTCCCCAAATTCTGCTTTGAGGACAAAGCTCTTTTTAAGAGGGGTGGCTTGTTAGGATCCTAATCCTAACTTATATTATATAATTAATCTCTCATTTGATTATGGACCATCGTGTCCTTTCACATCATAACCATTAGATAGGTTTATATATGCATTCATAGAAGGTGTCATTAGGCATCGAAGAACATAAATTATTATATCTCCTTGTGAGCACTTGGCAGGGCAACCTCCATTTGAAACAATGATCTAAATAAAAGTGATTCTTAATTTATTTATTTGCATTCATTTTCCATTGTTCTCCATTGATTTCCAATTGATAGGAACCAGGTTCCTAACATCGACATGCTTTATGGGACCAACCCTCAATTTTCCTCAAATTTACATTATGTTTCTCAATTTTCGCACCCCAATTACATTCATCACTGATAGATTGGTTGGCTAAAAGTTGAAAAAAAAATCACCAAGTCAAAAATTGATAGCAATTTGATCCAAATTTTGGAGTGATTCATTTTATTTTGGATAAAATATTTGAAAAGCATTAAAATGTTAAAAATCAAGTAATTCACGTGGTAGTGATTAACTATATTTTAGTAAGTGATTTTCTCAAGAAGGTTTGCATTTTTATAGGTCAAATTCAAAGTGTTTCATTGAAGCTAGGGATTGGATTTTTTTTGTTCTAGTCTCAAATTAACTTTGAAATTGATAAATATTTTATTATTTATGCTCAAATATTGTAGGTTTTTTATAAATAGAAACTCTAGCATGAATTTAAAAATAAAATTAAAAAATCAAAGATGATGACTTCAATAGCATTTGGGTATCATTAAAACTTGAATCAAATCTCATATATGCATCTGCCACTAGCAAAAAGTGCTTAAGATAGATTTTCAGCCAATTTTTTACAAAAGATAAATATAGTAAGTTATTTGCTTGATTTCAAAGAGTGGTTTTCCTTGTGATGATAAAATTTATCCAAGGTAGGTCCCAATGAATGATTCAACATAAATCTAAGAAGTGATAATATAGAAAAGATAAGTTTTTTCCTCCCTCCCCTATGGGAAGGTAGTTTTCTCTAGTCTCAAATATGACTTGCTCTAAGTGATCCCCTTGGATATCTTTCCTCCAAAAAAATCTAAGTGTAATATTTACAAGTGAAATGCCCAAAAAGAGAAAGCAAACTACTTGCATTTTTTAGGTGAAGCACTCCATTTACAACTACAAAATCAAAATTTTCTAACGAATCACCCAAAATTCTAAGAAAATTTCTTAGCAAGCAAATTTTTAAGCTTTTGTAATTTTTGACCTTAAAATTTTGATTGTGTAGGTACACACACAAGTTTATGAATACATAATCGATGGTATAGAAAACAAGGAAATATAATCAAATTATAGATATCATTATGTAAAACATTAAAGGAAAAAGAAAAATAAATTACCATGTGGACTCATTAAGAGGACAAGTTCAAATATATTCTAGCATCTAGTCATGATCTATCAACAAGTAAAATCCCCATGGCCAATCCAATTAGTCAAAACTTCATGCCACGACAAATTAGTTACTCTAACAGATGAATTATTCATCAAATCTACCAAACCAAACTTAGTCTAATATATCCCCTAATTTGACTTATACTAATAATTTTTATAAAATATAGATTGACATGAATAACCTTACAAATAACCTGCTCTTTAAAAATTAATTTTATAACCCACAATTAGTGTAATAACCCAGATCTAACACACTTAGTTTTCCATTCCAGTATTTCTCCCTAGAATTACAAGGAGAAAATTTTGACTCAACATGAGGTTTATATCATAGTAAGGCTATCATTCACCCAATATTTAATTAGTACTTAGGCATAGAGTTACTCGCTCTAATATTACTGACCACTACAGATGATCTCTTGAGTGGTCAAGATTGGCCAAATCCTACAAAAGGTACCATATTGTGAACACATTCTTCTCCTTTACTAGAGGTCTATGTTCATGGTATGGGGTTGTCCTTCTAGGGTCCATATCATCTAGAAGGATGGATGCATATTTCCCTATCTCATAACATAGAGGACTTAGGTTCCATTGGCCTAATTTATGTCATTTGTTTAAAAGTTATTATTACTCTTTATAGCATGTTGGGGTATAGTGTAGAATACCTAGTGCCTAGTTAAAATTCAAACATCTTATGGAGTCAACTAGGGCCCACCAATATACTAGCTCAGACCAGGTATCTAGGTCATGTTATGATTGACGAGTTGTCCCATACCAAATCGTCGCTAAACCTTCTAGCATCGGTATCTAGTGACTTCTAGACACAATATTCTACTAGAAATTCCTTAATTGAACGATGAACATGAGACCCTTCATGATAATACTTGCATAATAGTATAGATATGACATTCCATATAGTCTCTCATTACTTATTCTTAGAAAAAGAACTTGTCCTGGACTGGTTTGCTAGAAAGTGACTGCTATCGAATCTCAGTAATTACCTACTTGCAAATATTGGTGTTGGGTGGATGTTCATCCGAATTGACAATACATCAATATATTTAAAATAGTTGAATGTGCATCCATATTTATGATACATAATCCATTTTGATAGAGAGGTTCCATTGTAGGGTTACCAAAGGTCATACATGATCATAGATGGAAGTTTAAGTCTTATCAATTTAATCAATCTACTATAGATTTTTAATTACTTATAAATAAAAATGTTAAGCAATCCAAATAAATATTCACAATCCTTATTATTTTATTATTCTAACTACTTTCACAAGCCAAATTATTTTCCTTATTTATTCTTAACATTCATTAAAGAAACAATTCATGCTAACATTATTCAATATTTTAGAATAGAGTAGCAATGTATACATTTCTATAATAATAAAATTTAATAAATTCAAAGGTAATTTAACACCTATTATCAAAAGATCATGAAAATTAAAACCTCAAGTCTAATTAAGACTAACTAAACTCTTAAATGAAACACTAAAAACAAATGAAAATAACTTTTTTCATAAGCATAAAATGGATAGCAATTAACTTCAATATAATAATATAACAAAATATAGATTTATTAAATTTGGTTGCACACCTATTCATAAGTCTTCATTAATATCTTAATGCTACTCAATCCCTTACTAGGCAACTGACATAGCACAACTAATTAATCAAATATTTATACATGCAAAACTAGTACATTGTCCTAGAAAAATAATGCATGCTCTTTAACCAAGAATGTCAACATTTGTTACTATAAAATTGAATATAGCAAAATAGTCAACTTATTCATAAGTTTTCTAAGGAGATTTTATAAAATCAATAGATAATACCATTATAGAAACCTAGGAAAATATATTAAACCTATTTTATTCTGGTTAGACGACCCTTTTTAAATTCAACATAAACCATAATGTTTTTCTCCTTGAAGCCATTGTATGTTTCAGCTACAAACGTAAGTTAACATAAAGTTTATCCATAGTTAAAATCATAGCTGAACTATTATGTTTTGGTAAGGATGTCATTGGAATAGATTTTTTAATAAACTTATCATTCTTCGATAAAACTAGTGTTGATACCTACTGAAGAAGTTTTGGGTTCTATGAACTATCACACATTAAAAAAACCATTTAATGTGTCAAATCAAAGACTTTTTTTATCAGTAAATATAAAATCCAAATTATCCATAGTTGATAGTGGAGTGCAACGATTGAGTACTGCTAGGTCAATGAAGTACAGTGACTAAGTAGTGCTAGGGTAGCAAAGTGTAACGGTTGAGCAGTACTAGGGTAGTTAAGTGCAACGGCTAAGTAATGCTAGGGAAGATAAGTGTACCAAAGTGTAGTGGTTAAGCATTGTTAGGGCAAAAAAGGTGAGCAAAAATAGAGTAGTATAGTAGAGTGAGAACCATAGAAGAATAGAGTGGGAATCATGTCGGTATTGTAGGTAGGTCTCTAGGCTCAAGTGAAGATCATGGAGAACTTTTGGTCGAAATCAAGGATACCTATGATGGAGATTTTGATGATGTGAACAAAGATAAATTTATGGAAATTGAAGGGGAACCCTTGATAGCTCCATCTCAAAACATCATTTCTAGTTCTTTTGTGGATGAATTTCACTTTGGGATGGTGCCTTCTATTTCCACTATCCATGACTCCATTCCTCTTAAGGTTATGGCTCCCCTGGTATTTGAGGAATCATTGTCACTAATTGGGAAATTTATTGGTGTCAGGACAAAAATTGAGTCCATTCACAAATGGGCCTTCTCAAAGTGGTGATCTATGGGTAACATGGAGCTAGCATCTTACCCAAAATGGTAAATATTAATTATATTAAACAATCCTCAAGATTCAAGAAGAATCCTTAGTGGAGGTCCAAGGTTCTTTGGTAGAAGAATTTTATTCTTGAGGAAATGGATAATATATTTTGACCCAAAAACACAAAACATAAACTTAGTGCCCATTTGGGTTAGGCTTGTGAGCCTCCCATCACAATTTTGGTATCCTAGAATTCTCAAAGGCATAACTCAAACCATTGGTGACCTTGTTGCTATTGATTGGTAACCAAAGCAAGAAGTTTCCTTACTGATGCCAACATCTACATCATTGCAAATGTGGATTCCCAACTACCGACTTACATAGATCCCATTTTAGGATCTTACAGAAGGCATCAAGCTATCGACTATGAGAAAAAACCTACTTTTTACATTAACTATCAAAAATAGGGTCATATTTGTGCTCAGTGCCCCACTCTAAAGAAGGATGCAACTCACAGTAAGAATGGACTAGGAAATATGTTAGAAATAGATTATATTACATCATTTGGATCATGTAAATGTACCTTTCTTGGTACATACTTAGGACATTAGATTACTTTAGGGGGAATTTATCTAGTTACTTCATGCAATGTAATAAATGCACAAGTGTCAATGTGCAAGCTATATATGTGCAAGTTGTCCCTTGCACAACTAGGTAGAGTGTTGGCCAAGGAACCTATTTTCCTATATAAAGGGCCATAGACATAGAGCATGATATAGCAGTAGGAAGTAGTGTAGAACAGTGTGGTGTGATGTAGCAGAGTGTGATGTAATGTGATGGAGTGTGATATGCTCAAAGCTCATTCTTGAGCAGTAGCTTTATTCATGGAGTGTTCATTTCCTCCATAGCTACTTTGTATACATTTCCATCATTTCTATTTATAGTATATTTTCAGTCATCTCATAGATTTACTTTATTTCATATTATTCTGCATCTTGTGATTGCTATCTCCCATTACATGCTACATCAAAAGCTAAAAGTGGTATCAGAGCTATGGTAGATCAATAGGAAAACCACCATTATCATTGACCCTAAGTTTTTGTCAACTTGACATGCCATTGGACCAGTCACTATCAAAAATTCTCAGAAGAGTCTAGGTGGTAGAATTAGGGAGAGCCACAAGTAAGGACTGAAAGAAATCTCAGTTTTTGAAATACTGAGATTGCATATGGCTAGAGTCTTTCCATAGAGTTACAAGGGAAAACTCGTGAAGACTAGGACTCAACATTTGATCCACTAGTTTGATGAATCAACTAGTGAAGCTCATCTAAGAGATCTAGAGAAATTTACCTAAAGTTTCTTTTATTATAGGGAATTAATTCTCAGATGATTGGGACACCTCCTACAATAGAAATCTAGGAGATTTCAACTTCATTACCCGAAGGTCGGAGTGCCTTCATAGTGCAGATATTAGTTGTTGCAAGAGAAGAATACTACAGAAGAGACTTCTGGAGAAGAATTATGGTGAAGTTGGGAGATAGGAGATCTCCATTGCTAGATTGGAAACTTCACAAGAAAAAATGCCACAGAAGCCTTAATCAAAAAAGGCCATAGAAGCCTTGATCCAGAAAAAAGCCATAGAGCCTTGATCCAGAAGAAAAGGCCACAAAAGCCTTGATATAAGAAAAGGCCACAGAAGCCTTGATATTGAAGAAAAGGCCACAGAAGCCTTGATACTAAAA
Organism: Wollemia nobilis; assembly: GCA_028583015.1. Taxonomy (NCBI): domain Eukaryota; kingdom Viridiplantae; phylum Streptophyta; class Pinopsida; order Araucariales; family Araucariaceae; genus Wollemia; species Wollemia nobilis. The sequence continues at coordinate 8,575,683 of JAQPPZ010017081.1, read as the reverse complement.
AAGGCCACAGAAGCCTTGATCCTGAAGAAGACTCTAGAAGAGAGTATCTAATTCAGAAGTAGATTTTAGTACTAATACTTTGTTGTAGGAATAGGGAGATTCAGTGAGTTGGGAAAGCTTCCTACAAGAAGGATAGGAAGAGTATCTTCTTCAGAATCAATCCAACACCTGAAGCAAAAGAGATCAGGAGAAGATCTCATTGAAGAACTTCTAGACTTGGAAGAAGAAGAAGGACTAGGAGAGTCCTGCTCGAATCCAGAAGTAGTAGAATCAGAGATCCAGGAGAAGATCTCACCACCAACACTTCCAAAAGTAGAAGGTTGAAGATAAGGTCTCAAGGAAGACCAGAAGAAGCTGCAAGATCAAAGGCCTTGGAGAGGTCTCTACGAGCATCTAGTAAAAGGCTTGGAGAGCCTTACTAAAGATATCATCAAAGGAGTTCCAAGGAGAACTCATTGGAGAAATTCACTATTGGAGATAGTGAAATATTTGGGACAATTATCGCCATCCGACAACAAGCCCAAGAAGATGAATTTGGCAAGGAGTGCCAAATCTCAGAAGACCTCAAGACATTCAGAATATTGAGAAGAAGATCTTGTTTGAAGTTAGAATTTGACAAGAAGCTTGAAGGAAGATTCAGACAGAAGAAGCCTACCAAATCTAGGAGATTTGGAGATTACCTCTCATAGCAAGAAGGCACCACTTCAGAAACAAATATCTCTTCAAATCTACAGCAAAAGGAGGAGACTACAAGAGGAGAACAAGCCACCAAAATCCTAGGCTCATGAAAGAGAGTTCGAGACCATATTTTGGTGAAGATGAAGCTGTTCAGGGCAGCCTACAAAGAGCTGCAAGATCTTACTCAAGGTAGCAACTTGGTGATCTTAGACACCAAGATCTACATCCTCTACAGAAGCGGTGAAAAGGGATTTCAGAAAAAGGTAAGCAACTATTGGTGCAAGTAGATTCATTAAAGTGGATTACTTATCAGATTTGTTTAAGCACCTTAATTTGGATTAAAGTTGCAATAAGGAGAATTGAATTACAGTATTCAAAAGTGCAAAAAGAGAAAGGTTTCTTTAAGGTTCATTTGCACTTTAGGAGTTGATTAGATTTCAAAATTTCAAACTATCTATCAACTACCTATCATCTACTTTGGAAAGCAAAAGAAGACTAGCTCCTACTACCTTGCTTATAAGAGAATTGCAGAATAATTCTTGAAGATTCATTTCAGATTATTCTTGATTAGTTGCAGTAAATTGATTAAGTGCATTATTTTGAGAGTTGATTGGAGTGATAAGGTGAAATTTTTAGTGCATTAAAAGTGAAAATATTATTAGATTCATTTGCACTATTATATTACTCTCAAAATAAATTATTTTTGTGCTTTTGAGAAGGGCACAAAATCTAGAATTTTTATCAAAGTGTCTAAAGACACTATTAGTGCACAAAAATCTGCAACTCATAGTGGCCAATAGAAGCCACCAAAATTGGTTAGTACAAGTGAATAAAAACTAACCAAAAGAAGCTTCAAATATTGAGACTTGGTGAGTCTCAAATCCAAAGCACTACAGGGTTAAGTGCAACAAAAAAAGCTTCTATCTACAACATTTGTAAAGCTTGGATCTATCATTAAATATCCAAGCAAAGAGGGCAAGGAGTCTATCCAAAGGGACATCCTCAAAACCATCATTTGTGCATTCAAAATCTGCTACAAAATCAGACTACAAGACCTGCAAGAAGGAGTGCAAAAAGGGTGCAATAAGAACATATTATTCTCATAGAATATTACAAGGTATTGCACTACATTGTTCGTAGGAAAAGGGCAGATTGAAGGTGCCACTAAAGGCACAAAAACTATAGGGAAATCTAGCCAAGAAAGGTCAAATATCAAGCAAGAAAGGTCGAACGTCAAGCACTCCTCATCCATGACACAAGGAGCCATTCGAAGGGGCTCACACTTCACATCTTGGATGGATGAACCTACAAAAGGCAATGCACATATCATTCGATCATCAACCTGCATTTACGTAGATAGAAAGGGAGCTCTCTTTTACAAGCAAAAAGGTGGCAGATTCTACCTCAATCAATGTGGATGAACAATGTAAAAGGAGCACATTGAAGGGAACAAGGAACGAGGAGAACATGTGATATATTCAGAGGTTTCTAGCTTGGTGAAGATTGTCCACCAAAAGAATCACCTACAATACCATTCGAAGCTCCAAAATCACCTCAATGATCGACCAACAAGAGAAGAGGTTGCTTGCACTCCAAGAAACGTAGCAAGCAAAGAAGAGGCATACAAAAAGGAGTTATACTCTCCTTGGAAGCGTTACAATGAAAGAACTCCATGCAGAAAGGTTGAAAGCCACTTGGCACAAATTCTCTAAGGTACCATCCCATTTCTTAACATCCAAGAAAACTCACGAAGGAGTTACAAGCGCTCACACAAGTGTTCATGCGTTACAAGGTGACCAAGAAGCTAGTAGAGCGTTACTAAAGGATTGTTACGTTACAAAGGAGAGAGCTCGTACGTAACACTCAGTGACACTTGTCAAAGCCTTCACCACCTTAAAAGGCATCTAAACATGAAGCAATCATATTATTTGTATTTATCACTTCATTATCTGCAAGCACAGGGCCGAGTTGCAGCATGTCAAGAAGGTGGTAGAGCCTTCAATGCTCTAGCGAGGTCAAAGGCAAAGTCTAAACGGTGCCAAATTTGGAACGCTTCACACAAGGATAAGCTCTAAGCGATTCCATTGGAGGGTACAATCAAAGCATTCAAAGCATCTACGTCAATATTGCTGCCCTAGCTCATCTGAAAACAATGTCGATTATTGCTTGATAAAAGGTAAGGATTATTCCCATTTCTATGTGCTTTCTTTCCTTGGGAGTTATAAGGTTAAAATTGAAGGAATTTGATTATATTGAAAGCCATACATCAAAGGGAATATTTTATCAAATCAATATAATATTTGCAATATAAAACCTAGGAGTAATAAGGGTTTCTATTGGAATAAATATTAAATATTTGCAAATATTATTGTGGTCTAATTTTTCCAAAAATTAGGGAGTCATAAGGGTTACTACATCAAATTAATTTATTGGAAATTAGATACACTTAAATTAATTCCCAAAGGGTTATTTAAAAGAGAGGTTTATCATAGTATTTCAAAGGTTGGAAATTTATAAAATTATTGTCTCAAACTTCTCAAAAGGAGATAAAAGATCCAACATTATAACCTCTTTAAAATTTGGGAAAAGTGCTTAGTTCAATAGGAGCAATAAGGGATAATAGAAGTTGATTTTTTACAAAACTTTACAAAATCAACCAAATATTGAACTATAATTTACAAAAGCACTATATCTTATCTAGAGCATACTAGGGAGTCATAAGGCATTCTACAAAACTTGGTAATATCAACATTTATCAAATATTATCAAGTTACAAAATATAAGCTTTCTTCAAAACCTAAAAATCCTTAAGAGTATACACTCACATTACTTGGGAGTCATAAGGAAGCCTACAAAACTAAGGATTAATAAAGGTTTTATCAAATCAAGCTTATATTAATTGGGATTTTATAGACACTGAGTAGGGAGTTATAAGGTAGACTACTCTATCCCAAAGAATACAGGTAATACAAATGACTACTAGCATGCTAAGCAACACTCTTAAAAGTGGAATAAGGAAGATACCAACATGGATTAAAAACCTGATGGATTACAATGATGAAAAGGGCAAAGACAAGGAAGAACCAATACAATATGAAATAAGTTCTGAAATTAAAATCCATATAAAGGGAGATTCATCCAGTGAATCTAACATCAAAGGAGACTCAAGATAGGAAAAAATTGATCAACAAGATTTTATACAAAAAGGAAAATATGGAATAGCTTCAATTGTGCATATATGGTTAGAAGATCTTATTAAGGAGATAGACAAACATGATGTTCCTAAAATAGACTTCAAAGTTGTCAGATCATCTCTATTGTGCACCTATTGCAATCAATATGGTCATGAAAAGATAAATTGTTGGAGTTTCCATCCTTGCAAATATTGTGATGGGATAAATCACTCATATTTTTCCTATCATTTCAAATACAGATACTATAAGGGCTATGAAAGAAGATTACTACAAAGAATAAATTGTTATCTTCAAGAACTTATTTCAGATGGATCTACTAACATTGATCTCAAGGTTGATACTTATGAAGAGCAAAGAAATAGGTCTTACATAGGTACAAAAGAAAGGAGAAGAACCTATTCAGATCCACTCATGACATGCAAAATCATGAGAACAATTGTTCACCAAAAACGCCTGACATCAAGGGACACCGAACTGAAAAAGGTCAGAGGCAATAACATGAAGACTGAAGCAGCTAAAGAAGATGAATCCAAAGAAGGAGGAATACAGTGCAAAGTCAATTGAAAGAAGAACCTACAACTTCAACCTATTTTTGCATCATCTAAAGACTGAAGCAACTACAGAAGAATCAAAGCTATCAAATGGAAGAAGATCCACATTGAAGACTAAAGTCTTCAATATCCAAATAATGTAATACATAGGGGTGTTAGAAATAGATTATATTACATCATTTGGATCATGTAAATGTACCTTTCTTGGTACATACTTAGGACATTAGATTACTTTAGGGGGAAGTTATCTAGTTACTTCATGCAATGTAATAAATGCACAAGTGTCAATGTGCAAGTTGTATATGTGCAAGTTGTCCCTTGCACAACTAGGTAGAGTGTTGGCCAAGGAACCTATTTTCCTATATAAAGGGCCATAGACATAGAGCATGATATAGCAGTAGGAAGTAGTGTAGAACAGTGTGGTGTGATGTAGCAGAGTGTGATGTAATGTGATGGAGTGTGATATGCTCAAAGCTCATTCTTGAGCAGTAGCTTTATTCATGGAGTGTTCATTTCCTCCATAGCTACTTTGTATACATTTCCATCATTTCTATTTATAGTATATTTTCAGTCATCTCGTAGATTTACTTTATGTCATATTATTCTGCATCTTGTGATTGCTATCTCCCATTACATGCTACATCAAAAGCTAATAGAATAGTCAACCAACTCAAATATTCTAGAAAAAGAATCAGATCAACAAAGGTAAGCAACTTGTCTCTCAGACCTAGGCCTCATAGTCTAAAAACTAGGTAAGTTCTCTTTTCACAAAGCCTAATCCTTTCATGCCATTGAATGGTCAAGACCCAGATCTTGAATATACCCCTACTAGCCCTAAAAATTAAAATCTTACCATAGCTAAAATTATTCACAATAATATCATTGATTTATCTATTCACCCTTGCGATGTTCCCCAGTCCCCCACTAGGTTTGGGCCTTTTTTCCCACCTTCGACCAATTTTTTTTCAAAATCCAACCCAATCCTTCTAGCCCAGGAATATTTTGGTTTCCTATCAAATACCTCCTACCCCCTAACTCGCATTTCCCTATTTTGGAGCAACTTATCAGTCCTCTTAAATAGGCTACAATAAACCAAGGAAAAAAAATTATTGTTGATTTTGGTAGTGACAATAAAAAGGGTAGACCATCAAATCAAGAGAGAAGGAAGAAAGAAACTGATCTGGACATTGCCAATGTCATTCAGCCTACTATTTTGTCATCTCTATTAGAAAAAATAGACATTGATTTTCCTAGGGAAGAGGGAAAAAGATCCAAACTACTTCCATATCATGGCAAAGGGGTGGGAAATAAATCTTCCAAATGTTCTAGATGAATATCCTCTTGTGGAATGTGAGAGGCCTCAATGGAGTAACAAAAAAAATTTGGTTAGATCCATGAGGAAAAATCTAAAGCCTAGCATCATTTTACTTCAAGAAATAAAAATTGATATTGAAAACAATGAAAGGATTTGTAAATTATTATGGAAAAATAGTGAATATGTTTTCAGTCCTGCCAATAGCTCTTCAGTCGAACTCATGTTCATGTGGGATCCAAACATTATTGAGGGTAGATATTCTTGAGAATTTCACAAAAGAAGAAATCAAAGATGCCCTATTCTCTATGCACCCCAATAAGGCTCTCGAACCTGACGAATTACCTCCTAGGTTTTTCCAACACTTTTGGGATATTGTTGAGAACGATGTAACCAATGTTGTCCAAGACTTTCAGTAATCAAAATCCATTCCTAGAGATGTTAATTCAAAATTCTTGGATCTTATCCCTAAGTCCCAAGTAAGTAAATCCATCTATGAATTTATATTGATAAGCCTTTATAATGTCATTTACAAGCTCATATACAAGGTTCTGGCCAATACTCTCAAGCTTATCCTTCCAGACATAATAGATCACTACCAAGGGAGCTCCATTAGAGGTAGATTCATAACAGATGGTATAATTACTATACATTAACTTATTCATTCTGTTTTAAAGAACAAGAAACATGACGTCTTCTTGAAACGTAATATTAGCAAAGCCTTTGATAGGGTTTCTTGGAACTTTATCTTTGAAGTTTTAAAGAAATTTGGTTTTCATTAGGAGTGGGTTACTTTAATCAAGGAATGCTTAACATTTATCTTGTTCTTAGTCATTTTTAATGGTTTAGCAGTAGGATACTTTAAAAATTTTATAGGACTCATGCAGGGTAACCCTTTGTCACCATTCCTCTTCATCATCATGGTTGAATCACTAGGCAGATCCCTTAAACAGGATTTCTCTTTGGGTCTTATTTCTGGTATCAAGCCCTCATTTGTTTCTAGATCCATTACTCATCAACAATTTGTGGATGATACTATCTTAGAAACTCCTTGGTTCTTGAATCCAAAATAAGAAAATCTATTCTAAACTTTTTTGAAGAAGTTGTTGGGCAAAAAATTAATTTTGTGAGGAGTAGAATCTATTTCCTAAATACTCTCATTCATAGATAGATTAATATTGTAGGATTATGGGTTGTACTATTTCTTATCTTCCTTCTACTTACCTTGGGCTCCCTCTTTTTCATGGTAATCCTTCAAAATTCTTATGGAGCAAGTTCATTGAGCGAATCAACAATATGCTGGTAGGGTGGAAAATAAAAAATGTTAAGCCAAGCAGCTAAGACTACTATTATGCAAGCGTACCTCCAAAGTATTCCATTTTTTCATGTCAATCTTCAAAAAAATTTACCATAATATTGAAAAAATTCAAATGAGGTTCCTTTGGGCTAGAAATGAAAATTAGAATAGATTCCATTTAGTTTCTTGGGATAGAATCTATAAGAAAAAATACCAAGGAGGGTTAGGCTTTAGGGAAATCCACAAAATGAATCTGGCACTCATGGAAAAGCAAGCCTAGAGAATTATCACTAAGGCTCAATATACTTGGATTAATATATTCAAAAAGAAATACCTCTAGCAAACCTCTTTCATGGATAACCAACCTCTTCCTCAAGGTTCGTGCTTTTGGAATTATATCATTCAATGTAGGGACATCATTAGGAAGGGAATGAGATGGAAACTTGGTTGTGGTAATGGTTTTGGTAATTTTATTAGGTTCTAGGAAGATTTTTGGCTTAAGGATCACCCCCTCATATCTAAGCCAAATATGGCAATTCTCAAGCCCTTCATGGACCAAACCTTTAGAAGCAGAGCGATTAAATTCATTTCTCAGTCTTATGACCAACCTCTTTGGAAATCTATTCCCACCAATGATTTGGATTTCAATTCCACCTCTGCTTCCATAATCCTTCAAAATTTGTTGTGAGTTATTCTGAAATCCCAGTCAAAATATAGCCTCATATGGAAGCTTAGTGAGGATGGTAAGTTCATGGTTAAATTTGTTTACTATATTCAAGATACCTCCTCACCTAGATGGACACTTGCTAAGTATGTCTAGGTTAAAAAATGTATTCTAAAAATTGACTTCTTTTCTTGGCTTGCTTCTCAAAATCAAAATTTAACTATGGATAATTTAATCATCAAAGGCTTTTTTATCCCCAACTATTACCCTTTTTGCAAGTCCAATTGGGAATCAATTGTCCATATTTTTGTGCAATGCCATTTTTCTCTTTTCATTCTAAATTTCTTGTTTGATTTGTTCAACATTATCTGGGTTCAACCGTCTTCCATCATCCTTTTGTTTGAGCAATGGCCTAACCCTTTATTTAATTCCCAGTTAAAATTTATGTGGTCCACATGCCTACACCACTTCCTTTGGTATATTTGGTTGGAATGTAACAACAAATTTTTCAAAGGAGCTACCAAAGACTCTCAATCTATCTTTCTTCACATCAACTCCTTTGCATTTAAAAATTCTTGCCTTGTCTCGTTGAATGGGACCCCCAAACCTAGTATCTAATCTTACCTATTTGCAAGTTTCAATCAAAAAATTGTGTTGCAAGAACTTCTCAACCTATTATTGATAGATCAGGCATTACTTGGACCCCTCCTCCTATAATGTGGATACAACTCAACTTCGATGGAGTGGCTAAATGATATCTTGGAAGGGCTAGGAGCAAAGGCATAATCAGGGATGACAAAAGGAAAATCATTGTAGCCTATGCAAAGAATATCGAAGTTCAAACCAAAAACTTAGCTGAGGTGAGAGCTTTTTATCAAGGTTTGCTTGTCCTTGAAGGATTTGGCTCTAGCAAATTAATCATTGAAGGATATTCCTTGTTGATCATCAACTATCTCAAAGCTTCTCAATCCCCTTCATGAAGCCTTTCCAATATCATTTATGAATGTAGGAGGCTTGTTAGCATGTACTCTAATGTCATTATCCAGCACGTTCTAAGAGAAGGAAATAAAGTTGCTAACTCACTTCCTAATAGAGGTGTTGACGAAGATATCCTTCATATTTGGCATGTTTATTTCCCTTAGAAATTTAGGTCTACCAATCAGGATGATGATATTTGTTTATTATAAATTTCCTTTCGATCTTTTTGCAGTTATTGGAATTGTTTGTGCTTAGGTTTATTTGGGTTTCTTTCCACTCTTCGTTTGGTTTGAGATGTCATTTTAGTTGCTCCATTTTTTGTTTCTTCTTGGTTTAATCTTGTTTATTTACTTGGTTTCACTTTTATTCTTTGTAAAATGTTCAGGGTCCCTTTCAAAACCCTTTCCCATCAATAAAAAAAAAATCAAAGTTTTTTTCTCCAACGCGCATAAAAATTTCACCATGCATAATATACATAAAACATTCAAATTTTATTCTCCATAATATATTTTTAGGTAGGACTAATGTTACTATTCAACATAAATCACCAAGGGTCTATAGTGTTCCTTAGTAAAAGCATCAAAATAGAGAAATGATAAAATATTTTGAGATGAAGCTTACAAATGGAAACTTCAATAAAGAAATTACACATTTACCATTTTTATAAAAACACTGGTCACAAACACAATAAAAGGTGAAACTCATACATTAGAAATATTTTGAAATGATGTTATGACATTGGTAATACAAAACAAAACAAGCTAATTACCTCATAAAATTTTTGAATGGCAAACACATATACAATATTACTCATTGCATATCATTATCACATAAATAATATGTAAAACCATATTACAATTTTTATCTCACATAATTACAACTAACATGGTTGGGTGCCTCCTAAAGACCTCCTCAACGGTAGATACAAGGTAACTGAAATCTATCTACATTATTCATCATTCTTGGAATAAGGTATATAATTGTTTAATATCCCAAATTGCACTATAACATTGGACATATTAAAACTAATCATCAACATAGAAGATTTAGCTCATGAAGTTTATGCAACTTCACCCTAATTTCACCCATTTACTCATCTGTCCTTATAAACATATATATATATATATATATATATATATATATATATATATATATATATATATATATATATATATATATGCATATTTTTATTTCCAATATGTGCTCTAGCTAATGCAAACAACCATGCAACCAAGAATGTAGTATTCTACTTAGAAAAACTCTTATAAATATATTTCAACCATTCTTCATGTCCAAGTCACACAGTGTTAAAAAGCTTCTCATTACATAGTGCCTTAACCTTCGTATATTAATAAATGTATGTTTTATAATTCTCTTAACTATTTTCAAATCAAAATAGTTTTTTTGAAACATATATGTTATCTAGTTTATTCATTTAGCTATAAGCTTATAAAGGATTTAAATTTTTTCAAGACTATTATATGTTCTTGGTAAAATAATATACCACATACAATTTAACTCATACACAACCATATTTGTCATTGTACTGATGAATATTTAATCATTGAGTAAAACCAGGATGATTACAAAAATAATATTTCAATAAAAACACACAAAAATCATATGTTCACCAACAATCAAACATGTTAACCAGAGATACAAGAACTTCAACTTGAGTTCTCCATAGAAAATTATCCACCAAATAGTCTTTGTCCTCACTCTTCTTTTCCCTTTGCAAATCTATAGAGTATGAACGTATCATGATTTATTGATTAAAAAACTCCTCATTTATAGATTTTACATAGTTATCTTGTTCGAACAAGTGGATGAAGTCATGCAATTACCCATCTCAAGCATGTGCCAGATGGAGGCCGAATCCAAGTCCTTTAATTTTCATTGTTATATTCCAAGGTCACGGTAGTAAAAGGTGGTGCTTATTATTTATTTATTAATTATTTTATATTTGTTACATTTTATTTATTTATTAATAATAATATTGTTGTATATTTATTATATTATACTACTTTTAAGATTTTTTATTTATTTAATAAACATATATTATGATATAATTCTTTATTTATTTTAATCAACTTATATTTATAGACAAGATATGACCCAAAAAATTACCCAAGAACAATTATATATATATATATATATATATATATATATATATATATATATATATATATATATATATATATATATATATATATATATATATATTCTATGCATTCAACATTCAAGACATTCTAATCAATATTCAACATGCAATGGTATGGATGCATCTATATGACATGCAATCGTGAGCTTCCATGTTCTCACGGGCCATGGTGCTTATAAGCACTAAAAATCATAGGGTACCAATGTTCAAGTATCCAGGATAATGATGCCTTACTTCTAAGAATATTTTTTATTACCCTCTCTGGCCCAGCCGTAGAGTGGTACAATCAACTCCCAAGGCACAACATCCATAGCTTTGAATAATTTGTGGATGCATTCCTAGAATATTTCACCTTTAACACTAAGTGAAAGGTGACTTTAATAGACCTCATGGGGTTGAAGCAGTATGATGATGAGTCAATCATGAATTATGGTAATAGGTGGTGAACGCTTCTCGCTAAGCTACCATACCTACTACCAGTGTCTGAGTTGACTCGCATGTTTTCCAAGAGTTTTTTAAAGCCAATTTCATTATTGCTACAACTCCAACAATACCAAACTCTTGAAGATGCTCTAGCGTAGGCTAGAACAATCAAAGAAATCAAAATTCAAGAGGGGGAGATCACAAAACCCCGTAAAAAGGAGTGGAATAAGAACACAAAAGGCAATCCAACACAACCAAAGCTAGTAGTAGTTAATCAAGTTGCCATTAGCATTCTAGGGCCTGTGCAACCAATGCCACCTCAAAAGGTAAACTATCAGGCCCAACCTCCTCCTGCAAGTTACAATAACAACACTCAAGTGAATCAAGGGCAAAACCAACAACATCACCCTAAGCGACAATTTATGCCCTTCACTGAGTCTATGGATTCCCTATTTGATCATCTATGTGTGGCCAAAGCAATTACTCTACCTGAGATCCAGCCTATAGATCCGAGTATGGGTAAACCAAAGTCCATGGGATGTCGTGAAGACCTATATTGTAAGTACCATAGGTAGAATGGGCATGACATGCAAATGTGCTATGGGTTCAAAAACCTAGTACAAGACATGATTGAGAGGAATGATCTTCAAGTTGATAACCCTCTTGCAACAAATAATCAACAAATGGGTGTCTTTAAAGACCCATTGCCCACTCATGAGGTGCAGGAAAATCAAGAAAAATAGGTAAATGAGGTCCATACGACACCCCCTCAACAAGGGTTCATTGGGATGGTTAGCATCATGACAAGGAATAGGTATTATCCAAATCAAGTTGCACCACCTACAGCTTCAAATGATATTCCCTCCATATCACAACCTCCACCACCTCTAGTGCAAAGCCTTCCACCTCATCCAGTGGTCACCATAAAAAGTAAGCTTGCTCAAAGCTTACAAACAACATCGGCCTGACTCTCTATCTATGAGCTTATCCAATAGTCTCCACCTCATCGAGAAGCTCTTATGGAGATCCTTAAGTCGATTGAACTGCAGCCCTAGGAGTCTAACTCCTTTATCAATTTTGTGGGGCATGTTCAGTAGTGCAAAGAGCCAATAATCACATTTCATGAACATGAACTCAAACCAATATCAAATGATGTGGTTGATCCTCCCTTACACATCATTGCATGTGTAAATGGAACACCTTACAAAAGAGTTCTAATTGACACTGGTTCTTCAAGCAATATCATCACCACAAATGCTCTCCAACATCTAGGTCTTCTAGCATCCCATATTGTTGCATCCACATATACCCTTAGAGCATTCAATGATACTCTATGCTCAATGATTGGCACTATAGTCTTACCTATTCATGTGGGATGCAAAACCATACCAATGTTGTATCACATCTTAGAGGGTGCAATGGCTTATAATATCTTGTTGGGTAGACCTTGGATTAGGGACATGAAGTGCATGCCATCCATAGCTCACCAATGTTTGAAGTACACTCACGAAGGGCAAGTACATGTTGTCTCCATAGACCTTGAGCCCTTCAAATACTACAACTTGGTGCAACATATCCCCGAGTCGACCTTACCATCAACTCATGTGGACTTCCAACCAAATACATCCATTCAAGGTCTGACTCCTTCACTATCACCTTCCATTGATCCATTACCATCTTCTTCTATACCATCATCATCATTGGCACCTTCAGATACACCTTCATCATCATCAAATCCTCCATAGAGGAACATGTCGAAGAGGCCTATTGATGAGATCCCTCCAATCATCTCTACCATTTCCATGAAAGAGATTCCTAGTCTAGCAGATGAGGAACCACCTCATGAGGTAAGCATTGAGTCATCTCAAGCCTCACTTCCATCTCCTCCATCCTCACCATCCTAGGTCATAGTCCATTTGGCTACTACAGGTTTAGGAGAATACCTAGTAAGGAATATCACAATAGTTCCAACCATTGATATAATATAAAATATGGGATGACCTCATCTTCCCATAGGTACCATCGTACCTCTAGGTATACCTCCCAATCAAATGAACTTCATATATGGGGGTATTGAATATGGCATAAAACCATCTCCTCAACAAGAAGAGGATGAAGAACCCTTTTTTGAGGATATCAATTATATGTCCAATCCTGACTATGCCATGTGATATCTCCATCACTACCATTGGCATGGCTATGGTTTGGGGTTGTATGAACAAGGTACTCATGTTCCTTTCTAGCCATAATATCAATTACCATATGATAAATCTAGCTTAGGACACAACAAGCCTATGCCTCTCGATGTCCTCATAAAAATTTTAGAGTGCCTAGGTTTGAACTATAGGGATGAGCTTGCATGTGATCCTTACACTAATCCTAATCATGTCCACTCTTTGGGGGATTATTTTCCTATAAATATGATAGATCAAGGGATATCTCATGATTTCACCCAATCCTATGAAGAAGGTGAAGGTTCACATACTCTCCCATTCGACAATGAGGAAGAGGATCAAGGTCCTCCTTATGAATGGACAATTGATGATGAATCAGATTATAGTGTAGCACCTATTAACTCCCCTAGTTCATATGAGGAATATGAGTAGATCATCCCATTGGATGATGAAGAAGAGTTCTATCTATGTATGTTCCCATTACAACATCCCATCTGGTGATAACTTTTTCCACTCGAGGAGCAAGCTCACCCCCTTCCACATCGACCACCTCCGATCATTCCACCTCCACCACAACCACCTTTACAAGTCTTGTGACAACCTCTTGTCAATAGACCCAATCTCCCATCCAATGGATATCATCCATCCATCAATATGTATCTATAAACTTTGGTCACCAAAACCCAAAGGTACCATAAATTTGGTCACCAAAAACAAAGGTACATAAACTTTGGTCACAAAAGCCCAAAGGTATCCATAAACCCTTTGGTCACCCAAAAATCCCCAAAGGTATCTATAAACCCTTTGGTCACCCAAAAATCCCCAAAGGTATCTATAAACCCTTTGGTCACCCAAAAAGCCCCAAAGGTATCTATAAACCCTTTGGTCACCCAAAAATCCCCAAAGGTATCTATAAACTCTTTGGTCACCCAAAATCCCAAAGTATAAATTTTACAAATCAAAGGTATCTATAAATCCTTTGGTCACCCAAAAATCCCCAAAGGTATCCATAAACCCTTTGGTCACCCAAAAATCCCCAAAGGTATCTATAAACCCTTTGGTCACCCAAAAATCCCCAAAGGTATCTATAAACCCTTTGGTCACCCAAAAATCCCCAAAGGTATCTATAAACCCTTTGGTCACCCAAAAATCCCCAAAGGTATCTATAAACCCTTTGGTCACCCAAAATCCCCAAAGGTATCTATAAATCTTTTCCCAAACCTTTAAACTTTTGTCACCCAAAAATCCCCAAAGGTATCTATAAATCCTTTGGTCACCCAAAATCCCAAAGGTATCTATAAATCCTTTGGTCACCCAAAATCCCCAAAGGTATCTATAAATCCTTTGGTCACCTAAAAATCCCCAAAGGTATCTATAAACCCTTTGGTCACCCAAAAATCCCCAAAGGTATCTATAAACTTTTACAAAACAAGTTCTATTATCCAAAAATCCCAATGGCATCCACTAAGCCCATTGGTCAAATGTGTATATATATATTATCAAAATCCAAAAACATCATTAAAATAATAAAAATACAAAAATATTGCATTACATTTCATATCATTGCATTATACAATCACTTGCATTAAGCATACCCATCATTGCATTTTGCATTCTAGAGTTGCTCATACATGTCTAGCACTAGGTCTGTACACTAGCCATCCTTCAAAATCAACTTTGTCAAAAGTCATTATTAACACCCATCTACATTACAATTATCATTTCCATCCACATTCCCCACCTTTCATATTTGTGTCTGTTTCCCTTCACCTAGTCATTTGTTATAAGGTATCATTAGGGTTTTTTGTCACTCAACCATCTCTAGTTTTCTTTTCATATTTTGTAGAAAGCTATCCTAATTTTTAGAAGGTAGAGTCTTGCTTTGATTGTACCTTGTATACATCATAATCCCAACATATTTTCACATTAATAAATCCAAGTTTTGCACAAGGAAATATGAAACCTACAAAGTGGTCCTTGTTACCTTAAGTGAAAAGTTTACCTTGCTCATCCCCCTATGCACATGGTTCAAAAATGCTGATAATTGACAAAAGGACAAGCTCCTCCCTACCCAAAGCAATAAAAATCCCTTGCCCCATGCCAAATCTGGGCAAGTATCCAAAGAAGCAAAAGAAAAATAAATAGTGGTTTTCACCACTAACAAAAGCAAAAAGTAAAATAAATAGTGGTTCTCACCACTACCAAAATCCCTTGCTCACCAAAACAAAAATGAGCAAATCCCTAGAGCAATTCAAAAATAAAAGAAAATAAGGGAGTACTGAACTTGAATCCCTAGAATTCTCAGCATTTGACAACCATAAGGTGATCCTCATTACAGGTTGGGTGGCATCAAGCCTTCCTGGAAATGGTGGTATCCTTACGCATGATGATATGTCTATCACATTAGCGACCTTATTTTGTACAGACCAATGTTTGCTTGCGGATGAGCTAGCTTTTGGTAGCTTGTATTACCTATGGTCTAATCCAACTACGTACAAAACTCAGGATCATGATACTCATAGGGTGATCTTCAGTACATATGGGCTGCATAAATCCTGTTTGGCACTAGGGTAACTTTATGCATTATCATAACAATGAACTCACATGCACACATAGGGATATTGAATATCTTGGTCATCCTAGCAGATTTATACCTTGCCAAAAAGTCTTGCATGGTTAATATACAACTTTTGACTAGGTCACTAGAGTGTTTGAGTCTCATGAAAACCTCAAGGACATTCTATAACATCTTACTATGCATTCCATGCCATACCATTTTATCACATGTTTGTCAGTTTACATTTTCACAATCCATTACATAATCTTATGATAACGTTAAAATGAATCGATGAATTTTGTATAGTCTATGGTGCTAGCATCTAGTGTGTCAAATAGTATTCATAATTCATCATACATATTAACAAATCATCCATTTCATTATGCATACACACATGTACATATCATCAACCAACATCATATTACAATACATGCATCCATGATAAGCATCCATAAAAGCATCAGTAAAGTAAACATAAACATTGCATACATCTAATAAAGTAGTAAGGAAACACATGATGACAATAGAAAAACTCATATATATATGTATGTATGGGGTAAAAAGATACATCATAATCCAAAAACTTCTTGTAGGCTACAATCAAGTGGGTCCTCAGACCTCATGCTCCCAAAATCTAAAAATAACCATAGAGTCTCAAAAGCCATGGTCATGTAGGATCGACACCATGACTCTCACCACCACCCTCGGTCATCACTCATTGAGAGCTCCTAGATCTGCTCTCCCTGGCCCTATATTATCTCCTTGTAGATCTAGGAGCCCCCATCCTCATATATGACTACCCTGTACCACTCCTACTCTATTGGGACCCACTAGTAGAAGGATGAGTTGGTAAGCACCCTCTAAGGTATGCTACCTCATCCTCCAAATATTGTGTGTATGTTATATCCTCTTGGTGATGAGCTTGGTAGTCACTTAGTAAGGTTTAGAGTTGTGTCACCTCCTCCCATAGTTTAGCTACCTCACCACTACTAGATACCCCATGGCTCGAGCTCCCTACTCTAACCTATGATTAAAAAGTAGCTAACTCTACTACCTACCTATCAATATCTTCCTGTGTAGTCTACACCTATGCCTATAGGAGAGCCCTCTCCTCTATGTACTCCCTCCACTCTTATCTCCCTCTGATCATCTCACCCTATAGCTCAACAATGGTGGCATCCCATGCTACCAACTATACTTACACTCCCTACTCATCAAAATCATCCTCATCATAATCATCCTATTGATCCTCCATATCCATGCTATCCATCCACTCATCATCTATCTGATGATGCACATGTCACTCACCTAATTCTAGCTCCTCCTCATCTGGAGCCTCATCATGTCCCTCATCTAGAGCCTCCTCGTGAGCCTCCTCTATCATCATATGTACCACCTCCTAGCGGTCCCTCCCCTCACCACTGGTGCATCACCCACTAGGAGTCATACTCTATTATGGTCCCTACATCATCTAGCTTAGATATACCCTCTATAAGATCTACCTCCTCTCCAACTACCTCCACTATAGGCCAAGTAAGTGTCCTCTCATCCCCATGATATTGGTAGATCACTAGCTCACTAGGAAACCCCTAGCATAGCCTAAACTACTACATCACTCGAGCATATGGGAAATACTCTCACTCGATCCCATGTCGACCAACTAACCATCTCCCTCATCGTACCCATTGAAGCTACACCTCAACCTCAGGCCATGCTGGACAATCCCTGTATGGTCTCTAGGTAACCTCCTCTACCCTAAGCCATGCAAATGATTATGCATAGTGATCAATCATACCTACATAGGGATGGCTCTGACCCCTCTCCTGGTCTCACTACCATAGGATCCCATATCCTATCTCCACATCTACAAGTTGTGCCTACATCATCCAAGGTAGTCCCCATGGTTGATCCACAATAATGTGCTACCATCCCCACACCTATAATAGAAATTTACATCCCAATCCTTTCCACCCATGGCAATGGATCTCATACAACTCATCATAAAGTTATGCTAGCAAAGTAGTGCCCCACACCATCACTAACGACCTCTCTATGGTGCACTCCACCAGTGAAAATGCCAACTCCAAAAGGTTCCAAGGGAACCTAGCTCTTGATGATTCTAGTAGCAACATGTTGGAGATAAGCATCATCAGCAAGGCATGTCTCATAGTCAAAACCTCTACCTCATACCATAGCTCCACTAGGATACCTCCACTAGGCAAGTCTCGTACTACCTCATGCTAGTCCTCTCTAAAGTATCTCTACAAAATCGTATCTCTAAGATCTCGATGAGTAGATATAATCAGATGCCCCTCTATCAAAATATATAAAATCTGGTAGATATCCTCTAACATCACTATCATCTCCCTAGTTGGCAAGTGGAAGGTGTTGGTGCGAGGGTCCCATAGATCTATCAAAGCTATCAGGTAGGCTCTATCTCCCATCACTGGCTCTAACCATGTCACTTGTTTGAGACCAATGGCATCAAGCCATTTCTAGTCATCCTCTATTAGTAAGTCCCTAGTAGTCTAAAAGAGAGTCAAAAATTGATATCGACTCTTGATCACCTGGCAGAGGCAAGCAAGCTCAAAAAAATGAAAAATACAATAAAATTGCACAAAAATAACAAAAATATCTCAAAAAAGGGACCTTTTCTCCCAAATTCATGGTCATCCCACCTAGGGATGGCCCCCAAATCTGCTCCTAGGCCTCAAAAAAAATGGCCTTCCTAGCCACCAAAAATAGGAAAAAAACTCTTGTAAAAACACAAAAAAATGCAATAAAATTGCACAAAAACAAAAATTAAAGCACAAAATACTAAATGCTATCACTAATGAGGTTCATTTACTGATATTTAGTGTGTTTTATTGGCAAAATTAAAAATAATTACATTTCCAAATTAAATAAAGTCTAGTAGCAAATTCAGCCCTTACCCATCTCGCATCGGCTCCACCGCTCATCGAGTCTTGAGGCTGGATCATGGTGATTGTGGGATGGTTTCAATAGTGCTCCACTTCAAAAAATCACTCTCCTACTCCTCACCTCTCAATCTTCCAAGTCAAAAGTGTGCAAATGAGCTCATTTTGCCAATTTTGAGCTTAAAAAGACCTAGAATAAGCATGGTCATCCTAGGGTGGGATGGCCAAAAAATTGGCTGACCATCCCACCCTAGGATGGCCATGAACTATGCAGCCATCCCACCCTAGGATGACCACCAAAAAACACCAAAAAAATAGAAGAAAAGGCAAAGAAAATGGCCTAAAAACCACCAAAAATATGTCAAAACTGATAAAATTCACAAAGGATCAAGATTGAACCAAAATTGTTCATTGATGAATTGAAAAGTCTCTACTTAAATCCCCAAGAAGGCCATTGTGGTTAGACCACTCCATGGGAATGAGGTATTCATTTCCTTTCTTCCATGAAATATCAACAAAACCATCAAAATCCTAACAAAATTGATAAATTTTACAATGGGTAAAGTTGAAGGAACCCTAATCAAGTCATATTGGTCAAGTGACTCATCACTTTCATCATTGGTCATGCCCTCATCGACTCATCTCTTGAGGGGGTAGTCATAATTAATGAATTCATAATCAAAATCAACACTCAAACACTCAAAAGTGCAACTTGCATACATTCAAAAGAATCATTGCCAAAGATAAATTTCAAGCCTACACTGGGGCATATAATTCAGCACCAATTCAACAAAACAAAGTCTTGGTCTCCTTGAAGCCTTGGGACATGTATCCCATAATAGGCTTATAATCCAAATAAGGAACCAAGACCAAGTATACCCTAAGCCCCAAAATCTGTCATTATAGTGTGGTTGAAAGGTATACCAAAATCAAATCCTTCAAATATGTCAAAAGTAAGGATTCCAAGAATGTATGCTCCTTCCATGATGGAGGCATATAAATTTGGTTAGGTTACTGAATAACCTTAATCATTTGATAGTTTAGTCATCTATTTTTGCTTCGTACTCTATTTCACATAATACATCTCAAAAAGGGGTATCTATAGACACTAAAATCATGTCAATCTGATTAGACTACAATGATGCACTCTTATCAACACCATATGGCCCCCTTGGGCAACCCTCAAGGGTTAAATAGTGGTCCTAACCACTTTTGGGAAGGTTTACCCCACTTTTGGGAAGTTTTGGGCCATGTAGCCATGGTCATCCCACCCTAGGATGACCATAGTTCATGGTCATCCCACCTAGGGATGGCCACCAACAACCATCCCTGGGTGGGATGACCATGGCCTAGGCCCCTCAAAAATTCAAGGGTGGGATAAATGGTAATCAAATTCTACCATTTATCCCACCCAATGATTTATGATAGATTGAGGGCCTATCAAATCCATCACAACCTACAAATTGGAGGCCCAAATTGGAGGCTTCTTCCACCCAATGCATGGCAAGGGTTTTGACAAGTGGTGACACCTACCTTGCATGCCCTAACTTGCCCATTTGACCCTGTGGCCCTCTTGGGCTATAAATTGGAGTCATTCCACCCAATTTAAAAGAGAGGTCTTTGCAATATTTTGCAATGAAGTGTTATTGAGATTCACTCTCCCCTTTTACCCATGTATTTTCCCTTGAAATCTCCATCAATTGAAGGAGGTTTCCAAGTGATCCCAAATATACAAATCCATTCCAAAACCCATCCATTTTTATGAATTAGATCACCAAATTTTATGACAACACCCCTAGGAGTAGTTTGAACTAGATCCTAGAGGAATTGGTGGTAAAAACCACTAGGTTTGGTGGTCATCCCCACCTGGGATGGTTAATAGTCCCAATTGGAACACCTAGGGATGGCCATGAATCTGCATACAATTTTGGTTCAATTTTAGCGTAGATCATTTCTAGAGTAGTTTATATGCATCATACTAGAATTTGGTGCAATTTGGAGCAGTTTTGGACCTTCAATTAGGTTTTTCATTCTAACAGTCCCAATTGGAACACCCAGGGATGACCATGGATTCTGCATATAATTTCATTTCAATTTCTACATAGATCATTTCTAAAGTAGATAATATGCATTATACTAAGTTTTGGTACAATTTGGAATAGTTTTGCACCGTCTATTTCACTTTTTGTATTCAATATTGCATGCATCTCTTTGATTTCATCTTAATCCACATATGCTATTAACCAATTTGAGTTTCTTGTGTGTAGATCCAGGTATTTCAACGTGCAAGGAAGGAGCTACAAGTTTGAATATGGATAGATCATCGCAGCGGTAGCAAAATCCCGCTCTTCAATTCGTGAGTGCGAGGAAGACACTGAAAGCACACCTTGAGTTTCTGAAAGGATTAGATCCTTTGAACTTTGTAATGGATTGTATCAATTAAGAGCCCTCAAGGGGATGTTTTGTAACCGTGTATTTGGAAAATGGATTAATATAAAGAGAACCCCCATTTATTTCACTTATTTGTCATCATGCTTACATTAATGTCTCTTTTGAATGCTTAAATAAATAGATGCATTTCATTTCCCTTTGCTAGGTGCACCATTTTTTCTGCTCTACATATATTAGTATAGAAGGTTATAGTCATGGATCTACCCCCATAATTCAAGATGTTATTATTCCATGAGTGGATGCATATGTTGTTAGGGGATGGTTACCTAGAGATGGACTATAATATATGAAGGTACCCAAAAATTGGAAAGTAATTAGTATTGAGAATGAACCACCTTGCAAATAACTTTTACATGATCTTGATAGAGTATAGTGAACTAGAGTGAGTTGCCAAAATTTATAGAAGATGAGGAATATCTCAAAGGTGATCAAGATCCAAAGATTGACATAATAATCAATGTATTGCAAGATGATGAAAACCTTGAGATAAAATATAAAGCAATTGAATTGGTAATTTATATTATCATTGAAATGCCTTTCAAATATTTTTCTTTGATAATTTGAGTAGACAAGATATGGATAATCTACTTCAATGGTGCCAAAACTAGGAATGGAGTAAGTGCTAGTGTATAGTTTGTCAATCCACAAGTTGAAAAAATGTATTATACCTACAAGTTATTGTTTAATTGAACCAATAATATGGTAAAGTATGAAGCATTATATACTAGTTTGAGAAAATATAACAAAATAGGTGTTGGGTAAAATATTGGTTAGTTTTTATATGGTTCAATTAATTGCCTCCATTTAATTATCAACCTAGGGTAGCTCGTAGTCTTGTGAGTAGCCATGCAAAAAATATATGCTTATAATTTCTCCTTCAGAGATGATTCCCTTAGATTATGGTTTGGGGGGTATTTGGTATTTATTGAATTTTTTATTTAAACCATTAATCTCATTTTACATCTAAGAAAATAGTATTGAAAGCGTTCAAAAACTAAATTACTACCTTGTTGGAAATCATAAAAAATAGAGAAAATAACAAAGAAACAAATTAATCTATGAAAATAAATGCAGAAAATAGGGGAAATAGGGAAGAACTCTATTGTAAGTGGGCCCACACTTCCAAAAAGTTTTGCTCACAGCAAAATTATCACCGGATTCTTTAGAAGAGTTTCACAATAAAATACTCAAAGTTTTTATTACAAGTTGCAGCAGAAGAAAATTACAAGAAATTTTGGGGGGTCTTCTTCAGGGGTGGCCTACATATTTATAAGATATGCGACCAACCCCATTATAATTATTAGAATGAATCAAAAAATGATTCATTGTTATAATTTCTTTCTTAATTACATGAATAGGGCAAAATATCATGATATTTCAGCGTATTTTGTTTCCAAAATACGTCTGATATTTATTTTCCCAATTTACATAAATAATTTATGTAGCAACTAGAAATTGGTGAGTCATATTTGATGTTGTCCCATGTCTGGTTTCAATGTTGGAATTCTTTTGATGTTGGTTGCTAAAGTTTCACTCTGTTCTACCAACCACGGAGTCATGTTGTAGTTTGGTGTTAATGGAAATCAGTAACCGCATCTAAAGAAGTTGGGAAGTAGGCACCGTGTATGCAGAAGTCGAGAAGCAGGCACCATGTATGTTGAAGTCAGGAAGTAGGAACCTAATGGGAAGTAGGCACCTAATAGAAATAGGTGCTTAATGGGAAACAGGCACCTAATAGGAAGCAGGCATCTAATGGGAAGCAAGCACCTAACGAAAAGCAGACACCTAACAGTTAAGTGTTAAACGGAATTCAGGTGCTTCAAAGGAATTTGGGCACCTGATTTTGTACCTCTTTGCCGATATTCCACAAATGTTTTTTATTCATAAATTTGCAATTGCTAGGTTTGAGTGGGACCTCGATGAAAACATGCCAAAATGCAACAATTTTCACTAAATCTACACAAATTACACTTAAAGACAAATATTAGAGAAATGCAAAATAAACTATTAATTATATATATATATAATTTCCATAAAATATTTATATATACAAGAATAAGTATTGCACATTATAGGTAAAAGAGTACAAAAAATGAGCAATTATGTGGCTCATCATCCCCCCATTCTTAAGGGGTGGCATGTCCCTATGCCACTTTGAACTGGTAATTACCAATTATGTTCACTTCATCTCAATAAGCCTTGTTGGTCTATGTCCTCTTCTTCGTAGTGGCCTTGGCTTTTTCTTTGTCCTAGGGATTTTGCCCCCTTGGTGCCTTGGGAGTGCCTATCTGCTGACCCTGCTACTTCTGGCATTTACTTTGCCAAAATGGTTCACTTGGTATGGGCACCTCCCCCTCTGCTTGCGCTCCTGTTGCTGCACTAGTACCCACATCTTCCTCAATTGTCACATTTCTATGTGACTTTGCATATCACACCAAGGCCAAAATCAGGCCATGGAGAGCCAGGGTAGATGTGGTGTCTGCATGGTATTGCCTAGCCTTATCTTTTAGGGTGCATGCAAGGTAATGGGGGACATTTATTTGATACCCATGTAGGATGTTATTGAGAAAATGGAAGTGATTGGCATTCAGTGTGGAGTACCTACCAGAACATGTGAAGAAGCAGGTGATCTACTCAAAAACTTCATTCTAAAGCTAGGGAATGTGTCATTTTAGCAATCCAGCATGCGTTAGGTGCTTGGTTGGTGCTCCAAAAAATATTTATGCATAGAGGGTAAGATTATCCTCCTTGTACGTGCACTCCCCTATCATAGGGAGGACTGTAACTCTGGTGATATAGTCCTCAGTGATTGGAATCTCCATCCCCCACATGTGCATGATTCCATCCCTCATTGATGATGCAAACTCATTTGCCATCATCGCATCCTGGCCCTGACTGATCATTCCACAGTATTCCATCCATTTTGTAGCATCCAACTATGTTTAGAAATCTATAGAAATGCCTAATAATTTAGTCAACTCACTCTTCTTGAGGTCGTGATTCTTTTATTTCCCCCTAATGCTTTACCTTTAGTTCATAATTCACTCAGTGATGCTTCTGCTTTCTCTTCAAATTTCTACTATGCCTCACTACTCTTTTTTTTTCTAAAGGTGGCTTCATAGTAGCTAGTAAGCAGCTTTTTAAAACCACTACTTCCATGCATGGAGGCGGTTAATTACCATAATCAATAGTGATTATTGTTATTCATAGTAGATTTCCTTTGAGCATATGTCTGATTGTGCAAAGGTGATAACCATAAATGTTTGACCAATCAGAGGCATGCCACACAACACCATACCAAGTGGATTTTTTCAAGTGGTTAAGGAAATAATGGGGGGGTTGTATCGGCACTTTTCCATAGACACACATGTTCATGAAAATGATATAAACAAAAAACAAAAAATGTAAGCATGTACCTAAATGTGTTCCATGGGTGCATATGTGTAGATATCCATGGTGCATCGCTATTGGCTAGTGTTTGATGATTGGGTAAATTGCAATGAACAACGGTGGCCATGGTACCCATGCAATAAATTTTCTTCGATGTGATTGGTTCTTGGTAGCTACAATGTGGCTTATTTGAGAAATCCTTCAAAATTCAAAACAAAGATTAGAAAAATATCTCCTTGGGACGACAAATATCCCCTCCTTGAAATTTGATCGTTGTCAACTTTTAATTTTATCCACTGGTATATTTGACTTTGCACGTGCGTGGAGTGCTGACGGGCTCGGGCCACACCCTAAAGCTAACGTGTTATTCTATTAAGATAGAAAATGGATGTAATAGATGGAAATCAAGCACCTTTTTTGTATGGAAATTAAGCACCTTCTTTTTTTAATCATGGTGGATAGGTGCCTTGGAAATTGAAATAATACACCTTCAAAATCAAGTGCTTTGCTTAATGGGGGAAGCAGGTGCCTTAGTAATCAGGTGCTCTACTTAACATGGGAAGTAGGCATCTTAGCAATCAGGTGCTTATGCCTAACATGGGAAGCAGACACCTTAGAAATCAGGCGCTTATGCCTAACATAGGAAGCAAGCACTTTTTTGCTAATTTTTAGGTGTCATACTTATAAAACAAACTTTATACAAACTAAACTCTTTGTTTAATGCTAAGAATATTTGGTGTCAATTTCTCAAAAATTGGAAATCAACCACTTTCCTAGAGAAACCCATAATTAGGTGTTAATCTACCAAAAATAAGATGTAGGTACCATATTCATAACATACTGGGAGTTAGGTACCATGAAGTGTATAATGGGAAGCAGGTGCCTTCTACCATACAACAGGAAGCAAGCACCTTCCATCGTACAATGGGAAGCAGATGCCTTCTATCGTACAATGGGAAGCAGGCACCTTCCCATCAAATACAAAGAAATTGGTGCTTCTATTTTATTCAATAGGTGTTGACTTATCCTTGTATATGTGTTGTCAATTTTATTAGGCCCTTCAATGCTTCTGATTAAAAAATAGGAATAAATTCAACATCTTCCCTTGAACCAGTAGTTGACTATATTATTTTCCAAAGATACCAATCCAAACACTCTTGTGCAAGTTTAGTTTTAGTATTCCCCTTTTGAGGGATGAGCTACTCCTACTTCTATAAAGCTATAAATGCGTAGGTTCATGGATCCCATGCCCATTAGGCCTAGGTTTTCCAAGCTACCTAAGGATTACACAAAGGGAATTATTCCTACAAAATAAAAACACAACTTAAAAAAAATAAAAACTTTTAAGGAATAATTGTCTGGTTTTTCCACATCTTACTAACTTAAAATAAAATCAGAATCAACTGGTTTTTCCCCCATGACTAATCTAGACTCAATCATGTATGCTTCAGACACATGGTATGGATGCAGATGGTAGCCATTGACTATTAGGGTAATGTTGCTACTATCTATTTTTTTTATCCTTACAACCCCATTGTTGATGACTTCAGTCACTTCATATGGCCCCATCCAATGCTACATGAGCTTGCCCTTCCTTTCCTAGAACTAGGAATCATAGAGTAATGCCCATTATCCCATTTTAAGTTGCTTTGTCCTAGTGTGGTGGTCATACCACTTGGCCCTTTGTTTTTGAATGATTTCTATTTTCTATAGAGCCTCAAGGAAGTATTCATCCAGCTGGGCTTTTGAATTCTTTCTTTTTGTGCATCATCCAGATTTATATTCAATTCTATAGCAATCCTAAATGTTTTGACTTCAAAATCTATAGGCATCATGGCACTTTTCCCATAGATTAACTAAAATTGTGTGAAACTAGTAGTAGTCTTCCAGGTGGTCCTGTAGGCCCACACTGCTTCTGGTAATCTAGTAGTCCAATCCTTCCTATGTTGTTGCACTATATTTGTTAAGATATTTTCCAACTCTTGGTTGGTCACCTCAACTTGCCCATTCACCTGTGGATGGTAGGTAGTGGTTTTGTTATGCCTGATTTTGTATTGTTGAATGAGTTCTTGGATTATCCTTGAACTAAACTGAGGTCCTTGATTAGTTGTGATCTCTCTTGGAACCCCAAATATTGTAAAAATTGATGAATACAAGAAATCTGCTACAATTTTTTCCTTTGAATCATGCAAAGCTTGTACTTCAACCCATTTTTTCATATAGTCAGTACAAACTAGGATATACCTCTTAGCTGCTGACTGTGGATTAATAGGTCCTATGAATTCCATCCTCCATTTATCAAATGGTTCAATGTGAACATGTGGTTGGAGTGGCATCTCATCTCTGATAGTAGGTTTTCCCATCCTCTGACATTGATCACACTGGCTCGCATGCTCAGCTGCATCCTTGAATAGTGAAGGCCAGTAATAACCAATTTGCAACACTTTATATGTAGTCCTTCCTACAAAATGGCCACCACAAGGTTCATCATGGCAAGCCTTCAGTATTTCAATTATTTTATTCCTATAAACACATCTTCTCATGATTTTATTAGGTACTATTTTGAATAGGCACCCATCAATCTAGGAGAAATCTGTACTTTTCTCAATTAAAGTCTATTTTTCACGAGGTAAATGTGTAGGGGATACTTTACTAGTGGCTAAATAATTAGACATATCTGTGTACCAAGGTATCTGATCATTTAGAGCAAATAATTGCTCATCTAGAAATTGATCTTCAATAGCTTCATAGTCTAGAGGTGTCAACCTGGATAAGAAATCATCTACCACATTATCCTTTCTTGGCTTGTCCATTTTTGTCACATCAAGTTCCTACAAAAGCAATAGCCATATAATAGTTCTACCACTAATCCTAGGTTTTTTTTTCAAGTATATGATTGTTGAGTGGTCAGTGTGTATAAATACCTGATAACCTGTAATGTAATGACAAAATATGTCAAGAACATGTATTACTACAAGAAACTCCTTCTCTGTGACAGTATAATTGTGTTCAACACTTATAATATTTTTACTAACATAATAGATGGTATAAAAATCATCACCATCCTTTTGTCCCAGTACTGAGCCTATTGCATTGTTAGATGCATCATCATATATGTGAAAAGGTATGGTCTAATTTGGACCTCTCAACACTGGAGCAGTAACTATTTTTTCCTTTAAGGTGTTGAATTCTTGTTCACATTCTTCAGTCCAGACAAACTTTGCATCTTTAGTTAACAATGTGGTAAGAGGTTTAGCAGTTTTGCTGAAGTCTGATATAAATCTCCTATAGTAACCAGCTGATCCTAGGAAACTATGGATATCCTTTTGTATTTTTGGAGTAGGCAAGGTTTGTATAACTTTAATTTTCTTTCTGTCTACCTTGATCCCATCTACAGAAATATGATATCCTAAAACTATCCCTTCCTGCATCAGGATATAGTATTTATCATTGCTTAAGGATAGGTTAGTTTCCTCACAATGTTTAAGTATATTTTCTAGATTTTATATCATAGTTTCAAAAGAGTCACCATATATAGTGAAATCATCCATATATACCTTTATAGTCTCTCCAATCATATCTGAAAAATGCTAAGAACTATCCTCTAAAAGGTGGTAGGTGCATTGCATGAATCAAATGGTAAAACTCTATAAGCAAATTTCCCCCATGGATAAGTTAAGGTGGTTTTATCTTGATTTTCCTCCCCTATTTGGATTTGATTGTATCCATTGAACCCATCTAGGAAAGAAAAGTATTTCTTACCTACTAAGGTGTCAAGGACCTGATCTATGAAGGGTAAATGGAAGTGGTCCTTCTTAGTTGCTTTATTCAGCAACTTGTAATCAACACAAATTCTCCACTTTCCATTCTTCTTGGGCACCACCACTAATGGTGATACCCACTCACTATCTAAAATGGGGTAGATGAATCCAACTATGAGAAGTTTTTGTAATTCTACTTTGATAATTTCTTTCATAGCTGGGTTTATTCTCCTCTGTGGTTGTCTTACTGGTCTAACCTAGTCTTCTAGATATATTCTATAAGTACAGGTATCAGGAGTTATTCCTCTCATGTCATAATACTTCCAATAAAAGGCATATTTATGTTTTTCCAATGTTTGTTTCAGTTTGGTCTATTGTTTAGCTATTAACTAGTTATCGATGTTCAACATTCTACCAAGTGCAACTTCTATTTTCTAAATATGGTGGTCTTTTACTAATGGCAAGTCAGAAGGAGGATAGGAGGGTTATCCCTAAAAAAAGTGAGATATCATCTTATCCTCATCCCCTTCATATTCCAAAGCTCCAAGTGTCTTGACAGGTTGGATTATTGATAGACCATCAATATTTTGACTTCATCCTTAGGCTCCCTCAACAAATTTGCAGATTGTAGAGGTGGATGTATAATTAGTTTCTTTATATTCTAGCCATCTAAAATGGTAATTTTCCCATTTCTACAACTTATGTAAGCATCAATTGTTGCCAACCAATGTCTACCTAATATTAATGGGTATCCACCTAGTCCATATTTAGATTGTAGCACTAAGAAATTTGTTGGATACTCCCATGAATCTACTGTAATAGTGATATCTTCAAGTATTCCTTCAGGGAGTACTGTAGATCTGTCTGATAACTGTAGCATGGTTTTAGTGGGCTTAAAATTAGTCAATTTTAGTCTTTGCATGGTCTCCTAGGGCATGATATTGATGGCTACCCCCAAATCTACTAGTATGTTGTGTTGGACATTTTGAGTCCCTAAGTCAAAGTTGTCATTGATGTCACCAGATGAAGTCATCATTAATACCAAATATTTCAGAAGGAAACAAAGGGGATAAAAATGGTTATTTGATATCCAGGAAGAAGGCCAAAGATCAAGTGAAACGAGTGCAAAAGATAGAAGTTAAAAAGGAGTTATAATATTTATTTTATAAATTATTTAAATTCAAGTGTGAATTTAAATTTTATAAATAAATATTAAAGGTACTTTATCAAAGGTATAATATTATAATAGTGGTTATTATAATATTAAATGTGCCATGGTGAAAACCCAAATAAAATATTTATAATTCTTATTATAATGTTTTATAAGGCAAAAGTGGGTTTTATAAAGTCTAAAGATATTTTAATAAACCCAAAGGTTGGGTTTAAGACCAAAGGCATTCGAAGCCTTTATGATCTCCGTCGACGTCATAGAAGACAACAAGGAAATCGCCGACATTTTCAAAGTAGTGGAAGAAGCATATAAATACTATGCCTAAAGTTCAAATTTATTATCCTTGCTCTAAAGTGAAAATATTGGCTTACGAAAGAAAGAGCTCGTGAGTGTATGCGAAAAATGTGACAACAAAGTGTTGAAGGGAGGAAGCTTCAATTTTTGAAGTTGCATAAGACAACATGGTCTAGTGGCATTTTGGAAAGTATAAAAGCGTTGGCTTGCAAGGGATTTCGTGTTCGAATCACGGTGGGTGCATCGTGAGGTGTGTTGAGTGAAGCGCCTACGATGCACGTTCTTTTGCCAAGGTGGAAGGAGAGAGTGGATATTAAGAAGCACGTGGTGCTTCATTAATCTCAATGAGCGCTTGGCTCATGTGGCAATCTTGGCCATGGTTAAGGTGCTCATAGGGGGCAACGTTGAGGGTTCGATTCCCTCCAAAGGCAAAGGTAATATTTTTTATTTTAATTTTAATTAAATGCCTAAGTTGGAGGTATAAGGTTGTTTAGTGGTTGAGTTTGGAAAGGTTGCTTTGTAATAAAGTTGTGGTAGTTGAGAATTACCTTTAGGAGTTATAAGGAGAATTTTGTTTTTATTTTTAAGTCTTAAAATTGCTATTGTGGAATATTGAAAGGTTAAGACTTTGTGGGTAGTATGTTATTTTGAATTAAGGGTTTTTGTGACTATTGTGAGGATATTGATTATTATTTAAGTTGGAGTGATAAGGTGTAATTTTGATATTATTTTTGTGATATGTTTTGTTGAAGAAAATTATCCTCTAACCCTTATTGAGATTGGCAAAGAAGTAATTGTGAGTGTGGCAGATTTGTGAGATCAACTACTTGTCAAACAAAAGGTATGGGAAAATTCCTTCTTGGTTGAGTTGGTTGATTGGCTTTATTGAAAATTAAGTTTGGAGTGAAAAGGACTTGATTAGGGTTTCCTTTTCAAAAGTGGTTGAGTTATTGCTTCAAGGTTTTCTGATTTGAGAGTTGAGATTAAAACCTTGTTTTATTAGCATTGTTGTTGAGATCATTGGTTGAGTGAAGTGTTTGAGTTAATGCTTCAAGGTTTTCTAAAATTGAGAGTTGTGATTAAAACCTTGTTTGATGAGCATGGTTGTTGAAGTGAGTTGTTATGCAAAGAACTTGAACTAGGGTTTGAAAAGATCATGAGTATCATTGTTATGTGAGATTTGTTGTTGAGCATTGTTGGAAATATTTTGAGTTGGATGATACATGCTTGGACTAGGGTTTGTGAGCAAGAGTTGTTTCTTGAAGTGATTGGTTGAGTAGAGTTGATTGAGCCTAGTCAAGTGGATGTATGAAGTGATTGTTCAAGTTCCATAAAACAAAATATTCTATATTCTGATTTGAGTTGAGATTGAGTTTTGAGAATAGAACATATTGAGTCTCTAACAATTCTCTTTATGCTTCTATGATATTGGACAAGTTATGTGTGAGCTTGTTAAGTAGATTTGAGAAGGTTCTATGTGGACTTGTTGAGTAGATTTGTGCAAGTTCTATGTGGACTTGTTGAGAATATTTGGACAGGTTCTATGTGGACCTATTGAGTATATTTGGACAAGTTCTGATTGGACCTATTGAGAAAATTTGGGCAGGTTTTGTGTGGACCTGTTGAGCATATTTGGATAGGTTCTATGTGGACCTATTGAGCAGATTTGAACAGGTTCTGTGTGGACCTATTGAGTAGATTTGAGCAGGTTCTAAGTGGACCTATTGAGCATAGTTGTGCTAGACCGACTGGACTGTGTTTAGTGTAGAATTGAGATAGATATTTGGAGGTGATAGAGCAGAGAGGACAGTAGTCTCTGGTGGATAGAGATCCATCAGCCAGGGTAGTGAGGATAGGTCTTCTGAGTGGGGATAAGAGTCTTCAGTGGAGAGAGATCCACAAGCCATAGCAGTGGAGGTAGTAGTCTTCTAGAGGATCATCAGCCAGAGTAGAGGAGAAGGAGTTCTCCTATGGATAGAGATCCACAAACCAGATTTAGGGGATCAACATCTCCTTTGGATAGAGGTCCATAAACATTGTAATTGGGAAGGATTCCCAAAATATTATTTGAGAAATATTTAGAAGAAATATTTTCTCCGTGGAGGTAGCCATATTTGGGTGAACCACATAAAAATGATGTCTCTCATGTGTGTGATGCTTTGTGTGATGTTTACTATTTTATTAATGTTGATGCTACTATTTGGATTAAAAAGCAAAAAATTTTATTGTATACTGTTCACCCCCCTCTCAGTATAAGCACATGTTCTTCAATTGGTATCAGAGTGGGTCTCTCCGTGAAAAGACTAACAACTTGGAAGAGGATCCTTCGGTAGCACACATGACTTCAGAAAGTGAAGAAGAGACTATGTTTGATATAAAAGAAGAATTCTTTGCTGCTCTCAAAAAATTGGAAAGACTTAGAGAGAAGAATTCAAGCTTGAAAGAGCAAGTTCAAGAAGATGAAGAAGCAAGGATGGAACTTATACGAGTCTCACAGAACTCAAGATTAAGGTAGAAGAAGGAAAGAATATTGAGGAAGATATGACAGATCTATTGAGAGCCAGGGAAACAGAATGTGAAATATTGGAAGCATAAATTGTTCTCCTAAGGAATAAAGTGGAAAGGACCAAGGTACTACAAGATACATAATATGAGAAGCAGAAAGAGGAATCAAGTCTCCAAAAGGCAAAAACTTCAAACAAGGAAAAGCAAGCAAAGGACATCAGAAAGGAAGAAAGCAAAGAAGAACCCTGGATAAGAGTCAATCACAAGAGAAAGATAACTTCTCCTCAAATTCCAAGACATCCAAACAGGTTACATAATTTCTTCCATGGACATTGTTTTTCTTGCAATAAATATGGTCATAGAGCTGCACACTTGTATTCATTATGCAAGATACAATAGAAATTTCAATTCCTTTGCACCTCTCATGGATGATGATGTCATATGTTACAAATGCAATAATTTTGGGCACAAGGCTAGATGGTGTAAAATGATATCTCCCGAGTCTAGAAAAACAATTCCAACAACTAGGAAGGATGAAAGAAAGAATGTTAGGGCTAAATCAATGTTAGTACAAACAACCCTTCATGCTCAAGATAAAGAAGAACAATGGTATCTTGATAGTGGTTGCTCTAGTCACATGATAGGAGACAAGGATAAATTCATTGTACTGAAAGAAACAAATAGAGGATCAGTTAGTTTTGGTGATAATGGATCAACAAAGATTGTTGGGAAAGGAACTCTGAGTCTAGACAATGGAAAAACAAAAATAGAGAATGTTTTGTATGTCAAAGGGTTAAAACACAATCTACTGAGTATAAGTCAACTTTGTGATCAAGGATACATGGTCACCTTCCATCCAGATAGGTGTGAAATAAGGAAAACAAAAACTGGGAAAATCATTGCCAATGCAAGAAGGACCCCAAACAACTTATACATGCTCAATGAGATCAAAGGGGAAAAATGCTTTCTATCACAAGAAGATGAGAGTTGGTTGTGGCATAGAATATTGGGTCATTTGAATTTTGACAACATAGTCAGTATAAGCAATAAACAGGCAGTTAGAGATTTACCCAAAATAAGAAGACCTCAAAACACAATTTGTGCACCCTGTCAACATGGAAAGCAAACAAGGACAACTTTTAAACCAAAAGGCTATATATCTTCTGAGCCTTTGAGTCTAATACATACTGATTTGTGTGGTCCTACCAGAACACAAAGTATTCAGGGTGAGAGTTACTTCATGTTGTTTGTAGATGATTATTCCAGAATGGTTTGGGTAACCTTCCTAAAAGAGAAGTCAGAGGCCTTTGAAAAATTTAAAGCATTCAAGGAATTGGTTGAAAATGAAACAGGCAAAAGGATTAAGTGTCTACGATCCGACAGAGGAGGAGAATTTACTTCAAATGAATTTGTAGAATTTTGTGAACAACATGGAATCAAGAGAGAATACTCAGTAGCAAGAACTCCTCAACAAAATGGAGTAGTTGAAAGGAAGAACATGATCTGTTGAAAACATGGCTAGAGCTATGTTAAATGAATCTAAGTTATCAGATGGTTTTTGGAAAGAAGCGGTATCCACAATAGTATACATAATTACTAGGGCTCAATTAAGGGTAAATCATCACAAGACTCCATATGAGCTTTGGAAAGGAAGACCTGCTATTGTAAAACATTTCAGAATATTTGGAAGCAAATGTTACATAAGACGGGAAGATCAAAACTTGGGCAAGTTTGATCCAAGATGTGATGAGGGAATTTTTCTTGGTTATTCCACAAAGAGTAAAGCCTACAGATGTTTCAACAAAAGAACACGCACTATGGTGGAAAGTATGAATGTGACAATTGATGAGAAGACAGATTCCAGAGAACCAGTTCAGCAAACTGTGTACCAAGAAGATGGATGTTGTCAAGAAGAATTTTGTGAGGAATCAGACAAATATGAAGAAGAAACACAAAGGCTCCTTCCTAAGACTCCTTCCAGGTATGTACAAAAACACCATCCAAAATATCAGATCATCGGGAATCCAGATGAAATATAGACAAGGAGAAGAATAATAAAACCATCTCAACAAGCAAATTTTTCTTTGCTATCTAAGATTGAGCCAAAAGACTTCACTCAGGCTAGTGAGGATGAATTTTGGGTTAAAGAAATGAATGAGGAGTTGGATCAGATAGAGAAGAGCAAAACTTGGGAACTTGTTCCATGACCAAAGGACAAAAATGTGATTGGCACAAAATGGGTATTCAGAAATAAGTTGAATGAAGATGGACAAGTGGTCAGAAATAAAGCAAGGTTAGTATGCAAAGGTTATGCACAAGTAGAAGGAATTGAATTTGATGAAACTTTTGCTCCAGTTGCATGACTTGAAGCTATAAGGATGTTTTTAGCTTTCTCAAGTTTCAAGAACTTCAAGGTATATCAGATGGATGTCAAGTCAGCATTTCTAAATGGGGTTCTAGAAGAAGAGGTCTATATTGAACAGCCAGAGGGATTCATACTAGCAGATACACCAGATCAGGTATGCAGATTGAAAAAGGCATTGTATGGTTTAAAACAAGCTCCCAGAGCATGGTACTCAAGATTGGATAAGTATCTTCAGGAACAGGGATTCAGGAAAGGAATAGCAGATAGTAATTTGTATATCAAAAATGAAGGAAATGATCTTCTAATAGTGGTTGTTTATGTTGATGACATAATTTTTGGAGGAAACAATGATAATATGTGCAAAGAATTTGCTAAGAATATGCAAAATGAATTTGAGATGTCTATGCTTGGTGAATTGTCCTTCTTTCTTGGACTTCAGATTTCACAATCAAAAAGGGGAGTGTTTCTCTCTCAAGCCAAGTACATCAAGGAAATGTTAAAGAAATTCATATTAGAAGATTGCAAACTAGTAAGTACTCCTATGGTCATAGGATGCAAGTTGAGTAAGGATGATGAATCTCTAGAGGTAGATCAGAGATTATACAGATCTATGATTGGTAGCTTATTATATGTTACAGCTACAAGACCAGACATAGTACAGTCATTGGGATTAGTGGCAAGGTTTCAAGCAGCACCTAAGGAAACACATGTGGCAATAGTAAAAAGAATCTTCAGGTATCTAAAAGGGACTATGGATTTTGGGCTTTGGTACCCCAAAAGTGATAGTTTCACACTAACAACATATACAGATGCATATTGGGCCAGCAACATTGATGATAGAAAAAGCACAAGTGGAGGAGCATTCTTTCTTGGAGAATGTCTAGTCTCTTGGTTAAGTAAGAAGCAGGTTTCAGTATCTCTATCTATAGTAGAGGCAGAATATATTGCAGTAGTAGCCAGTTGTACACAGGTGTTATGGATGAAGAGAACTCTAGAGGACTTCAAGATAAAGCATGATCAGCCCATTCCTATACTATGTGATAATACAAGTGCCATAAGTATCTCAAAAAATCTGGTAATGCACTCCAGGACAAAGCACATTCCGATTAAGTATCATTTTCTGAGAGAACAGGTGATGGATAAACAGGTCAGATTGGAATATGTCACTACAAAGGAACAGATAGCAGATATTTTCACTAAGCCTCTTTCAAAGGAAACTTTTGAGTATCTTCAAGGAAAATTGGGAGTGAGACTCCCACCCTAGAATTAACCACCTCAAGAGAAGGTGGGGGAGGGGCTAAGCTAAGAGGCTCATTCTTAGCCCCGAGCCCCAAAGGTG
Source organism: Wollemia nobilis (assembly GCA_028583015.1). Lineage (NCBI taxonomy): Eukaryota > Viridiplantae > Streptophyta > Pinopsida > Araucariales > Araucariaceae > Wollemia > Wollemia nobilis. The sequence goes on along the minus strand of JAQPPZ010017081.1, from coordinate 8,539,500 downwards.
ACCCTTTGCCATTGATGTCAAAGGGGGAGAGATTTGTGTATTGGGGAGAGATTTGATATTTGAGAGAGCATTGAGCCAGGGGGAGCAGAAGGAAAAATAAAGGTCAGGTTTCGGTAAGAAGAGTATGGGTTGCCATCAATGACAAAGGGGGAGATTGTTGGACATTTTGAGTCCCTAAGTCAAAGTTGTCATTGATGTCACCAGATGAAGTCATCATTAATACCAAAGATTTCAGCAGGAAACAAAGGGGATAAAAATGGTTATTTGATATCCAGGAAGAAGGCCAAAGATCAAGTGAAACAGTGCAAAAGATAGAAGTTAAAAAGGAGTTATAATATTTATTTTATAAATTATTTAAATTCAATGTGAATTTAAATTTTATAAATAAATATTAAAGGTACTTTATCAAAGGTATAATATTATAATAGTGGTTATTATAATATTAAATGTGCCATGGTGAAAACCCAAATAAAATATTTATAATTCTTATTATAATGTTTTATAAGGCAAAAGTGGGTTTTATAAAGTCTAAAGATATTTTAATAAACCCAAAGGTTGGGTTTAAGACCAAAGGCATTCGAAGCCTTTATGATCTCCACCGACGTCATAGAAGACAACAAGGAAAGCGCCGATGTTTTCAAAGTAGTGGAAGAAGCATATAAATACTATGCCTAAAGTTCAAATTTATTATCCTTTCTCTAAAGTGAAAAGATTGGTCTACGAAAGTAAGAGCTCGTGAGTGTATGCGAAAAATGTGACAACAAAGTGTTGAAGGGAGGAAGCTTCAATTTTTGAAGTTGCATAAGACAATGTGGTCTAGTGGCATTTTGGAAAGTGCAAAAGCGTTGGCTTGCAAGGGAGTTCATGTTCGAATCATGGTGGGTGCATCGTGAGGTGTGTTGAGTGAAGCGCCTATGATGCACGTTCTTTTGCCAAGGTGGAAGGAGAGAGTGGAGATTAAGAAGCACGTGGTGCTTCGTTAATCTCAATGAGCGCTTGGCTCGTGTGGCAATATTGGCCGTGGTTAAGGCGCTCATAGGGGGCAACGTTGAGGGTTCGATTCCCTCCAAAGGCAAAGGTAATATTTTTTATTTTATTTTTAATTAAATGCCTAAGTTGGAGGTATAAGGTTGTTTAGTGGTTGAGTTTGGAAAGGTTGCTTTGTAATAAAGTTGTGGTAGTTGAGAATTACCTTTAGGAGTTATAAGGAGAATTTTGTTTTTATTTTTAAGTCTTAAAATTGCTATTGTGGAATATTGAAAGGTTAAGACTTTGTGGGTAGTATGTTATTTTGAATTAAGGGTTTTTGTGACTATTGTGAGGATATTGATTATTATTTAAGTTGGAGTGATAAGGTGTAATTTTGATATTATTTTTGTGATATATTTTGTTGAAGAAAATTATCCTCTAACCCTTATTGAGATTGGCAAAGAAGTAATTGTGAGTGTGGCAGATTTGTGAGATCAACTACTTGTCAAACAAAAGGTATGGGCAAATTCTTCTTTGGTTGAGTTGGTTGATTGGCTTTATTGAAAATTAAGTTTGGAGTGAAAAGGACTTGATTAGGGTTTCCTTTTCAAAAGTGGTTGAGTTATTGCTTCAAGGTTTTCTGATTTGAGAGTTGAGATTAAAACCTTGTTTTATTAGCATTGTTGTTGAGATCATTGGTTGAGTGAAGTGTTTGAGTTAATGCTTCAAGGTTTTCTGAAATTGAGAGTTGTGATTAAAACCTTGTTTGATGAGCATGGTTGTTGAAGTGAGTTGTTATGCAAAGAACTTGAACTAGGGTTTGAAAATATCATGAGTATCATTGTTATGTGAGATTTGTTGTTGAGCATTGTTGGAAATATTTTGAGTTGGATGATACATGCTTGGACTAGGGTTTGTGAGCAAGAGTTGTTTCTTGAAGTGATTGGTTGAGTAGAGTTGATTGAGCCTAGTCAAGTGGATGTATGAAGTGATTGTTCAAGTTCCATAAAACAAACTATTCTATATTCTGATTTGAGTTGAGATTGATTTTTGAGAATAGAACATATTGAGTCTCTAACAATTCTCTTTATGCTTCTATGATATTAGACAAGTTTTGTGTGAGCTTGTTGAGTATATTTGTGTAGGTTCTATGTGGACCTGTTGAGCAGATTTGGATAGGTTATGTGTGGACCTGTTGAGCAGATTTGGATAGGTTCTGTGTGGACCTATTGAGCAGATTTGAGTAGGTTATGTGTGGACCTATTGAGAATATTTGGATAGGTTCTATGTGGACCTATTGAGCAGATTTGAGCAGGTTTGTGTGGACCTATTGAGCATATTTGAGTAGGTTCTGAGTGGACCTATTGAGCAGAGTTGTGCTAGACCGACTGGACTATGTTTAGTATAGAATTGAGATAGAGCTTTGGAGGTGATAGAGTAGAGAGGATAGTAGTCTCTGGTGGATAGAGATCCATCAACCAGGGTATTGAGGATAGGTCTTTTGAGTGGGGACAAGAGTCTTCAAGTGGAGAGAGATCCACAAGCCAGAGCAGTGGAGGCAGTAGTCTTCTAGAGGATCATCGACCAAAGCAGAGGAGAAGGAGTTCTCCTGTGGATAGAGATCCACAAACCAGATTTAGGGGATCAACATCTCCTTTGGATAGAGATCCATAAACATTGTAATTGGGAAGGATTCCCAAAATATTATTTGAGAAATATTTAGAAGAAATATTTTCTCCATGGAGGTAGCCATCTTTGGGTGAACCACGTAAAAATGATGTCTCTCATGTGTGTGATGCTTTGTGTGATGTTTACTATTTTATTAATGTTGATGCTACTATTTGGATTAAAAAGCAAAAAGTTTTATTGTATACTATTCACCCCCCTCTCAGTATAAGCACATGTTCTTCATGTTGGAAATAACACAACCTTCTATTTTTATAGTCAACACAGGGCTTCCTGGATTTGTGTACTTTTGGTTGTATGTATTTCCTAACATGAGGTTAGCCAACTAACCTACCAAACTAATTGTTTAAGCTAGTTTCCTCCCTATTTTCTTGAGGCACAACTCTCTTATGGCCTTTCATAGATATCTATGTCCTTGATGGCCTAAAATAGAGGTATTGTGACTGTTAAGTTTTTTAAAGTAGAGAGGATATCAAAATCTATTTGTATTGGTTTCTTGGGTTCCTGAAACCTTTGTGGAAAATGTGGAACCTCATCTTTGTTATGTACAAGTGTTGATTCTTCTTCTACCTCCTCTATAAGGGGTAATTTCCCTTTCTCTATTTCTATTGGTTTCTCTTCTTCTACAAGAGGAGTGAATTATACACCTAATTACTTTCTTGATCTTAACTAGATAGGATTGTTATCTACCTTAATATTATATATAGGTTACATCTCATTTTCCATCTGATAGGCTAGCTACTGCTTGTTGTTTGGGTCTGATGTTGGTTGTGCTGGAAACTAAGGAGTCCTTGGAGCAGGAAGATTAGGTAGGCTTGGTAGAGGTGGATATGGAGCAGGATGATGTGGATAATTATTCCAAGAGTAAGGGTTGTAAGTATTTTATCCTTGGGGAAATGGATTCCAAGGTTGTTGACCATACAATCCCATGTTAGGTGATTGGGCTTGACCTTGGTTTTGTTAATTGCTACTCCCATAAGATGACATTCATGATTGCATATTATTACCCATAGGAGACTATTGCCAGTTTCTCCTATTACTCATGAATTATGCCTCTACTAATTTAGGTTCCTCTTTATATTTCATTAACTGTGGATATAGCTTCATTTAATGATCATTTGTACAAACAACACATACTCGAACTTTGTTTTTAGGACACTCATTTCTAGGGTGTTTGCCTATGCATTTAGGATAGTAGTAGGCTAATGTTACCTTACTTTCTTGTTTCTTCTTATGAATTAGTAGGGTATCCATTTGAAGAGCCATATATGATAACATCTCACTCTTAAGATCTTATAGCATGTTTTCTATTTCTATTTTAGCGACAGTGGTTGACTGCTTAAAATTTCTAGGGGTTAACTTAACCTTTCTTCTTGAAAATGTTCAAAACAACTTTCAAATATCATCCATTTGGTGTTGGTAAATGTCTCCCCAGAGATCATGTTTAAAGCTTCCAAGGATTCATTCATTAGTCCTTTTATAAAAATACTTCTTAGGGACCTATCTCCTAGTTTTGAATGGGGTAATATTTACAAATTGAAGCTAAACATATCCCAATATTCTTCCATATCTTTTCCTTCCTTTTGTATCATATCTAGGACTTCTTCTCTCACATCTCTTACTGTGCCAAAATCTTGATACTGATCCAAGAAAATTTTCTTCAACTGTTCCTAGGTAGTTATCCATTTATCCCCCAAGCTAATGAACCAGTGCAAAGCTGAATCATCAAGGATGGAAGGGAATAATTTTAGTTTTTGAGCATCTATGGTGTAATCCACACATCTACATAAAACATAAAATTTAAACATTAATAGGTCCATATATTCTGTTGGTAGTCCTCTAAAATTTGGAAGGTGGGCAGGAGATATGTGTTTCATCTTGTGATCTCCTCATGCTTCTCCTATTGGAAAACTAAGACTAGTGGATGTTTCATCTGGATTTTCTATCATTTTGTCCACTACTAGAGTTTCTTTCCCTACTGCATTCAAAGTAGTTGTTAATGCTTCTAGTTCATTTCTTGTATCCTTTAAAAGTATGGATAAGTCAACATTTGAGATGGTTCCATCTAATACTACTTTATAACATTCAACATTCAGTAAATCCTCCTCAGATTGAACTCTACTTATCTTTGACCCTATTCTAGGATTTTTTGAATTATTTCAGAAGGATCTTGTGCAAATAGTGGGTGTTCCCACCAATGCACATGTGGAGATTGTGATGGTGAGAGTTAAGTATTAGGTTTAGGTCCTTCTAAACTAGAATAATTTTGAAAAACAACTTCTTTGTTTTTGACAAAAGGATTGTCTGGTACCATATTCTTAGGTGGACTCATACAAAGTTCCAAATGAAGGTTTCTAAATAAAACACTCTAAACTACTGTAACTATTCTTTCTTAAGAACAAGAAATTACAATGGCTACTCCCCAATAATGGCACCAAAATGTTGGGCAAAACATTGGTTAGTTTTTCTATGGTTTAATTAATTACCTCCATTTAATTGTCAACCCAGGGTAGCTCGTAGTCTTGTGAGCAATCGTGCAAAATATATGCTTATAATTTCTCCTTCAAAGATGAGTCCCTTAGATTATGGTTTGGGGGGTATTTTTTATTCATTTAAGTTTTGATTTAAACCATTAATATTATTTTACGTCTAAGAAAACAAGACTGAAAGTGTTCAAAAACTAAATTAGTACATTGCTAGAAATCACACAAAATAGTGGAAATAATAGAGAAACAAATTAATATTTGAAAATAAATGTATAAAATAGGAGAAATAGGATATAACTCTATTGTAAGTAGGCCCACGATTCCAACAGGTTCTATCCATACCAAAATTATCACTAGACACTTTAGAAGAGTTTCACAGGAAAATACTCAGAGTTTTTATTAACAGTTGTAGCAGAAGAAAATTACAAAAAAGTCTGAGGGGTTTTCTTTAGGGGTGGCCTACATATTTATAAGATATGCAGCCAAACCCATTACAATTCTCAAAATGAATCAAAAAATGATTCGTTGTTACAACTGCTTGCTTAATTACAGGAATCGGGCAAAATGTCATGATATTTCAGCGTATTATGTTTTCATAATACGTTTGATATTTAATTACCCAATTTACATAAATAATTTATGTAGCAATTATAAAGTTGTGAGTCATCTTTGACGGTGTCCCATGTCTAGTTTTAATGTTGGAATTCTTTTCATGCTGGTTGCTAAATTTTCTCTCCATTCTGTCGACCATAGAGTCATGCTATAGTTTGGCGTTAATGGAAATTAGGTACCGCATCTAAACAAATCGAGAAGCAGGCATTGTGTATGCAAAATTTGGGAAGTATATACCTATCGGGAAGCATGTGCCTAACAAAAATAGGTGCTTGACGAGAATCAAGTGCCTAACGGGAAGTAGGTGCCTAACAAAAATCAAGCACCTAACAGTTAAGTGTCGAACGAAAGTTAGGCGCTTCAAAGGAATTTGGGCACCTAACTTCATACCTCTTTGCCGATATTCCACATATGTTTTTCCTTCATAAATTTGCAAGTGCCAGGTCTGAGTGGGACCTCAACAAAAACATGCCAAAATGCAACAATTTTCACTAAATATACACAAATTACACTTAAAGACAAATATTAGAGAACATGCAAAATAAACTGTTAATTATATATATAATTTCCATAAAAAATTTATATCTACAAGAATAAGTGCCGCACATTATAGGGAAAAGAGTACAAAAAATGAGCAATTATGTGGATCATCAATAGAAATAAATATCTAAAAATATATTATGAATCTAAACTATTTATAACTTGTCTCAATTCTTATTACACCATAAAGAACAAACATCTAAATTCCTACAAATATTGAGTATGGAATTTGTTGAAAATTTTTGATACCTCAAAGAAATATCATCCTTACGATCCTCGTAGATGAGGTTTTGACCAAGAGATATGTCATCTTTGATGAGGTTCTTCTAGGTACTCTTTCCACCCCACCACTTGATATTTTAGCCATTGATTCTTCTGACACTTTGACTATTTTTATTTAGTTGGTTTTTTTGATATTTTGGTTGGATTTATTCCTATAATAGAATTTTCTTCATCTTCCTTAAGTATTTGTTCTTTGCTTATTGATTTGACCCCTTTATAGGCAACACTCTCTTCTCTAGGAGTAGGGTAGGATGAGCAAGACACAATTTTAGAATACTTCAATCTTACATAATCAAGTGAATCGTGATGAGTTGGGTTCTTTAGTTCAGATTTTGATATGGATTTATCAAAGGATACACATGATTCTTTAGTTAGGCCAACAACCAAGTGGGTTAAGACACTTCTAAAGGATGCTTAACATATTCAATCTCTTGATTGACATCAAAAGGCTCCTTCTTGAATATTACTTTTGAATGTAGTACATTCTTAGAATCCTCTTATATATTCTTTGACTAAGAGAAATCCAAAATAATAATATGACAAGTTGGTAGAGTATAAGGCACTAATAAAGAACATGACTTGGGAGTCATTCCCTCTTCAAGAAGGAAATAATGTTGCTGACTACAAGTGGTTCTATAAGACCAAATACACATTGAATGGTTGGATAGAGAAGCAAATAGGTATGCCTTATTGCTAAGGGATTATCTTAATAGAAGGAAGTGAACTATTTTTATACTATTATAGTAATGGCTATGATAGGATCTATTGGGATGATTCTCTTTATTGCTACCTCCTATGGATGGATGGTATATCGAAATGATGTGAAGAGTTCTTTTCTATATTGTAAGCTTCAAGAGGAAATCTACATGCAATAGCAACCTAGTTTAAATCTTGAGGGATCTACTCCATTGATTTTTCATCTAACCAGGTCCTTGTACTAACTTAATTAGGCTCCTTGTGCATGGTATAAGAAGATATAATTTTTCTTAGTTTCTGCTTTAGCGATGTGAGGCTAAACTTGATATTTACATCAAATATCAAGATGGAAAATTTTGGTGATTATATTGTATGTTGATATATTCTCATCATTGGTAACTCATGTACTTTGATCTAGAACATGAATTCATGGCTTTGGTCCACCTTTGAGATGACAAATATGGGGCTTTTGCATTTTTTTTTGAATTCAAAATAATTAGACAAACTTTGGTATCATAATTTCTTAGCCCAAGTATGCTTTTGTTCTTCCTCAACATTTTAGGATGGAGTAGTGTAAGCCCACTCAAACTTCATTTGCCTTAATCCTAGAACTTCAAGTTGATTATATCACATGTTTTTAGTTGATTTCATGTTGTATCAGTATCTTGTGGGAGGAATTCTCTATCTTACTCATATTAGACCTAATATAATGAGTTCAATTCTATTTTTTAGTATGTCTTACCTATGGAGATAACAAGGAAAATATACAATTAGATCATCAAGCATCAATGCCTCCCTCAAATGGTAAATTTGAGCATAGAAGAGTGACAGAAAGAGAAATTGGGATAGAACATGAAGAAGGAGACATTAGAATTCCAAAGAAACATGTGGATCACCTTTCATGAAATCATTTTACTTCCTTCATGAGGAAATTCAAGAATATTATCAAGTTTCTAAGTGTGACCCTCTCTTGGTAGACCCTTTGTTTTGGTTGGATTTATACTAGGTTATGCATGATGGATATGTTATTGTGGTTGGATGCTTTTCTAACCAAAGGAGCGACTGACAAATTATGTTTTATTTTTGCAACATAGGTTTTATGGATAAAATATGATGTTGCTAACATATTTTCATTGATGCAGGATCAAGATGTCCTAAATATGGGTATATTCTTTGACAAAGAAGCAACCTAATAGATGCTCTCTTTTCTTATTTAGTGACTTGACATAATTTGTATATAAGAGATAGATCAAATGTTTCTTTCTTGGTTACTAACTAAAAGAGTTTAGTGAAGATGATTTGAGTTATATTGTGTCTTAAATATGATCTCTTTCAAAAAAAGAATGAACAAAAATTTTTGGTAAGCATAATTAGTATGGTGGACTTCTTATTATTGATTTTAATATAATCTCTTATGATCGTTGTATCACTCCAAATTTTTTTCATCCTTACCTTCAGGCTATAGGATCCGTGCCCGAAAGAAGGATGGGAAAAGGATGTCGCGGTACCTCGAACTGAGAGGACTTGCGAAGGTCCCGCCTCTCAACGGAGGTGTATATTGGTGATTTTTCGACGGATGGTGGGTTCACCAGGAAACATTTAATGGCAGTTTCTACGCCTAGGTTTGGAATGTGTTTTAATGTGTTCGTTTTTAGTCTTAAACATTCATATCCTAGGTTTGGCCAAATGAATCTAAATTAATCTATATGAAAGTGTAGATTTAATGAATACATAAAACAAAATATGACAGAAAAATAGAGAAATTACAGAATATAAAAGAAGAATACATGATCTAGATGTCTGATGGAGATTCTGATGTTTGAAGCAGTCAGGATCATCTGAAATTCGACAGAATCATCTGAGATCAGACAAGATCATCTGAGATCTGACGAATTCATGAGACGAATTCGTTAGAGAGCTGCAAACAGAAAAATAGGCACAAAATACCAAGAATACAACTATTCTAACAGAGGGAAATAATGTAAATTGATAGCAATAATATCAAACTAAAATTGGAAAATAGAAACATAAATGAATTACGCTAATTAGATAATGATTATGATTTAATTATGCATTTAAAGCTACATGGATGAACTCCAAATGCAAAATAACATAAAATGGATGAACTCCAAATGCAAAATAACGTAAAATACTGAATAAGATTGTTAATTATAACACAAAATAGCAGAAAAAGGAAGAAGAAATGCAAACTTCAGGCACTGATTGCCTCAATGTTGACTGCAGTTGAAATCATCTTGCATTTGTACGAAATCGTCTGATTCGACAGGATCGCCTCCGATCTGAACAGGTTCGTCGATGACGATGAAAGCTTGCTCCGACTAAAAAATAATATGATACCTACAACAAAATTGGTATAGGACTACTACAATTGTGAATTTGGGATGATTTAACGTGTATGAAGTTAAGTTATAGAGAATTTCAGCCAAGGGTTGGGAAGGGAAGGTCCTAAGGATTAAATAGGCTTAGGGGAGTAGTTAGGAGGTTGGAGATCATCCTTATTTGGGAGATCTCCAATGGGGAAGGGTCCCTAACGACGCAGACACGCTTCTGCCCAGATTAGAGACCCGTTGGAACAGAAGCTAATTGTGCAAAATCAGTTTTGCAACAAGATCGTCTGGACGTCCTAGCCCAGACAAAATCGTCAGATCTGGGGCGATATCATTTGATTGGCGATGATATCGTCAAACGGTCAAAACAACCTCTAAAAATTGCATAGAAAAGGGGGAAACGGATTACCCAGCGGTTAACGGGCGGTTTGAGAGGTTAAAATTTGAATTTAAATTATTTACTAAGGTGAATGTAATTATTGCAATTTCATTGTGCCAATTTTAGGGTGCTACATTTTGCCCCCTCTTTAGCGAATTTTCCTAAAGAAAATGCGTTAAAGATGAGTTCTTCTCGATCTACAAGAAAGCAAAAATTATTCCCATTTTTAGGCGACGATTCTTGGTCGAATCGTACGATAGCTTACTATGGTGCCCCCTCCGTGTTTTTACCCAAATCGAACGTTTGAGGTAAAAACGCGAAAAAGCAAAAAAAATTATTTTTGAATTATTTTTTAATAAAATTAAGAAAAATAGGGTAAAACCCTAATTCATTTTTACTGGTTTTAGAGCTCTGGAAGAAAAAATGGTGGAGACGACGCACAGATCAACAAAGGTCCGGCGCGGTCTACGGGTAAGAGTCTAGACTTAACTAGAATGCTTTAAGTTGATTTTACATGCTTTTTAGGTGATTTTTAGATTAATTTTGAGCATCACGGTCATTTTTGGGCCATCGACGTCGTCGAGACGAAATCGTCCCGATTTCTATGAAATCGTCTCAATTTCACCAATTTCGTCTAAGGACGAAATCGACGAAAGGGGGACGATTTCGTCAAATTAGGGACAATTTCGACTTGCGAAATCAAAGACGATTCTGCTCAAATTAGGGACGATATCGTCCAATATTGGGCGATATCATCAATTGATTAAATTGAACTTATTTTACTTGCCTTTTTAAATACTTGAATTTGTTATTAATGATTGTTTGTTGTTTTGTTGTTTATGTTGCAGAGAGGTTTGCTAAAGAGCAGGGAATGGCAGTATGGAGGTTTAAGAGATGACTTGGCTGCTCTTACATAGGCAGAGTGGGATCAGCTAGCACAGGTCGACTTACAGCATGTGGTAGAGATGCCACAAGTGTCTACAGACATGGGGCTACTGACAGCCCTAGCAGAGAGATGGTATCCAGGTTCTTCCTATTTCCGGCTACCTACAGGGGATATGACTCCCACTTTGGAGGATGTATGGAGGATTCTAAGAATCCCCATACAAGGACAATTGATCACTCCTACGGCCAATCAGGGCCATGCTATGGGACGATTGTGTGGTGACCCGAGCTTCGCCCTAGAGAAGGGCGGAGTTAATATCGAGGCACTGCGTCAGATGCCTGGGGCATCTAGACTCACATAGGTTCTAGCTAGAGTAGTTGGTGGACTTTTGCTATGCCACCAGAGCAGATGCAGGGTACCGTGGATGATGGCAGATGTGATCTACGATATGCGGGACCATGGGTATAGATTTTCTTAGGGCAGCTTTGTGCTATGTCGGTTGTACAAGATCCTATATGGGGTCATGTACAAGGGTGGTCGATGTTTGGTGATGACATCGCTCCTACAAGTTTTGTGCTGGAAGCACATTGTAGTGTGGTAGGGCTTCCTCTAACAGGGATTGACAGGGAGAGGCCCCGAGTCTTCTACTGGTGGCTTCGAAGAGGGTCACAACGACGGATCGACCTTCCTATGTCCCAGAGACTGCTAGATGACCTATTCCCAGAACATATCACCTGGAGGCCTTGGAGGGAGCATCCAGGGTGGGCTGAGGATGGACAGGAGCTGGCTCATGTCAGGTGAGTGTGCTGGATTTGGATGGAGAGGGGAGATGTGGAGCTCCATCGGTATGACCAAGTTTTGTGACAATTCGATATGTAGTAGGGGATCCCATCTCTCAAGGATTATGAGTTTTCCTGGACTATCCGAGATAACACCACAGTGAGTGGGGCTCCGAACATGTAGCATTTTTGGAGTCAGGACTCAGATGATGCCCCCATCCAGCCAGTGGATGGGGACGACGCAGGTGTAGCTGATGGCTACGATGCCTGGTATGTAGGCATCTACCCTCCTCGGATGACAAGGGCTCAGGGTCTGATACACGCAGTTGTGCATCGGATCGGGAGGTGGCACCATGCGGCTATGGAGGCGGCCTAGGGTCATGATGGGAGAGAGCTGAGGAGGCCACATGTATAGGAGAGGCCATGATAGTGGGAGAGGAGGGCGGAGATACCCCCTTCTCCACAAAGAGAGAGGCCACCATCGCCCGATAAGGGCAAATGTGTTGACATAGGAGAGAGTAGTGATATGGCTACTCTCCGGGTGAAGAATATCCATCTCCAGGCATAGGTGCAGACTCTACAAGATGAGGCTACACGCCATCGAGCTGAGTCTACGCAGCTCAGAGATGAGGTTGCATGCCTCATAGCATGGGGCAAAGGGGTGAGCACTCAGGATCTGATGCGGTTGGTTGCTCAAACCACATTATACTAGGGTATCTATTTCTATATGGTGCCAGAGGGCCAGAGAGTATAGCTGTCGACTGCCATTGCAGATTCGATCAGGACTGGGTCGTCGAGGACTTCATCCCGATCGAGGACTAGGACTCACAGTACTACTCAGACTGCGATGGGGCCACCTCGTCCACCTCAGGGTGGGGGAGGAGATGAGGCTGAGAGCTCGAGGGGCTCTTGAGGCTAGAGGACTGCATTACACTGTACAAATTGATATGTAGATTTATTATTTTTTTATAGAGGATTGATTATGCCGAGGTACAAATTGTGGCATACCGATCCAGTTTTGATGATGTATATATGTTGTTGATATATAGATGAGATGATATAGTTTTGATCATATGACTTGTGTTATGTGTATGTTTATGATGCTTTTATGTTTGATTGGTTGATTGATAATTGGATTAAGGATTCATGAATTATGTCGTGTTGAAAATTTATAATTTTGATGTCATGCGGTAAAATGAAATAATTTGATTTAAAAAATTGATTGTTTGTGATGTAATGTGATAAAAATAAAAAGATACTTCTAACAATAATTTCAAAGGACATTGTCGCTATTATAGACCATTTCATGGAGTCGCTGCTCACTCGATCGTCAAGCTAATCCCAATTATAGAAATATTTTTAAAAGGAAAAGAGTGCTTAAGAGACTGTCTTAAGACTTTGGTGCAATGGTGCAAATGATGATGATGATGGTTTGTTTTTAGATGTTTCATAAAAATAGTATGCATGAAATAATGTTAAAATGATTTTTGCTAGGCATAAATTCCTAAGTGTGATAAAATTTTTTGAATAATTCCCTAGGAATTATACCATCATTGCAAAATTGAAGGTTGACATAATGACATGAAATAATGAAAATGTGCATGCTTTTTAAAAGCATAATTTGTGTAACATAATGAATTAAGTCATATGGTTTTCATGATGTTTAAATAAATGGGGAATAAAAATTGTTACAATGGTTTGCGTTAGGCATAGAATATGTAGGTATAGACTTATACCATCATCGCAAAAATCAAAGAAAAAATAGATAGTTTTATTGCATGGTTGATTTTTAATAACAAAAAATATGAAGATGAGGACTTGCGCTAGGCATAAAATTCCAATTTTGGTTTTGGAACTATACCATCGTCGCGAAAGTCAACTAGATATATATGTTTTGATTGTATGTTTTTGAAAGAAAATTTTTTATTTTTCTATTATATAGTTGTCTTTATGGTAAACAATTGTACTTGATTTATTCCAAACAAGTTGCAAAAAGAATATTTCAAAGTATTTTGAAGACAAAAGTTAGATTTATAAGGAATCCCATGTGCATATGTGAATTCATTTTCGATCTTGATTTATCATAATGATACACAAAATCTCTCAAATACAAATGTGTGTGCAATTGCTTTGTGCATTTACCAGTTTTGAGCAAGATAATATGATACAAGTGATTTGAAGAAACCAAATAAGTGTTCATTAACCATGATGTAGATGCATATAACCATACTAGACTACTATGTAGGTCGGATTATCAAGAGCTAGCTAATCCATAAGAAGACATAGGTCTGTACAAAAGAAGGTCGCTAATGTGACAGACATCGCCATGCTAGGAGTTACCCAAGGCCAAGCAGGTTGGGCACAAACCACCTGCTATGGGGCTTACCTCACAGTTTTTGAATAATTGATAATTCCAGGGATTCAAGCTCATCAACCCTTCTTTTATTTTCAAAGGGTAGGGAAAAGGATTTTATTGCTTTCTTGCTTTTTGCTTTCTGCTTTCTTTTGCTTTTCTTTTTATTTTTGTATTTTTTGCTCAATTTTTGAGATAGGGCTTGAAATATTGCTGTAATGATATAAAATAACATTTTTTTGCTTTTTCTCTTTTCTTGAACTTTGCTTTTTCTTTTCTTTGCTAGGGATACTTGCTCGGATTAGCTGTAGAGCAAGGGATTTTTATTCTGGGTAGGGGTGAGCTTGTCCTTTTGCCAATTCTCAAATATTCTAGACCATGTGCATGATAGGATAGCAGGGGAAACTTTTCGCTCAAGAAACCACTTCTACTATGTAGCAAAGCATAGAAATTACAAATATTATCATTTTATTGTGAAAAGATGTGCTTGGTTTAAGTAAATAACAAGATCAATTCTCTATGCTCAAACTTTATTTAATTGAATTTTGTGGACTTTGATATAAGAGAGATTAGTAATCAGGCCAAATAAAATCAAGATATTTATTTTTTTGTGAGTGTGCAAGTGAGGGATTCCAAATAAATGCTAATTTATCAAAAATAATTTGAAACATATAACTGCAACATTTGTAATAAAATATATATATAAATACTTTTGAGAATTTTTGAGAATGTTGACTCTCTCTTTCTTCTTTATTTGGTTTTGGTTTCAAAAGAGTCAAGAATATTGTTGTTTTGATTTTTATCATTTTTTGAAAGAATTAACCAGTGCCATAAATACAACAAGTAGTTTTGAATATTTTGATGATTATGAATGTTTTTGGTGTTTTGGAATAAATAAATGAAAGATATACAAGATAATGATTTTGAAATATTTTAAACAAATATATACAAGGATGAAATGACCAAATTTATAAATAGTAACGTTTAAGATGCAAAATATTCATGGGTTCTTTAAGTTCTTTACCATCTAAGGTAGATAATTTGTATGCTCCCAATTCAAATTTAGCAGTAATAATGTATGGTCCAAGCCAGTTGAGCTCAAATTTACCTTTAAGGTCCTTAGTGGCATTTATATTTTTTTGGTTTTCTTTTAAAACAAGGTCGTCGATCTCAAAGGATCGATGACGAACTTTTTTAGCATATGATCTTTTAAGCTTGTTTTGGTAGGCACAGAGATGCTCCAAAGCATTGATGCATTTTTCATCTAGGAGTTCCAGCTGACTGAGTCTGCTAGCTCGATATTCATCTCCTACTTTGGTATCTTGAAGTAGTAGAGCCAAAGAAGAAACTTCTAATCTAAAGGGAAAAACTGCTTTAGCACCATAAACCAAAACAAATGGTAAAGTTCCAGTGGGGGTTCGAACACTAGTTTGATAGGCCCACAAGGCTGGATATAACTGAATGTGCCAGTCACGGCCAGTTTTATTGACCAATATTTTGAGAATTTTGATTAAGGTTTTGTTAGATGCTTCTGCTTGACCATTACCCTGAGGATAGTAGGGAGTGGACCAACGATGTTGAATCTTATATTTGTGGCATAATTTTTTAACATCTTTATTTTTGAAACAAGTTCCATTTTCAGAGATGAGATTTGCAGGAGTTCCAAACCTACAAATGGTTTGATTAAAAATAAATTTAGAGACTTGTGTGCCAGTGCAGGAAGCTAAAGGCATAGCTTCGACCCACTTCATGAAATACTCAATGGTGGTGATGATGAACTTGTGTCCATCAGATGACACATGATTGATTTTGCCAATAATATCTAAGCCCCATTTATAAAAGGGCCAAGGAGATGAAATAGCCTGTAGCTCTTGTGTAGGCGCATGGACAAGGTCAGCATGTTTTTGGCACTTGTCGTAATGGCACACATAATCATGTACATCTGTTTCCATGGTAGGCCAAAAGTATCCTATCCTAAGGAGCTTTTTAGTAATGACGCTACCACTGAAGTGTCCTCCACAAGATCCATCATGGGCTTCACTCAAGGCTAATTTAGACTCTTCTAAGTTTAAACATCTTAATAGGATACCTTCAAAAGATCTCCTATATAAATTATTGTCAATTATTACAAATCGACTTGCTCGTCTACGTAATAACCGATGCTGGTTGCTATTAGAATTGGTAGGGAAAGTCCCATTTTGGAGAAAATAAAATATGTCCGTATACCAAGGTTTAGGAGTAGTTTCATTAATTAGAAACACATCCAAAGGCTCTAAGCATGATTTTTTTGAAGCGGGTTCCTGGAGTCGACGAATAATGATAGTGGCATATTCATCATCTAACTCCAAGGGCAGGAGAGATGAAGCTGCGGCCATAGCATCATCTGCACGGTTGCTAGTTCGAGGAATAGCTTCCAAAGTAACTTGATCAAATAAAGACATTAATTGTAAAACATAGGCCTTATACAGACGCAGTTTATCATCTCTGGTCTGATAAACTTCATTAATTTGGTTTATAACCAGTTGAGAATCACCCAAAACTAACAGGTGTTTAATTTTTAGCGCTAAGGCAGCTCGTAATCCAAGGATTAGAGCTTCATACTCAGCAGTATTGTTGGTGCAAGCAAATGTCAATTTTAAGGACAGAGGAATAAGATGTTTTTGCGAGGATATTAAAATAATACCCGCACCAGCCCCACTCATGCATCGGGCTCCATCAAAGTATAAGGACCATTGTTCAGTATGGTCTGCCTCTAATTGAAGGCATTCATCTAAAAACTCGATGATGAGGGGATGGGTAGACTCTAAGGGTGTAGCAACTAATTGATCTACTATGATTTGACCCTTAATAGACTTATGTCCTATGAATGTGAGATCAAACTCGCTTAGAGCAAGAACCCACTTGGCTATGCGACTCGATAAATAAGGTCGACTCATGAGATACCTCAAGGGATCGTATTTAGCAATGACATAAGTTTTCTGACTAAGCATATAGTGTCATAATTTTTGCGTAGCAAACACGACTGCTAGACATAGTTTCTCTAACATTGTATAGCAATTTTCATAACTGATGAAAGTTTGGCTAATGTAATAATTAGCACGTTCTCTCTTTTCATCGTCAAGCTGAGCTAACATAGCCCTTAAGGCAGAATATGAAGCTAAAATATATAGGAGGAATGGGCGATTAGGTTTAGGTGGTGAAAGTACAGGTGGATTAAGGAGGTATTGCTTGAGAAGTTCAAAAGCTTCTCTACATTCGGTGTCCCAATTAAAAGGGACATCTTTCTTAAGGAGTTTAAGAAAGGGACCAGTTTTGTCCACCAGCTTATCGATGAAGTGACGGATGGCTTGAAGCTTACCTTGTAAACTTCATAACTCGAATATATTAGTAGGTGCAGGCATATCAGTGATAGCCACAATTTTGAGAGGGTCGATTTCAATACCATGGAAAGAAACTAAAACCCCTAATAGTTTTCCGGACTTAACTCCGAATATGCATTTTGCTGGATTTAATCGAATGAGATATTCTTGTAATCGATTAAAAACTTTTCTCAAATCATCTAAATGATTGTCTTCAATAATAGAGCGAGCTATAATATCATCTACATAATCATGTAGGATATCATGCATCATATCATGAAAAATATAGGTCATAGCTCATTGATAAGTTACACCTGCGTTCTTTAAGCCAAATGGAATCACTTTTCAGCAAAAGGTACCCCAGGGGGTAATAAAGGTTGTTTTAGCCTGATCTTCAGGAGCTATCCGGATCTAATTATAATTAGAGAATCCATCCATTAAGGACATCATCCCACTCTCGACAGTAAAATCAATGATTTGATCCATGTTTGGAAGAGGAAAGTCATCTTTAGGGCATGCAGCATTAATATCTCTAAAATCTGTGCAAACCCTAACTTTGGTAGCTTCTATCTTAGTGACTAGAACTACATTTGAGATCCATTCAGCATAATCAATAGCTTGTATAAAGATGACATTCAGGAGTTTTTCTAACTCCCCTTTGACTAGCAGAGTCACTTTGGGATGCATTTTTCTAAGTTTTTGTTTAACAGGTTTAGCATCCGAATGGACCACTAGATGATGCATGACTACATAAGGGTCGAGACCTGGCATATCTTCATATGTCCAAGTGAAAACATCTTCATACTCTTTAAGGAATGCAATATATTGTTCGTGTTTTTCTTGACTTAATTCGGATCCAATATTGATTATGTGAGGATTATCCTCAGTTCCAATATTAATTTTAATGACGTTTTCTACCTCCATGTGTAGATCTCTTTCAAATTTAGGTGGGGCGGGTGAAACACCCAATTCTTGTAAGGTTAATTTAGATAATTCATTTTGAGGATTAGTGGCCTCAAGTTGGGCTATAGTTGGTATAGAACCATCAAAATAAAATCCATTGTGTAACCTCTCTTCAAAAGAGACATCATGGAAGATATCTCCTTCCAACTCTTCATCAGGATCAGCAATCATTTTAGGGTAAGCTATGGATAGCATGTTCCATGAAAATGACAGATTTTTAAGAGGCAAATCATCACACCTATCCAAATAATCTTGATAACATATGAGATGATCATCATCTTCAAAAGGAAAGGGTTGACCCTTACTAGGAAATAGGCCCACACCACAGCAGGTAGGCCAAGGTTCTACCTTGAAAGGTTCTTTCATGCCATTTTGGAAAGGTCCCAAGCCTTTCCCTTTATATCCCATTTTAAGCATCATGGGTTTAGCTTTAATATATTCATTGGTAAAATAACATCGAGCGTATCCCTCATGATGAGTTTTGATATTCCGAGGGATTCTTCCCCAGTCATATCCTTTATAAATGAAGGCACAACTCCCGACTTGGTAAGTACTTCCCATAGGTTGTGGGAGGCCCAAAGTACAAGGAGATGGCGGCAAGTTATTTAAAAGAATTGAATCTTGCATGAAAGCATTTGTTTTTTTTGATATTAAGGTTGTGGATAAATCTGGTAAAAGTTCATCGAAAAGGGCATAAGATGTAGAAGGCTTATTCCCTATATCTTG
Source organism: Wollemia nobilis (assembly GCA_028583015.1). Taxonomy (NCBI): domain Eukaryota; kingdom Viridiplantae; phylum Streptophyta; class Pinopsida; order Araucariales; family Araucariaceae; genus Wollemia; species Wollemia nobilis. The sequence continues at coordinate 8,520,436 of JAQPPZ010017081.1, read as the reverse complement.
AGATGTGGAAGGTATGATAGTTGTTTCTGTAAGTTTTGAATTTATAGGGGTAGAACTTGAAGGATTGGTTGTAGATTTAAGATCTTTTTGAGGTTCTAGAGTGATTTGTTTAGAAGATTGTTGATCTATATAGGAGGATGAAATTAATGGAGGGGAAATAGGTGAAGTTGTGGGTGTGTTTTTCATAGTTTTAGATGAAAAATAAGAACTAGGATGTGTGGATGATAGGGCAGGGCAAAATTGCACTCCAACAGGTTCTGCCAAAGCACACATATCAAAGGGTCTAGGGTCACCATGGATAGTGACCAACTGATTTTTAAATTTGAATTTAACACATTGGTGTGAAGTTGATGGGATAGGTCGCATGGCATTGATCCAAGGGTGACCCAAAAGTATATTGTACGATGTTGGGCAATGTACAATAAACATGGTTGTTTCTAGGGTTCTAGGACCAACTTGCAATGGGAGGGTAATAACTCCACATGTTTCTTGTGTTTCATCATTGAAAGCTTTGATAATCATGTCAGTTTTCTTCATTTCATCACTTCTAAAGCCAAATATTTGGTAGAAGTCAAAAGTGCAAATGTTTAGAGATGAGCCATTATCAATCAAGACTCGTTTGATAGCTACATCTCCAATTAGAGCAGTAATGTATAAGGGATTATCCTTATGTAAACTGTGTTGTGGGATATCTTTATCCCGAAAGTCAATACAATCAACCTCTCGAGTGATAATAGTATTGGCCATAGCTTCAGGTTGAATGTTTTGAGGTACCATCATTTGGCTCAATGTAAGCATCAAATCATCCCTATGGGTAGGAGAAGATATTAATAAATCCAAAAGGGAAATTCTGGCTGTGGTATTGGATAATTGCTCATTAATATTGTAAGGGGGTTTAGGTTGAACAGTAGGAGCATGATTTCCATTATTGGGATTTTTTAGAACGAATGGAGCTGATCCATCATTCTGGTTTGGTTCTTGTTGGTAATTTTGAGCTTGTTGTCGGTTGATGACTCCGATGGTACCTACAATGTTATAGTGAAGACGCTAAACTGGTCTCGGTCGAGCATTGATGGCTTGTTCATTAGAAAGGAATATATTAGAAGGTCGAGTAGTAACTCTTCTAGGAAATGGTTCTTCTGGAACCATAGCATCTGTGACGGGTTGAATAGGATCTAATTTGTTTTCAGAACTATTCGATTGGTTTGAAGTGATGTCCACTTCACTTTCAGTATCTGATTCTATATCACTAGAATCAGAAGTTTGGAAATTATGTAAGGGCCTGGTCATAACCAGGGATAAGGTTGTGTCAAATATTTGAGGATCCTGAATAGGTAATTTTTCGCTAATGGTTCCTACATATCGGGTAGGAGGTGGAACATTATGATGTTCGATTTGATTGGCTACCTCTTTACCATGTCTTGGTAAAGGGTGTTGAAATATGTCTAAAGTTTGATTGGCATTTTGATTTTGATTTTGGGGAATGGTTTTCTGAGTATTATTAGGAGGGTTTTGTTTAGGTTGGAAGGCTTGCACTTCCATTTCATTATTATCAATCAAATATTGTATTTTATGTTTCAACCTTTTACAAGCATTGGTAGAGTGTCCAGGTCCTCTATGGAAATCACAGTGTAAGTCAGCTCTGTATCCGGGTATAGTTGGATCAGGTTCTCGGATAGCTGGTAATTGGATCAAACCTCTTTCGAGTAATTGAGGTAAAATAGTTGATAAGGGTTGATTCAACCTCATAAATTCTCGAGGAGGTTTGTCAGGCGGTTTCAATATAAATTTTTCTGTTGTATTCATTGCATTAACATTAGCAACATTTCTGCTGTTAGTGACTCCGTCACCAACAACTTGTTTGTTTTTATATTGATTTCTAGAGGTTTTCTCATCATCCTTCTTCCTAAGTTGGCCTCTCCTAATGAGGGCATCTTCTACTCTTCGAGCTAAATCTATAGCTTGATCGAAGGTAGTTAAAGTAGCAGTTGATAGCTCATAAGATATTTGTTCTTGTAAATTATTGATGAAAATGTCCAACATTTCCCTATAAGGTAGCACAAAGTGTAGTTTTCCTGTCAATTGCCTCCATCTAGCTAAGAAATTAGCAAAACATTCATCTTTGTCTTGTTTTAAGTTGTAGAAATCTTTAATGGTTACATGCCTCTCGATGTAAGCACTAAATTGATGGACAAATGATTCAGCTGTTTCTTCAAAGTTTCTCAAAGAATGAGTGGGAAATTAATAGTACCACTCTAATGCCATTCCACCTAAACTTTTCAGGAACATTTTTAGTAATAGCAAGTCATCATGTGATATATCATGACATGCTATCCTAAACATGCGAAGATGCTCTATGGGATCTTCGGTTCCTTTATATATAGGCAGGATGGGCATGGGAAAATGCTTAGGGTATGGTTGAGCTACAACTATGGGATCCAAAGGTTGACTACAGATCTCTCGATAATTGTACGAGGGACGGTAGGGATCTATCTAGTCCATACGCGAAGCCAACTGTTTCACCATGGCTTCCAAATTACTAGTTTGCCCACCATATTGGTTTGGTAGGGCATTGACATGGGTTTTGTGAGCATATGATGGAGGGACATGAAGATTAGATGCCATGTTGCTATTGTGTAAATTGTTGGTAGGAAAAGTGTTATGAAGGAACTTTGAAGTTGTATTATGATGTATTCCAGATTGTTGAAAATTGGTATTTGGTTTCGTTTTAGGTTTTTGTTTACTTGAAGCATATTGTTCAATAGTTTGGCAAAATAAAGTAGTGAAGGAAGTTTTATTTTGTGTGGGAATGATTTTAGGTTGAATAACAGGTTCCTTAGGAGGTTGGATAACCTGTTGTTTTGACATGTTTTGCATCATAGTGACCATATCTGTATTGGATGGCCCAGCCTTATCACTTTCTTGATCAATGAACGATAAGGGATTAGTGCGCACATCATACATATATTCCATGGCTGCTTGAGTGTTACTAATTTGCCCTTTATCAATATGAACTGCCACATTAAGGGCGTCAATATTATCACTGAGAAATTTTTGGAGATGATCTACGTTGTCAAAAGCAATAGTTCCATCTGGAGCTACTCTAGGGGATGAGGTTCCATCCTCTTTAACACTTCCTTCTTATTCCTTATCTTCACCTAGGTCATCTTCTAGTTGAGCTAGATTTTTTCCTTCCGAAGTTGGATCTTCAGGAAGGACATTTCGGTCTCTAGTTGTATCTTGTAACCAATCTTCTTCTTCTCCTATAGTTTCTTTACCATTCCTAAGTTTAGGCATGGTGTTTAAATTTTGATTTCAGCAAATATATTTATATATATATATATATATATATATATATATATATATATATATATATATGCAACAATATTAAGAGGTATATATTTACTATATACCTACTACAATATTTGAAATGAAATGTTTAAGTTTTGCTATGTTTTTAGTTTTTTAGTTTTTTGTTTTTGAAATAATATTGTAAAGACAAACAATACAATAAATACAAGAAATAATAAGACTGAAAGTAATGATCTAGTTCTCTATAAACAATTTATACATATCATTAATGGGCTCTAATTCTTCAGGAGTCATGAAGTGTTCTTCTTCAAATTGAAATTTTTCTTTTAAAAATTTAATGAAAAGAGCTATAGTGATATTATCTGTCTCAGATGCTGGTTGATAGAAGTAAAGCTCGTGGAAATACTCTCAATATAACACAGCTCGAGGAACTCTATTCCATATTTCCCTATCTATAAGAACAACCTCTTGGTCTTCTACAAGACCTAGGAACTGGTGTATAATGGCTACGTTCTTGAGGTATTCCTCGAAGGTGAACAATTCTGAAGATACAAGAGCTCTCCTATAAGCTAACCATCTATGGGAGGCTCTCTGAAGTTCATGATAAAATACAAGTTGATGAGGATCCAGGATTCTATCTAGGACTAGCCTCTTGATTTGCTTAAGTTCTGTTGACCTAGATGAGATGACACTAAGTCTTCTATCAAGTTCATCCCACAAGAGTTGATTTCTATTTTTTTCAGGCACACTAAGTATAGAATTGACTTCTATGGCTTCCAATTGGTTTTCTACATTTATAGTAACTGCTAATATTTTCTTAGGAGCTACCATCTAAACATGATATTAAACTTTAACTGATTTAAAATGCATCTATGTTTTAGTTGTTCTATTTTCTTTTTTTTTTGTTTTTGTCTTTGTTTTTGTTTTGTTTTCAAAAGGTTTACAATGCATTCACGTCGGGTTCACCAAAATGTATCGCTCCAAATTTTTTGCATCCTTACCTTTAGGCTATAGGATCCATGCCCGAAAGGAGGATGGGAAAAGGATGTCGCGGTACCTCAAACTGAGAGGACTTGCAAAGGTCTCGCCTCTCAAGGGAGGTGTATATTGGTGATTTTTCGACGGATGGTGGGTTCACCAGGAAACATTTAATGGCAGTTTCCACGTCTATGTTTGGAATGTGTTTTAATGTGTTTGTTTTTAGTCTTAAGCATTCATATCCTAGGTTTGGCCAAATGAATCTAAATTAATATATATGAAAGTGCAGATTTAATGAATACAAAAAATAGAATATGATAGAAAAATAGAGAAATTACAGAATATAAAAGAAGAATACCTAATTCGGATGTCTGATGGAGATTCTGATGTTTGAAGTAGTCAGGATCATCTAGAATTCGACAGAATCTTTTGAGATCAGACAAGATCATCTGAGATCTGATGAATTCATCAGACGAATTTGTTAGAGACCTGCAAACAGAGAAATAGGCACAAAATACAAAGAATACAACTATTCTAACAGAGGGAAACAGTGTAAATTGATAGCAATAATATCAAACTAAAATTGGAAAACAAAAACATGAATGAATTATGCTAATTAGATAATGATTATGATTTAATTATGCATTTAAAGCTATATGGGTGAACTCCAAAATGCAGAATAACATAAAATACTGAATAAGATTGCTAATTACAACACAAAACAATAGAAAAAGGAAGAAGAAATGCAAACTTCAGGCACTGATTGCCTCAATGTTGACTGCAGTCGAAATCGTTTCGCATTTGTACGAAATTGTCTCTGATTCGACAGGATCGCCTCCGATCTGAACAGGTTCGTCGACGATGATGAAAGCTTGCTCCGACTAAAAAATAATATGATACCTGCAACAAAATTAGTATAGGACTACTGCAATTGTGAATTTGGGATGATTTAACGTGTATGAAGTTAAGTTATAGAGAATTTCAGCAAGGGGTTGGGAAGGGAAGGTCCTAAGGATTAAATAGGCTTAGGGGAGTAGTTAGGAGGTTGGATATCATCCCTATTTGGGATATCTCCAATGGGGGAGGGTCCCTAACGGTGCAGACACGCTTCTACCCGGATTAGAGACCCGTTGGAATAGAAGCTAATTGTGTAAAATCAGTTTTGCGACAAGATCGTCTGGACGTCCTAGCCCAGACGAAATCGTCAGATCTGGGGTGATATCGTCTTATCGACGACGATATCGTCAAACGGTCAAAACAAACTCTAAAAATGGCACAAAAAAGGGGGAAACGGATTACCCGACGATTAACGGGTGGTTTGAGAGGTTAAAATTTGAATTTAAATTATTTACTAAGGTGAATGTAATTATTGCAATTTCACTATGCCAATTTTAGGGTGCTACAATCGTAATATTCTTTTTATATACTAGTGCAAATTCATAGATAATAGAAAAGACAAGAGTCTTGGCTTTCCTTTTATTAGATTATTGTTTTTATTAAGGTTGGGTTTACTAAGTGTTTGGTAAGGCACCAAATCCTTGGTAGACGTGGGGAGAAAGGGAGTAAAATTCATGGTTAGTTCAGCTAAGAACCCACATTGAGAGTCTCCAAATCAAAATGTTATGGAGTAGTGGGGAATTTGAGGTGGGGTAGTTCCGTTTGGGATGCCCAAGAAAACTTGGAAGAGAGGAGGCATTTTTGGAAAGGGGGTGGTGGAGAATCACTCCACAAAATGAAGTCTAGAGTGGCAATGCTGAGGAAAAATACCCGATTCACTGTAACAACCTTGGATCACAGATAGGTATGCTTCTTAAAAATGATGTCTTCTTACTGTGTTATTGGTGGTAAAAGAGTTTCCAATGCTTTTTTAGGGGTGTTATTCTTTCACAACCAATGGTGAGAGATGTTTCATTGCACTCATTGTCTAGCACTTATTGTGTGTTGGACCCATGAGATAGATTAGAAAAGAAGACCCTGGAGTTGGCTCAGTTGAGTGACCTATTTAATGGTTTTACTCTTCTTGTTAAAACTTATCTTTTGGTGTAGTAAACCATCAGGATGGTAGAGTTGGGATGATAGGTTTGAGTGTTGTGTAAACTACCCAACCTGGTACCCTTGCCTGTTACTCATTGTGTATTTTTGGTGGGCAGTAGACTGAGAAGTCTAAATACCTTCTCTATCTAACTAGAGGTTTAAGGACTATGCTTGGTTACAGCGTTGCATGTGGGATGATGTTCTTGTAGTTATAGAGATAGTGAATTCATCTTGAGTCATTATTGAGCTCACTATTACTTAGAGATAAGTCCATGAGGAGGAGTTTTCTTGGAATAAATGTTTGCATGTGTCTTGTATTTTTCTCTATAGAAGATGGAGTAGGTTATCTTCTTGATCCCAAATAGTTGTGGTTATTGTGAAATTGTTTGGATGCTAGAATGATTTAATTAAAACAACATAGAAGCCAAGTTTAGTGCTCTTGTGTACGTCTAAGAATTTTGGTAGTAGGTGGAGTCCTCTACATGTTATGTTATTCCAAATTTTATAATGCATTTGATAAGATAGAGAATGGATTAAATAGGAATGTTATTCCAAATTTTATAATGCATTGATAGCATTAGAGAATGGATTAAGTAGGAATGTTATTCCAGATTTTATAATGCATTTGATAGCATTAGAGAATGGATTAAATAGAAATGTTATTCTAGATTTTATAATGCATTTGATAGCATTAGAGAATGGATTAAATATGAATGTTATTCTAGATTTTTTAATGCATTTGAAAGCATTAGAGAATGGATTAAGTAGAAATGTTATTCCAGATTTTATAATACATTTTATAGCATTAGAGAATGGATTAAATAGGAATGTTATTCCATATTTTATAATGCATTTGATAGCATTAGAGAATGGATTAAATAGGAATGTTATTCCAGATTTTATAATGCATTAGATAGCATTAGAGAATGGATTAAGTAGGAATGTTATTCCATATTTTATAATGTAATCGATGGTATTAGCAAATAGATAAAATGGATACATTGTCCCTAAACTTGTGATGTATTAGGTAGCAATGAAAGAATGATAAAAGAAATTTTGTTCCAACTCTTTCATACATTAAAAAGCATTGATGATTTGATAGAAGAATATGTAGTTTTAGAATTTGTTATGCTATGGATAGCTCTAGAAAATTGATAAGTTGAGTATGTGATTCCAAGTTCTGTATGCATTATATATATTCAGTAGATGCCATAAAATGGTTATGTAATCCTGAATCTACTATGTTTAGTTGGCATTGGTAAATCAGAGTGGTGGGTGCTTCAGTTTTGAAGTTCGATTGATTTAGTATTAGTGTAAGGCTCCAAGAATGGTAGTGTTGACTTTGTGTGTTCTTGATGGATAGGTTCCACTCTGAGCGTTGCAGTTGAATACTCTTAAAATTATGAAGAGTTGGGGGTTGAGTTTTAGTGCTTGGACGATATGCTATAATTGAACCAAACTGCCCATGGGGTATTTATCGATTGTTTTCTATATTTTCTAATGACTGTTATGACAGCATATTGGAGGTTTTGGGAATAGAATTCCAAGACGTAGTCACAATAGCATCTGTGAGTAATGATGGATCACCTCTTATGAGGAATTTGATAGATGTGATAGGTTCCTTATTAATTTTCAAAAAATATGGATTATCCACATATTATGTAAAGGTTTAGATTGATTAATGAAATAATGATGGTTTTATTTGAGGTTGGGTTTCCCCATGAGGTTTCTCCCAAGATAAATTTATGTGTTGATGTGGTTTTTGTGTGGCTTATAGCTATTTCAATGTTAATTGTCTATTCTTATAGATGTGGTTCCATGCATTTTGGTTAATATGTTGGTTAAAAATATTTAAAAGATAGAAAGGATTAGAATTAGATTTATTCTTGGAAATTTCTTAAGCATTCTTCACCTTAGGTGTAGATGTTAAATTAATGACATGGATTTTGGAAAACTCTGATATCATTAATATTATAAGGTGGATAGTTTAGTTGGGATTCTCGAAATATTGTGAGTGATTAAGCTAATACTCATCTAAGAGGTATATTAATATATGATGTTAATTAAAATATTGGAAGCGTATCTAATCTCGTATTTGGTAGATGTTAATGGGTAAAAACCTAGGAAATATTCATGTGCATCATAAAGGAATTTGATGGGTGAATATTAGGATGAGGTTAGTACCTTCGTTGGAAAAACTATAAGATTACAAACACACATCATAAGGGAATTTTATGGGGTGTTTTTAAGGGAAGTTGAATACCTTGTTGACTTCAATGGGTGACATTTTTGTCTAAATTAATCTAAGGTATTCCTATGGATAGGTTTTTAACAAGGCAAGTGAGGAACTTTAGATGAGAGGGATAGTCAAGTTCTATATGCTCTAACCCACTCATATGAACATGAGTAAGGCATAGCTGGAAGCATACCCCTTCGATATAATGAAAGGGAAGGCAAGTTAGCTTGTGGGACTAGTGAGAGAGAACTTGTAAATACTAGTCTTGCACCTAGTACACTTGTGTAGCCATACTTATGCAATATGTAGTGATGGGTGTGCCTCGGGTAATACTAGATAGCTTGTTAATCAGGTTACAATGCATTTAGTCTCCCTAAAAAATATATATATGATAGAAATTTAGGTTGTGATATTTTGTATCAGAGCCTAGGTTCATAGTGGAATAGGCTTACTATACAACAACTAGAATGGTTGTGAAAGAAAAACCTACCTAGGTACAAGGATGAATATGTTTTATTAAAGACTAGAGTAACTAGGACTATAGTATCTTTAATAAATTAATTCTCATTGACTCTCTTATGTGTGGTAGGAATAATACCACCAAAGAGAAGAAGGAGAGGTGTCACCCCAACAATGAGGAAGACACAACAAAATAATGTAGAAGATGGAAATATGGATGTAGGTTTAGAGAACCCTATTGAGGAAAGAGATGACCTCATAGCGATAGTGGCCCAACTTCGTGATCAGGTAGAAACACATAGCTATATGTTGGATACCGTGTTGAACCAGGAAACACCAGCTAGAAAATCTAGGGCAATGGGTTAGGATTTATCTAGAGGTTGAGTTGGGCAAAGATATGAAGTATCTAAGATATTTCAAGTTTAACGGAGAAGAGAATGGTGATAAAGATGAATTTTAGTTGAAGTAAATAGAAACCTATTCTGTTTTGAAGAACTACTCCTCTAGAACCCAAACATCCTACATCATTCTACACCTTCAAGTTGATGGGGTGAGTTAGTGGGAAACATATAGTAATAGACTAGGACTTGTGACTATAGTTGATTTGAGTTGGGAAGCATTGTGAAGGCCTTTAAATATAGATTATTTACTACGCACTTTTATTTCTAAAAAATTGAGGAATTCACTAGACTTTTATAGGAAGTTATATCAGTGGGGGCGTACAATCAAATATTTTCAACCTCCTTAAGTATCTTCCTAATTACAATGAGAAAATGAAGATCCACAAGTTTATATTAGGAGCAAACCCTAGAATAGGGTGAGAGGTAGACATGCAAGAACCTACTACCTTATAGAAGGCTTATGATTTGGATAGGAAGGCTGAAACCTATCTCAAACTCTATTTTGACTATGAAGGGTTGGAAAATCCCCTCCATTACTGATAAAGGGTGATATTTTTAATAAATATGTCAATATTTTTATTGATAGTGGTGCTACAGATAGTTTTGTTTCGACTAGATTAATAAAAGATACATTAGAAATACCAATAATCTTGGCTCTTAGGTGGAAGGTGGAGTATGGCTCAGGGTAAACCTTTTCTATAAATTAATTTTATCCTATGGCAAATATCACCTTACCTAATAGCTTGGCATAGGTTACCTTAATGTTGTTCCCTTGCATGCTTTCAATGTGATACTGGGAATGGACTAGTTGCAAGCGCATAGGGTTGTAATTAACTTTCAAGATCGATGGATTAAGTTCTCAAAATATGATGGAAAAGTGCAGAGAGAGTACAGTCGACAAGGAGTTTTTCAACCCCAAATTATTTTGGAAATGCAACTCAAGAAATCCATTAAGAAATGGAGAATGGTCTTTATTATGAAGCTAAATGAGATAGATAGGAAAAAGAAGAAGATGCTCGAGAAACATCCACTACTACAAGAATATTGGGATGTGTTTCTAGAGGACTTACTAGAGTTACCACCTCAATGTGAATTTTACTTCACAATCGAGCTTCAACTCAGCATAAAGCCTATTCATATACCCCCTTATAGGATGAATCCCATAGAGATGTAGGTTCTAAAGGACAACTGCAAGGATTATTGGAGAAATTATTAATTAGACCTAGTGTGTTACCATGAGGAGCATTGGTCTTGTTTGTCAAGAATAAGGATTACTCTCTATGGTTGTGTATTGATTATAGAATATTGAACAATGCCACCACCAAGAATAGGTATCCTCTACCTATATTCAAAGACCTATTCAATCAACTTAGGGATACCATAATATTTTCAAATATTTATTTAAATTCAAGATACCATCAGCTAAGGATTCATGAGGAAGATACACAAAGACAGTCTTTAAAACTCGTTATGGATACTATGAGTTTACTATCATGCCTTTTGGCTTAATGAATGCCCTAGTCATATTTATGAACTTAATGAATAGTATCTTTAGAAAGCAACTGGATAAATTTGTGTTGGTATTTTTGGATGATATTTTGATATATTCTAGAAATAAGGTAGAGCACGATAAGCACCTCAAGATTGTGTTAGAGTTGACAAGCAGTATTTGGGACACATTGTCTTCGTAGAAGGAATTGTGGTAGACCCTAAAAATATAGGGGTAATTTTGAATTGGCTACCACCCACGAATGTGATGAAATTTAATTTTTTTTTGGATTTGATCAGCTACTATAGGTGCTATGTGAAATATTATACCAATATTACCTCCCCAATGACTAACCTTTAGAGGAAAAGTGGATAGATATATGGGAGGAATATTTTGAGTTTCTTAAGCAAAATTATACTACGCCTTCTATACTCAGGATACCCGAACCTTAGGGAAGTTTTTCTATTTGTATGGATGAATCATTGGAAGGTTTGGGAGGAGTTCTCTCTCAGGAAGAAATAGTGATAGCCTATGGGTCAAGAAAACTAAAATTATATGAGTTCAATTATGCAATCCATAATCTCGAGCTAGCAGTGGTGGTGTTTGGAGTTGGTGACACTATTTGGTTGGGAGACCCTTTGAGCTAAGCACAGACCATCAGAGCCTACGGTATATATTTACTCAACCTTTACTCAATACTAGGTAGAGGATATGGATGGAATTTCTTGCAGAATACGATTTCAACATCAATTATATAAAAGGAAAGAAGAATAAATTTATTTATGCACTAAGTAGAAGAAGGCACATTGCAACCTTGTCTCACACCCATAGGGATTTGATAGAACAATTCAAAGACATGCAAAATCAGGATGTTTACTGTAACCAAGTTCATAAAAATATGGAAATAAACTTGATAGAACAAGAATTTTAGCTTCAAATATGGTTTTCTATGCTTCAAGGATAGAGTAGTTATTCCAAAAATTAGCAACTTTAGAAAAATGATCATTATTAAAGCACATAGATCACCATATTCTGCTCACCTGAGAGAAGCAAAAATGAGAGTGAATATGAAGAAAACCTTCTATTGTCCTAGGATGAAAAGGGATAACATAAATTTTTTCCCAATGTCTCGAATGCCAGAAGGTGAAGGTAGAAAATAGATACCCTATGGGACTATTGTATCCTCATGAGATACCAATGCAAATATGGCAAGTAATTTTGATGGATTTTATTGTAGGGTTACCTAAAAATTAGTTATAGCATGATACAATCTTAGTGGTGGTCGATAGATTGACCAAGGTTACACATTTTATACTTGGAAGCACTAAGGATGACATCGTAGTGGCTAACAGATTTTCCAAAGAGATATTTTGACTTCATGGTTTTCCAAAGGTAATAATATTATATAGAGACTCGATATTTACATTTGAGTTTTGACAAGCCTTACATTGTGCCATTGGTACTATATTGGACATAATTTTTGCTTATCACCTTGAAAATGATGGTCAGATTGAAAGGGTGAACCAGGTGCTAGAGAATATGCTTTGCATGTATTGTATGGACCAGAAAACCTGATGGGAAGATTACTTGCATCTGGTAGAGTTTACCTACAATAATGGTCACCATTCAAATTTAGGCATGGCCCTTTTTGAAGCACTTTATGGTAGGTAATTTAGAATTCCCTTATATTGGGATAACCCAAAATATCGAATTATGCTTGGTCCAGACATGGTTAATAATATGGAGTAGCAGTTGAGGACAATCAAGGAATTACTGAAAGAAGCCACAGATCAACATAAGAGCTATAGTGATCTTAAGAGGTCCCCATGAGAGTTTTAAGTGGGAGAGAAGGTTTTTAAGGGTGAGACCAATTAAAAGTGATATTAAGTCTACTAAGTTGGATTCATGCTTTGTGGTACCCTTTGAAGTTATAGAAAAGATCAACCCAATGGCATGTTGACTTGCATTACCACCTAACTTGTTCAAGATTCATGACACATTTCAAATATTTTTGCTTAGAAAGTATGTTGCTAATCCTAAGCATGTGTGGGACTTTTCTAATTTGTATATGGTAAACCCGAAAGCTATCGAGGTTCGACCAGTAATAATCCTTGAGTTTCTATCCAAATTGATGTGGAAAGGGACTTTGGAGAAATGCAAGGTCCAGTGGGATCACTTTTTTGAGATAAATGCTACTTGGGAAAAAGTAGTAGAGATGCAAAAACACTTTCTATTTCTATTTTAAAAATCAAATTGAATATTGTTTATTATTTAATAGCTTATATGTAAATATAGAGGACTATGTTAAGCCTATGGGGGGAGTATGTCATGACCCTCTCTTGGAAGACCCTTTGTTTTGGTTGGATTTATGCTAGGTTATGCATGATGGATATGTTATTGTGGTTGGGTGCTTTTCTAACCAAAGGAATACTGACAAATTATATTTGATTTCTGCAACATAGGTTTTATGGATAAAATATGATGTTGCTAACACATTTTCATTGATACAGGATCAAGATGTCCTAAAAATGGGTATATTATTTGATAAAGAAGCAACCTAATAGATGCTCTCTTTTCTTATTTAGTGACTTGGCATAATTTGTATATAAGATATAGATCAAATGTTGATTGCTTAGTTACTAACTACAAGACTTTAGTGAAGATGATTTGAGTTATATTGTGTCTTAAATATGATCTCTTTCAAAAAAATAATGAATAAAAAGTTTTGGTAAACATAATTAGTATGGTGGACTTTTTATTATTGATTTTAATATGTTCTCTTATGATTATAAGATTCTTTTTCTATACTTGTGCAAATTCATAGAGAAGAGAAAAGACAAGAGTCTTGGCTTTCCTTTTATTAGATTATTATTTTTTTAAAAAGGTTAGGTTTGCTAAGTGTTTGGTAATGTGTCAAATCCTTGGTAGATGTGGGAAGAAAGGGATTAAAATTCATGGTTTTTTTAGCTAAGAACCCACATTGAGAGTCTCCAAATCAAAAGGTGATGGAGTAGTGGGGAAATTGAGGTGGTGTGGTTCTGTTTGGGATGCCCAAGAAAACTAGGAAGAGAGGAAGAATTTGTGGAAAGGGGGTGGTTGAAAATCGCTCCACAAAAGGAAGTTTAGAGTGGCGATGCTAAGGAAGAATACCCGGCTCACTGCAATAATATTGGATCACAAGTAGGCATACTTCTTAAAACTGATGTCTTCTCACTGTGTTATTGGTAGTAAAAGAGTTTCCAATGCTTTGGTAGGGATGTTATTCTTTCATAACCAGTGGTGAGAGATGTCTCATTGCACTCATTGTTCGGTACTTATTATGCATTGGACCTATGAGATAAATTATAAAATAAGACCCTGGAGTTGGCTTAGTTGAGTGAGCTATTAAATGGTTTTACTCTTGTCAAAAATTTTCTTTTGGTGTAGTAAACCATCAGGATGGTATATTTAAGATGATAGGTTTGAGTGTTGTGTAAACTACCCAACCTAGTACCCTTGCCTATTACTCGTGTATTTTTAGTGCATAGTAGACTGAGAATTATAAATACATTCTCTACCTAACCATAGGTTTAAGGACTATGCTTGGTTATAGTGCTGCATGTGGGATGTGTTGGAAGTTTTGCAATATGCCACATTAATTTTTTTGATGAATTTTATTGATGTAAGATCGACGGATATATATGCTATGATGTTGTGTTTTTGGCCTATATGGTATGTTATAGATTTGTACATATTAAACTTTATTTCATGCATATCTTACCTAGAAATAATATTTATAAATTAACAATGTGAGAAAAGATTCAGTGAAAATCATCAGGTGTGGTCACAGAAAGCGCTGCTTCAAAAGTTCATCATTAATAAAAAATGATTTTTTTACTTTAAAAATTTGTATGGTTATGAACAAGAGCGCAAGGGTGTATTCACCTCTCAGTAATGGTGACTGATGCATTCACCCCATTTTAGGGCGAACATAATCTTTCTACAAAGCAAAAGAAAAGAAAAAGGGCTAAGTTTCGAATCAGGGTGCTTTCACCCCAAATGAGGGGTGAAAATCCCTTTCGCCCCACTTTGGGGTGAAAAGCCATTTTTTAAATAATTATTGAGGGTACC
Source organism: Wollemia nobilis (assembly GCA_028583015.1). Lineage (NCBI taxonomy): Eukaryota > Viridiplantae > Streptophyta > Pinopsida > Araucariales > Araucariaceae > Wollemia > Wollemia nobilis. Next base: position 8,505,417 of record JAQPPZ010017081.1, on the reverse strand, counting down.
CAAATTCAATGTGCAAAGAAAATAAAATAAATTATGTTTTCCCCAAGGTAGGGATGACAGCTTCCTTCACCCCACTTTGGGGTGAACATCATCTAAATAATGGCTAAAGGAAACATTGACCAGTCACTAATACGTTCGCTTATTGACCATTTGATAGTGCATTCACCCTTATTGAGGGATAAACGTTCCATTTACCCCTCCCGTGTGTAGAAGTGAAATCAAATAAAATCGCAAAGCACCAATGGGTACATTGAAAAATCAATAAGACGTTTGCCTGAAGCAATGAGCGACAGTACCTTTCACCTCCTTTTGGGATGAATGTGCATTTATAAAATTTAAATGTTTTATGAAGAAATATGAAGTTTTGACTTGTCGTTTTTGAATATGAAGCATCAAAATGTGAATACGATAGTAAGGTCGAAGAAGTGGGTTGTCTATGGATTACAATGGTCTAAGTATTTAAAGGCAACATTTTTACCCATTTTTAGTGAATTTGATTTAAGTGTCGACGTAGTTTTTCAAAGGTTCCCAATATAGATGAATGAAAGGTATTTAATGATTGTGGTGAAGAGTAACTCAGATCATGGATCCCAAGAAAAAGGAGCAGTAGTATTAAAAGCACTAGGTTATTTTCATGATTTTCAAGCAGAAGTGTATTATTGAAGATGATGGACGTATCAAGTCAATGACCAAGATCTACAATTTTTTTGTACCTCGACACCCAAAGATGTTGATTTCTTGGAGGAATTTCCTTAGAAGCTAGATCATTGTATCAAAAGGATGGATTTTCAATATTCTTGAGAAGGAATTTTCTCACTGTGGTTCTTGATCTACAAACATTTTATCTTCATGTGAATTTAATGAAAGAGGTGAAATCCTTTATAAATATTAATCAAATTTTCATTGTAAATGGGGTTAGACATTCTACAAAAAAAACTATTCAAGTTCTATGCATCAATAGAAGATACTTGGCTTCTAAATTTTTAAGTGATCTTGTGTGTGATTTCCTTCTATTTTATGCATTTATATTTTATGCTCATTTCCATTGTTTGTTGTTAAGTTTAAATGCTACATCTACATTTGAACATTGTTGGTGAGAGGGTGAGTTTTGGAATGTGATCCTAGAGGTTTTTTATGCAAGGTTGTACGTAAATCTTGTTGTCTTTATTTTATTACATGTTTCTTAAATGCTTGGGTGGAATTCCTATTGCTATTCTATCCCCAATCCTACACCTTTGACCTATGGCCATATTTCCCATATCTTTCCATCATTTTTAATTTCTTTCTTGAAACTCTAGTCTTAACCAGTGTAGAATTTAGTAAGGGATCCAGCCCTCTCTAGATATTAGCATGGAGAACATTCATTTCCTCTAGTATTTCAATGTTGGCCATGTCTAGGGCGCACAAACACATATTTGTATAATTAGGCAGATATTTGACCAACAGTTTTTGGCATGCCTGATGGGACCCCAAAAGTTCTACTTTCAATAGTATTGAGGTTTTATGTTCATATTTGTGTTATATATTTAGAACATCTGGTGACTCAATTATACCCAAAAGCCTCTGAACTTGAAGGTAGCAAAAGCTATGCTTCATGATTACTAAATCGAAGGCCAAAAATCTTGAAGATCCCATTGAGTTTTATGAAATTGATACTAAAATATTAGGTGAACACCTGAGGTTAGTTCCTTCACCTTATACATCCTCCATGACATCCTCGTAGATAGTAGGTGTATTTTTTGTTTCGTCAAGTCCAACTAGTACTACTACTAGCACCCCACCTCTAAAATATCATACACCAGTTCAAATGGCTCAAAACCCACCACCACAACTGCCATGGAAGTTCCTAGCATGGAAGAGCTTAGGAACCTTGAATATATAAGCACAAAATCTAGTCCCCCAATCATATTTAAAGGCTTTTCCTACCTATTATGGTACTTGTAAGACCGCTTATGAGCATATTCAGGATGTGGATTCTTTGGAAACTATCCACAACATCATGGATGAAGACATTATGGTAAGGCTGCTAGTTTTATCTCTTAGAGGAAAGTTGTTATACTGGTACTGGTCATTACCACCCGCTACTATCACCACATGGGATCAGTTGGTAGAATTGCTAATCAATAATTTCCATGAGCAAGCTAGCCCATTCTCCTTGCTACATCAATTTATGATGATCCAAAGACATCCACAAGAAGATATAGTGGACTTCAACATCATATTCGCCTGAAGCTGGCAAAGATTTCTTAATGGTCTTCTACCTACATTTTACTACCTTAAAGAATTCAAATTTGGCATTGGCATGGTTTTATGGTAGGCCAATGTGAATACATTCTTAGATCTGTACACGTAGACGTAGAAGGTTGAATCTTATTTTATCACCATAGGCAAGCTTCCCCAAAACTGACCATGCATATTCTCCCTAACCTTCCATAAAATTTGTATTCAAGTGTGTTTTCATAGCCCATGCCTTCTATGTACCCAGTTCCCTCATGGAGCTCGAGTCCACCTCAAGTCGCTTTGATTCCTATCCCACAAATTCTTGCTCCAAGCTTTCCATAGTTATCTACACTAGCGACACCACAATTTCCAGCATCTGTTCCATTCCTAGCATTACTAGTGCCACCAGTTCCACTGTCTTTACCTGCCCCATTAGTACCTCTACCTTTTTTGGCACCTTCGATGCCCTCAAATCTTGATCCCTACATGAAGTTGTTGCAAGAGGTGCAATCTACTAATTAAACCATAAGAATAATATCAAATAAGATTACAGTAGTAATGAAGAAGCAATTTGAAGCTGATTTTTGATCAAGAAGATTTCAAACACCATCTATTACCCAAGAGCAAGCAACCACTAGCAAGGGCCATGAAAGGAACACAACAGTGCTAACAAATAAATAAACCAATACATCTAAGAAATCATATTGGTGCTCCACCTGTAATAATCCTCATGGAGAAGACACGTGTATGGTGTATTTGAACTATGTTCAGACGTTAGCCAAAATTTCTACTGGTGAACAAGTTAATATGATAATGGAAACTAATCATAATTTGATGGTCCCATATTTGGACAAATTTTTAGTTCGTACAAGGCCCAAAAAGAAGTCAGTGACTATAGATCCAATGGAATGGGCACCCTTGAAGGTCCTCACTGAGCAGAAGGTACAGAATAAAAAAGTGTAGCCACCAGCGAAAGCATCTGGTTTGAAAATAAAGTAATAGTATTTTATTCTATTGAAATATTTACTACCCAAGCAAGGACAAGAGAAGATGAAGGTATCGGCTTCACAACCTACATTAGCTCAAGAACAAAATGAAGCGAAAGAGCAAGCCAAAGAGTTTCTCAAGTATCCATCATTAACAAGGAGACAAAGGTTGGACGCTACTCAAAAATACCAAAATAAGTATGAGTAGGTTGTAGAATAAAAGGTTCTTGGTCCCTCCAGTTATAACATTATGGAGGAGATGAAAAAGACACCAACAAAAGTGAGATTATATGATGCACTACAGTTACCTAGGCAAGTTGACCTGCTGCAAAAATCTCTCAAGACTGGAAAATACAAGAAGAGGAGTCATTCCTAAATGGTGTTAGCATAGACACTACCAAAATTTTCCACTAGAAAGAATAGACAATCCCCATTCTATTTGTTGCTCGGAATGGAGGGGTGGGTAGTGCATAATTGTATGATTAATTTTGGTGTTGCAACTACTGTCATGCCAAAGGTAGTATGCAAATTTATGGGGATGGAATATACAAGAAGTTGTCCAAGAGTATTACATTTGGATAAGACCCCAGTCAAGATAGTGGGAGTAATCAAAGACATTCCTATTATTCTGCATAGAATGTAATAGATCATTGTTATTCAAGAAGTAGTGGTGGTTGACTTGGAATCATACTTCAGTATGTGTCTTTCAAGGGAGTTCACATTACCTTTCCTTGGACTATTTATATTTGGATATTCTGTTCAAGGGAAGAATAATTTGTACCTATAATGATAAGCCCTCTACTTTTCACATAGATAAACTAGAATAAGAGGGAGAAAATACATAGGCACAGTCAACATGATGACTGAAGAATTGCAAGAAGTTGACTTGATGGAAGAAGCGCTTAGTGAGCTCCACCTTGAGGATGAATTTTCACTCATGGATTTCAATGTAATGGTCAAAATTGACATTGGTTGTTACACTATAAACAAACTTGAGCATATTGAAGAAAAAGTCCCTAATTCCCCAGACGCTATTGTAGATTATTTATGGAAGTTGTATTTTGATGGTGCAAGGTGCAAGAATAGTGCAGGTGCTAGTATTGTCCTGATTTCTCCTACTGCGTTGCAAAAGACATATTCATATATATTAGCTTAGAGTTGCATGAATAATGCTATAAAATATGAAGTGTTATGTCTTGGTTTGAAAAATACTAAAAAATTAGGCATAAAACAATTGCAAATATTTGGATATTCTGAGCTCATTGTCAACCAGACCACAAACAAGTGTGTGTCAAAGCAGCACTACTTGAAAGTCTATTGTAACAAGGTATGGGATTTTTTTTAGTCATTTATAGCCTTGAATATTCAAGCAAATTTCTCATGAACAAAATAAAAATGCAGATATCCTAGCTTCACTTGGCACTAATTTCTTCCCTATAGAGAAAGTAGTCAGAAATCCCAAGACTATCAGGGTAATTTATAGACCCTCAATCCCTTATAAGAACCTCTATTTGCAAGTTTTTAAAAATGATAAGCAAATAGTCAATTTTTTTATTAAGGAAACTGCGAGTGCATATGATAGAGTACTTGTCGAAGAGGAGATGGAATAATCCAATTGAAGAATAATCACATTCCTATGGGGTTGACTTTGTTGGAAATTCTATTTGACCAAAATGATAGGGATGAGAAGCATAAAATCAAGGTATAAGCGAAGGAATATAAGGAGTTGCAGTTGGAGCTTGAGAAGATCATTAAATTCAAAACTAATTGTACTTTAGCAGAAGTGGAAGATATTAAAAGCCTGTGTTATTAATTTCTTGATATCATTGCATGGAGCTATCATGATTTGAAGGGATATGATAAGAATATAATCTAGCATACCATTGAACTGCAGGAGGGAGTAAAATATTTTCGACAGAAGCAGCGGCCTATCAATCCTAAAATTAAGGTGCTCATGAAGGTGAAACTGTTAAAGATGTTGGAAGCAAATATAATATATCTAATTAAGCATTCAACATGGGTGGCAAACCTAGTGCCTGTTTGAAATAAGAATGGATATATTCAGTTGTGTGTATATTTTTGGAACCTGAACCAGGTATCATTAAAATATCACTATCCCATGTCGTAGATTGATCAAATCCTCCATGTAGTTGCTGGAGCACATTGATTTTCATTGCTAGATGGTTTCTCTAGTTATAATAATATTTGGGTAAAATATGAGGACCAGCATAAAATGACGTTCACTACCAAGTGAGGTATATTTGCCTATCAAAGGATATCATTCGGTCTTTCAAATGTTGGTGCTACCTTTTAGAGAGCCATGGATGTCGCTTTCAGTGAATTGTTAAATAGAATTATTGTGATTTACCTTGATGACATGAATATATTTTCACATCATAGAGAAGAGCACGTTTCTCACTTGAGGTAGGTGTTCAAAAAGTGTTAGGATTTTGAGATTTCCATCAACCCGAAAAAGTCCATATTCACTATCAAAGAAGGAAAATTGTTAGGTCATGTGATCTCACAAGAAGGACTGGCGATTGATCCCACGAGGGCTGAAGCACTCTTGAAATTACCATTACCAGTTAACAAGAAGGACCTATAGTCATTCTTTGGTCAAATAAATTTCATTCAAAAATTTATAGCTAATTTTGCTCAGGTAGTGAAACCCATGACTGAGCTCTTAAAAAAGAATGAGAGTTCAAATGGACCAAGGAAAGAAGATAAACTTTTTAGGAAATCAAGAAAATAATTACTCAAGTGTTGGTATTAATTAACCTGGATTATTCAAAAGACTTCATTCTCTATGCAGTAGGTGAACAAGAGAGTTATGTTGTTATTCTCACACAAAAACAAGAAGACGGAGATGAAAAGACGATTGCCTTTTTGAGCCAAGTTATCGCACCGCACCAGGAGAAGTATAATTTTATTGAAAAATAGGTGTATGTTGTGATATAATCCCTAAAGAAATTTTGGTATTTTGTCTCACAGAGCAAAACAATCATTTATGTTATACACCCAGATGTCAAAAACTTTATTCTTCAAGGGGAGTTAGGCAACAAAAGAGTGGGTTAGGTCTTAAATATTCAAGAGTATGATGTGGAGATCCGACCAACAAATCTTATCCATGGATGAGCTCTTTTTTAGGAACTAGCCAAAAGTGCAGCATCTAAATCATTGGCTCCAATACAAAATGAGGATATCAGTGAAAGCATTTGTACAAATCATGATACAAGCGATCGTGACTAGATAGATAACCTTGTCAAATTCTTTACCTCAAGGAAATGTCCATCACATCTTGATGCTTCATAGCATTAGTGTTGAGAAGCAACACACCCCCACTGAAAAATGAGATTCCAATCCTCTTGAAAGCCCTGAAATACCATTTTGCAGCAGGGACCCTCTTGATCATTTTCAGTTTTAAATCCAGATCTTGCTTGCCTCCTTTTAAAAGTTGTGCTTTTCCTTGCATTCTAGCTGTGTTATCCAAGACTTAACTTTCTACATGCTAGAAATCATTCATGCTTAAGCCAAATCTTGCACCGGTACCAAGAAAAATCCAGAAAACAGTTGCATAAATTCATGAAAAATCAAACTTTCCATTTTTGGTAGTGTCGCGATATCGCGACACTTCCATTTTCGGAAATGTCGCGATATCGCGACAGGAAAATAGAAAAGCAGCTAAGTCATTTTGTGTAGCGAAATCGTGACACTTTCCATTTTTGGAAGTGTCGCGATATCGCGACATTTCCATTTTTGGAAACTGTCGCGAAATCGCTACCGACCGGAGGAGAGAGAAGCAGATCGTACGGAAGGGCGATTGCGACATGTCGCGAAATCGCGACATGTCGCATTTTCATGGTAGGAGAGAGAAAATGCATGAAAATCCGCCAAGTAAGAAAACAGGCGCGATTTCGTGACATGTCGTGAAATCATGACAAATCTGGAGAGAGAAGTACGACAGCAGAAAACGTAGCGAAATCGTGACACTTTCCATTTTTGGAAGTGTCGCGATATCGCGACATTTCCATTTTTGGAAGTGTCGCGAAATCGCTGTAGGATGAGGAGAGAGAAAGTCGGGAGAAAAATGTCACGAAATCACGATGTGGAGAAGCAAGCTGAGGAGAAGCGCGATTTCGACATGTCGCGAAATCGTGACATGTCGCATTTTCACGGTAGGAGAGAGAAAATGGGCTTGAAAGGATAAAATCGGCTGAGTCCCAGATGTGTAGCGAAATCGTGACACTTTCCATTTTTGGAAGTGTCGCGATATCGTGACGTTTCCATTTTTGGAAAGTGTCGCAAAATGGGAGGAGAGAGAAGATGAGTTGTCGGACCAGCGCGATTTGTGACATGTCGCGTTTTCGCGACTGGAAAGGAGAAAAAGTGGCTAAGTCCAAAAGTTGCAGCGATGCGCTGCATGTCTCAAAATCGTGGGCTGGAGCTTGCAGCGATGCGCTGCATGTTTCGAAGGTGAAGGGAGAAAGTTGCAGCGATGCGCTGCATGTTTCAAAATCGCGGGCTGGAGCTTGCAGCGATGCGCTGCATGTTTCGAAGATCAAGGATGAGAATGGTAGCGACGCGCTGCACGTTTTGAGGAAGTTGTATGACGGCGAGAGGCACGATTTTGCGACATGTCGCGAAATCGCGACAGAAGCAAGAAGATGTACGACCGCCGGCAGAGGCGCGATTTCGTGACATGTCGCGTTTTCGCGGCCGACAGGGGAAGAAGTTGCGAAGCGCTCAGGGACGTCACGATTTCGTGACATGTCGCGAAATCGCGACATGTCGCAGAATCGCGATAGGAGAGAGAAAGTCCTCAAAGTGGCCGAAAGTGCATTTCAGCTGAAACAGAAGGCATCCTGGGGTAGCGACACGTGTCAAAGCGCGTAACAGGCAGAGTAATGCCGACATGCAAGCTTTTTAGCTGATTTTAATCTGATTTTAATGCTTTAAGCTTTGATTTAATGATTATTAAAGTACTAATATAATCTTTTTGTCTTTCATGCAGGATTCCATCTGGCACTTGCGGGACAACCGGGAAAGGCCATAAAGGCAAAGTTAAAGTGCAGATTTGATCAAGGACCGCCATGCTAGAGGAGAAGATGAAATGCATTCAATGGCAAATTTATGGTAGAATTGATGGCATGAAGATATTTTCAACTTCGGGATGGATTTGCAGAGATCAAATTGATGGAGAAGTGGTGACTCATCCGGCTCACCAGCAGAATTAATGGAGGCATTTATTTGCAGCTGCGGATGAATGCAAGTGGCTTTAGATTTTATCTTCTCCATTTATGGCAGCTGACTCCCCTGATTTGCCGAAGGGTTAAGTTCTATCCGGACTTTGGTCTTAAGATGGATTTTTATTGTAAAACCCGGGTCCTAGGGTTTAGATGTGATAATATTTGCAGTTATGAGAAGAAGATATTTCTGAAAAGATCAGGGCCTGTCCTGAATCTATAAATACTTCTTCTCAATGTAATTGCGGGAGGCGGAGACTTAGAAATAAAAGGCTTATAAGCAATTTCTTGCAAATTTTGTGAAATCCTTTGTTTCTGGACTTGGAGTTGATGTGCTTTAGCTTTTCTGTGATAGCATGGCCAGGAGCCTAATATTTTGCAGAGTGTGATAAGTGTATCTTCTTTTGTTATCCGTTCCATTTAAAGTTTGTTAGATATATGCTGTAAATCTGCCATTATCAAGTTTAAATATGTTGTTAGGCTTCAGTTGTTCTCTTGTCTGCTAGGGGAAATTACAGATTTGAGGTTAAGTTTGTTCTAATTGCTCTGTCTTCACTGTGTGAGCTAGGCTACCGGTGAAAGATACCGCTTTTAACCAGCTGCCCTTGGATTTATAATTTTTTGCTAGATCTGTTTCACTCTGCCTTGTGCTCTTAGTTGAAAGTGATCTTAGACTGACTGGACACTTTCTTCTTTGATTTGTTCTGTTGTGAAGCTAGTAGCATAGATAAGATTGATAGTTTAGGGTTTTACAGTTGATGTTTGATAAACTTCTCTTTCTGCCCTACCCTACCCTCTCTTTGTTTTCGATGAATGATCCATTTTTATTTTCTTTGTTTGTCTTTTATTTAAATCTGCTGACCCATGAGAGCTAGATCAAGAATTCAAGTTAAATCTGATAAACAACTTCTGCAACTACTGAACAAGTTCAGGAACCCCCTGTAAGGTAACAGAGCAGTCCATATTGAAATCTATTCCAGAAGTGGAAAAGAGTGAATAGCCATTCGACCCAACTCTGTAACTCGCACCTTGGATAACCAGCTAGATCCTAAAGTGAGTGGGATCCGTCCCGTGGGTGTCTCCGGAGCTTCCTTGCTTCATCCTTCCCGGGGTGTGCATGAAAGCCGGACCAACATCTAATTGGCGCTAGAAGGAGGGCATATGAACTCAGTTCAAGTATTGTAAGGGCATAACAACAACATTTGAAGGACCCACAGTGAACTCCGGACAGTTTTGTAAATTGTCAGTACAGTTTTGTAAATTGTCAGTGCAGTGTTTTAAATTTCCAAATTCAGAACCTGTTGAGAACTGCAAAGTTATAAGTGCTTGTGAAAGCTGGATTCTACATACAGGGTAACAAGGTCCCACCCTAGAGCTGGAGAGCTCCTTGTCCCTGAATTAGAAACTCCGAGAAGAAGTAGCCATAGAAGGGCCACATCTCTATCACAGATAGTTTTATCACCATTGATAGTCACTCCAACCAGAGCTCAGAATATCCCTGTTAATCCATTAGCTATGGCAAATTGGTTGGGCTCCACAGCTTTGAACATTCCGGGTATAGCCCATGACTTGCCCATAAATCCAGAAAGATACCTCCCTAGGTATAAACATGATGGGACAAGAACTCGCAGAGGAACACTTAATTGCATTCAAGAATGCACTAGAAGTTATTAAATGTACAACATGAGGATGTTGCCTGCAGACTCTTCCCGTTCACTCTCCAGGAGGGAGCTTATGATTGGTTTCTAAATCTTACCAATGATTCCATCACCAGCTGGAATGACTTAGAAAAAGTCTTTGTGTCACAGTTCGGTGAAGTGATAGATCCCAACATTTTATATCAGCAATTTTCTAGCATCAAAAGAGAACTAAATGAGTCTATCAGATCCTATAATGTTAGATTCCAGAAAGCTTATGGTAGACTCACTGGCTATTATGTACCGAATGCTGACTCGGCATTAGAGATTTTTAGGAACTCTCTAGACCCAATGACCTCTGTCTTCTTGAAGAGGGATGCCACTGTTACCAACTTGACAGAAGCTTATAAAGAAGCTTTAATCCTGGAAAGACAGTTGGGACCCCAACCTTTAAATATTCAACAAACTCCTCTGATCACTCAATCTGCTCCTGTGTTCAATCCCATTCCACATCAGATGATGCTGCCAGTTTGTCGAACTTTACCATCAGCAGCACCAGTGGTCGCCGCACCCGTTGAGAATGTACGTAACCCGGTAAAAGAGGTCGACAATGCTAGGATTGAAGAAGTTTCAAAGATTGTTCGAAGCCGGCCAATGATTTTTTGAGCTTTAAAAGGCAAACTTCTACTGGAGACAATCCCAACAGATATTCATACCAACCAAACAGATTTAACAGGCCCCCATATGAACCTAATAAAGATTACAAGGGTAAAGCTCATGATGTGAACATTTGTGACTTAGCCCTGCCCAACTGGTGCAGAATTCATGCCACTTCTCAGCATGGGGAGTTAGATTGTGTGGAATTTTGCAATGCATTTGAAGCCTTGTCAGGAGATTTGATCTCCCCTAAAAATCAAAGAACTGCTGAGGGCCCAAGTTCATCTGGACACAGTGCAGCTATGGTCTTGGATTCTTTTTCTTTCCCGGATGAATCTGAGAATGTAGTTGAAATGCCCATGGATGAAGTACAGGCTTTCCAACAGTACAGAAGAGATAACTACAACCTGAGAAACAGGAATCCAGAGCCTAATACCACATCAACTCCTCCGGATAATTCTCACAATATTCCTCCTGACCCCTCTCCAAGCAATAATCCACCTCCACCAAAGGGAGGAGCTCAAAGAGTACCAGATGTTGCTATTCCTCCACTTAACAAAGGATATAACATAGTGGAGGATATGAAAAAGATTAAGGCTAACATTACTTTGCATGAGTTGGCACAGATTTCAGAGCAGAGAGATAATCTGATAAAGACATACTCTGGCCCTGCTGCTAAACCTGTGGATAAAGGGAAGAAAATAGCCAATGCCAATCTGGCCATGTACAAGGAAAAGACTGAAGTTCCCCCATTTTTACTGACTGTCAAAATTTTTGGGAAGAATTTACATAATTGTTTGGTAGATTCAGGTGCATCTGCTAATGTCATGCCACTGGCAATTTGTCATCAGTTGGGGCTGACCCCAATGAAGTCTGAGAGGAGAGTTGTCCAATTGGACAAGTCAGAAGTTAAGGTTGTTGGAGAGCTGCAAAACATTCATATTCAATTGGCATCTGAGCCAAGGGCTCAACATAAGATCGAAATCCAAGTTGTGGATATCCCAGTGGGGTATGGAATGTTGTTGAGTAGGGATTGGTCTAAGTCTCTAAATGGATATCTGGCAACAGACTTTTCACACATGTGGTTGCCATGGAAGGGTGTGGCCAATCAATTGCGGGTTGACAGAGAACCCAGGTACAAGCACACCATTACAGAGTACAATGCTGCAAATGAAACTGTCAATATTGCAGAGGTAGACATTGGAGTCTACAATTTAACAACTGGGCACAATAATAAATTTAACAAAGCTCATCCTGTACATACTAATGAAGTTTGGACACTTCATGTGGATGGAGCCAGATGTAAGCATGGTTCTAGAACAGGGGCAGTCCTCAAAGGGCCTCAAAGTCAGACATTTTTTATGTCTTACCGCCTGCAGTTCCCATGTACTAATAATTTAGCAGAGTATGAAGCTCTGATTTTAGGTTTAAAATTTGCATTGGATAGAAATGTGAAAAACATTCAAGTTTTCACTGATTCAGAATTAGTGGCAAGCCAGGTCAGGGGTAAGTTTCAGTGTAAAGCCTCTTATCTGAAGGGATACAAGCACAGAGCTTGGGATCTTGTGGAAGGCTTTGATGCATTTAACTTAACACATATACCCAGGGAACAAAATTCACATGCAGATGTCTTGGCATCTTCAGCTGCAAGTTTAAAGCCATTGGAAGATTTTAAGTGGGATAAGTTTTCAATTGAGTTAGTCCCCTGTCCTTCGGTTCCAAACAATATAGATAGCTTTCAAGTTTTCTCGGATGATCAGCAGATTGTGCACTTCTTACAGAGTACTAATACCTTTGAGAATGCTATAATTGATGAAGGCCAAAGGGACACCCTGATGGAACAGTTAGATGATGACAGGGGAATCATGAGATTGAAGGACAACAGGATCCCAAAAGGAATGGTAGAGCTGGAGAGGCTATTTGATGTTGACAAGATCAGGCAGAGGGTGAATTCTGAAGATTATGTGGGCACCACAGACAATGAGACTGAAAATTTGAATGTAGGCACTGAGGAGGATCCAAAGAACATCAAGTTGGCAAAGGATTGTGATCCGGAAATAAAGAGAAATATGATTGATTTCCTACACAAGTCCAAGGATGTAATGGCCTGGTCATACAAGGATTTAAAGGTATTTGATCCAAAAGTTTACACTCACATCATACCTTTGAAAGAATCTTGCAAGCCTTTCAGACAAAAACAGAGGCATGTTAATGCTCTGTTAGAACCCCTTATCCAGAAAGAAGTGGAGAAGCTCTTGAGTGCAGCAATTATTTTTCCTATCAGGCATTCAACCTGGGTGGCCAATCTGGTGCCAGTCAGGAAGAAGAATGGGGAGATCCGCCTTTGTGTGGATTTCAGGAATTTAAACAAGGCATCTAAAAAGGACAACTATCCCCTGCCTTCTATGGATGAAGTCCTGCAGATTGTTAATGGCTCAGAGATGATGTCTTTCTTGGATGGCTTCTCAGGCTATAACCAGATTTTGGTTGAGAAGGAAGATAGAATGAAGACTGCTTTTACAACCAAGTGGGGGACTTTTGCTTACAAGAGGATGCCATTTGGTTTGATAAATGCAGGAGCAACATTTCGAGAGAGCAATGGACCATGCCTTCAAGGGGCTTATGGGCAAATGTATTGTAGTTTACATGGATGATCTAACAGTCTTTTCCAAATCTAGATTTGACCATGTCAAGCATTTAGAGTCTGTGTTTAACAAGTGCAGAGAGTTTGGCATCTCTTTGAATCCAAAGAAATGCATATTTGGTGTAACAGAAGGCAAACTTCTTGGGCATTTGGTCACAAAGGATGGCATTTCTATGGATCCAGGCAGAGTTGAGGCCATATCTGGCATACCATTTCCCAACTCCAAGAAAGAGTTGAGATCATTCTTTGGAAAGATTAACTTTGTCAGAAAGTTTATCTCAGGCTTTGCAGAGATAGTTAAACCAATGAATGATATGTTAAAGCAAACTGCCCAGATTGCTCGGACCATCGAAGCTAAGACTGCTTTTCAAGAAATCAAGACAACCATTAAACAAGCACCGAGTCTTAGTAAGCCCGGATTTCAGTGCAGATTTCTATCTCGTACACATTCTCTTCCGAACATACACTTGCTGCGAGTCTTGACTCAACGGAGAGATACAGGAGAACATCCAATTGCTTTTAAGAGCACTAATTTGAAGGGAGCTGAACTGAAATATTCCAGATTAGACAAACAGGCTTATGCTTTGGTAAGGGCAGTGAAACAGTTCAGACATTATATACTGAGAAGCAAAACTCATGCCATAGTGCCAGACCCAGCTGTGAAGTACCTTCTAAGTCAAAATGAGTTGGGGGAACTGAGGGGAAATTGGGTCACCAGGTTGCAAGAATATGACTTGGAGATTAGGCCTGCTAAACTGATCAGAGGACTTGGTTTGTCCAGGCACATTGCTGAAGTGCCTCCACAGTAGGAAGTTAATCAATTAAACTCTGAATCTGATGATTGGTATGGGGATATCATTCATCTGCTACAGTTTGGAGTTTGCCCATCCCATTTGAACAGAACTCAAAGGAGAGCATTAAAGTTAAAAGCTGCTCACTATCTCCTCAAGGCAGGTACTCTGTACGGGGAGAATTATGTCTGGCATCTTCCTAAGGTGCATCTCTCCCAGTGAAGTCGGTGAAGTCATGGCTAGCTTTCATGAAAAACTAGGGGCGGGACATTCATCGGGATCTCGCCACTGCACATAAGATATTGAGAGCAAGGCTATATCGGCCTACACTTTTTAAGGATGCACATCAACATGTCGAACCTGCCATCGATGCGGACATTTGCAGCCAAAGAGGCAAACCGAGCTCTGCCATTGCAACCAGTTGTGATAAACAAACCTTTCATGCAGTGGGGACTTGATTTTGTGGGGGTGATCAATCCAAATTCCTCAGCGAGGACATAAATATGTGCTGACAGCTACTGACTATTGCACAAGGTGGGTTGAAGCAACAGCCACCACAAGAAGTACAACCTAGGAAGTGATTGATTTTCTTGAATCAAATGTCATAACTAGATTTGGGGTTCCCCTGAATTTGGTCTGTGATAATGGGCCAGCCTTCCAATCATTGGAGTTTGCAGATTGGGCATACCATATGGGGATAGTTATCGATTCTCATCCAACTACTATCCCCAAGGCAATGGATTGGTCGAGTCAACAAACAAGAACTTAATGAATGCCATCAAAAATTCTGCAACGAGATAAACCCGTGCAAGTGGCATACATTGTTGAAATATGCACCGTGGGCTGACCGGATAACACACAAAGTGGCTCTTAAGACCTCTCCCTTTGTTTTGTTGTATGGTACCCAGCCAATTGTTCCCATCTCCTTGAAGTTGCCCACCTACCAATTTGCCTTAGATTATTTTGAAGATCATGATGATGCTGAAGCCCGTGTTTTAGACCTCACTAACTTGCAGGATGAAAGACTCCAAGCCCTGGAGCACTTCAGCAGACACCAAGAAACTGTCAAGCGGTGGTTTGACAAGAGAGCCAAGGTGAAGGCTTTCAGACTGGCTGACTTAGTGCTTCTGTGGGACAAGGCCCATGAGAAGAAGGGTAAACACACAAAGCTGCAGCCACTGTGGATAGGCCCCTACCAAATTGCTGAAATATTGGGTAACAATGCTTTCCGCTTGCAAGACCTGGATGGTAATTTTCTGGACCTCCCTGTTAATGGTCAATACTTGAAACATTATTTTTCCGTTGTTCCATCCAATGTATCATTTGAGTAAGCTATGAAGAAGTTGTAACATGTGTACATATTGTGAATAGCTCTCCCGGTTTTATTTGCTTTAGTTCTTTATTGCAGTTCTTTTTCTTTGCTGTCTGTACAGTTGCTTTAGTTTATTTCAGTTGCTTTAGTTGCTTCTTTTTAGTTTTAATTGTGTGTTGTCTGTGCAGGTTTGTTTGTTAGATTAATCCTTGCTCTTTGTGCAGTGTTCTTTGATTCTTTTGTTGTCTGTGCAGTTTTAATTTATTTGCTTTAGTTCTTAGTTTATTTGTTTTAGCTTAATTTTGCTGCCTGTACAGCTGTGCTTTGCATCCTTTGTAAATAGCCTTGCAGTTTGTTTTATTCCTTTGTCTGTACAGCTGTGCAGTTTTCAGTGTTTAGTTTAGTTTATTTCAAGTCTGTGCATTTTTATTCTGTTTTGCTTTAAAGCCTGTGCCTGTCCTTGGAAGCCTGTACAAAGTCCTTCGGCTTTTGAAATTCTATCCTTTAACCTTTGCCTGAGCAATCAATGAAAAGTCAGCCTGCTAAAAATTGTTTATTCTAAGCTGATCAATCCAGCCATCCAATGCCCATGTTGTTCACCATTCTAATTGAGATAGTCTGCTTGCACTGAACTGTAGAACTATTTTGTTATTCAGGACAAAGGTAGAGAGATGATTGGATCTTGTGTCTTACTTGCCACAGTTGTTTTAATGATAGAAAAACTGCTATGCTGTTTAGTTGGAGGAACTCCCGAGGAATCCAAGAAAAGCTGGTTATGAGAGGGGACTATGGTTCATGCAATTATTTGGGTATCCACAGAGGCTATCAATGCCTAGACTGAAACAGTTCCAGATTGATCAAATGATAAAAGAAAATTGTGAT
This sequence comes from Wollemia nobilis, assembly GCA_028583015.1. Classification (NCBI taxonomy): domain Eukaryota; kingdom Viridiplantae; phylum Streptophyta; class Pinopsida; order Araucariales; family Araucariaceae; genus Wollemia; species Wollemia nobilis. The sequence goes on along the minus strand of JAQPPZ010017081.1, from coordinate 8,489,045 downwards.
TTCCCTAAAAGCATTTCAGATAGTGATATATTTCAAAGGGAGAGAGATAAAAAAAAAAAAAGAAAAAAAAAGAGAAAAAGAGTTGAATAATTAAAAGAGGCAGCCAATACTTCCAAAAATATTTTCTTCTAAGTTATAGATTCTGCCCTACAGTTGTAAATTTGGGTCGTGTAAATCTAAAGGGTAACTCTGTCTAGGCTGTAAAAGGCTAAACTAGTAAACAGAGCTCTACTCGGTTTCCCCTTTTACAATCTAGAAAAGTTGATTAATCCAAGTTTATCATTCAATCCAGTCATCCTTGAAGAAAGTTTTATACCCTTTGAAATTGCACATCAGAAATCTTCCTTGAAGTAATCCAGCCTAGTATGTCCTTGGGAAATTTTAACAGCTGGCAGTTAGCAGTCAATTTATTGTGAAGAATGTCTGTGGCAAGGCATGATGCATGGTCTTTTTGTTTTGAAACCAGAGTCTTGGGTTCTAAAATAGTGCTACTATTTTACCCGCAGATATCGCCATTTGTTGAGAAGCAACACACCCCCACTGAAAAATGCATTCCAATCCTCTTGAAAGCCCTGAAATACCATTTTGCAGCAGGGACCCTCTTGATAATTTCCAGTTTTAAATCCAGATCTTGCTTACCTCCTTTTAAAAGTTGTGCTTTTCCTTGCATTCTAGCTGTGTTATCCAGGCTTAACTTTCTACATGCTAGAATCATTCATGCTTAAACAAAATCTTGCACCGGCACGAGAAAAATCCAGAAAAACAGTTGCATAAATTCATGAAAAATCAAACTTTCCATTTTTGGTAATGTCACGATATCGCGACACTTCCATTTTCGGAAATGTCGCGATATCGCGACAGAAAATAGAAAAGCAGCTAAGTCATTTTGTGTAGCGAAATCGCGACACTTTCCATTTTTGGAAGTGTCACGATATCGCGACATTTCCATTTTTGGAAAGTGTCGCGAAATCGCTACCGATCGGAGGAGAGAGAAGCAAATCGTATGGAAGGGAGATTGACATGTCGCGAAATCGTGACATGTCGCATTTTCGCGGTAGGAGAGAGAAAATGCATGAAAATTCGCCAAGTAAGAAAATAGGCGATTTGCGGCATGTCGCGAAATCGCGACAAATCTGGAGAGAGAAGTACGAGAAAACGTAGCGAAATCGTGACACTTTCCATTTTTGGAAGTGTCGCGATATCGCGACATTTCCATTTTTGGAAGTGTCGCGAAATCGCTGCAGGATGAGGAGAGAGAAAGCTGGGGAGAAAATGAGAAATGGAGGGGAGAAGAAGGAGGAGAAGGGATTTGGACATGTCACGAAATCGTGACATGTCGCATTTTCGATAGGAGAGAGAAAATGGGCTTGAAAGGATAAAATCGACTGAGTCCCAGATGTGTAGCGAAATCGCGACACTTTCCATTTTTGGAAGTGTCGCGATATCGCGACGTTTCCATTTTGGAAAGTGTCGCAAAATCGGAGAAAAATTGGAGGGAAGTAAAAGTTGCGACGATGCGCTGCATGTTTCAAAATCGTGGGCGGAGCTTGCAACGCTGCACGTTTCGAAGCTGAAGGGAGAAAGTTGCAACGATGCGCTGCATGTTTCAAAATCGTGGGCTGGAGCTTGCAGCGATGCGCTGCATGTTTCGAAGATCAAGGGTGAAAATGGTAGCGACGCGCTGCACGTTTTGAGGAATTGTAGGGGTGGCGAGAGGCGCGATTTCGTGACATGTCGCGAAATCACGACAGGAAGCAAGGAAGTTGTACGGCAGCTGGCAAGAGGCGCGATTTCGTGACATGTCGCGAAATCGCGACATGTCGCATTTTTGCGGCCGACAGGGGAAGAAGCAGCGCAGCGCTTGGAGACGTCACGATTTCGCGACATGTCACGAAATCGTGACATGTCGCAGAATCGCGATAGGAGAGAGAAAGTCCTCAAAGTTGACCAGAAGTGCATTTCAGCTGAAACAGAAGGCATCCTGGGGTAGCGACACGTGTCAAAGCATGTATGAGGCAGAGCAAGGCCGACATGCAAGCTTTTTAGCTGATTTTAATCTGATTTTAATGCTTTAAGCTTTGATTTAATGATTTTAAAGTACTAATATAATCTTTTTGTCTTTCATGCAGGATTCCATCTGGCACTTGCGGGACAACCGAGAAAGGCCATAAAGTCAAAGTTAAAGTGCAGATTTGATCAAGGGCCGCCATGCTAGAGGAGAAAAGACCAGTAAATGCATTCAATGGCAAATTTATGGTAGAATTGATGGCATGAAGATATTTTCAACTTCGGGATGGATTTGCAGAGATCAAATTGATGGAGAAGTGGTGACTCATCCGGCTCACCAGCAGAATTAATGGAGGCATTTATTTGCAGCTGCGGATGAATGCAAGTGGCTTTAGATTTTATCTTCTCCATTTATGGCAACTGACTCCCCTGATTTGCCGAAGGGTTAAGTTCTATCCGGACTTTGGTCTTAAGATGGATTTTTATTGTAAAACCCGGGTCCTAGGGTTTAGATGTGATAATATTTGTAGTTATGAGAAGAAGATATTTCTGAAAAGATCAGGGCCTGTCCTGAATCTATAAATACTTCTTCTCAATGTAATTGCGAGAGGCGGAGACTTAGAAATAAAAGGCTTATAAGCAATTTCTTGCAAATCTTGTGAAATCCTTTGTTTCTGGACTTGGAGTTGATGTGCTTTAGCTTTTCCGTGATAGCATGGCCAGGAGCCTAATCTTTTGCAGAGTGTGATAAGTGTATCTTCTTTTGTTATCCGTTCCATTTAAAGTTTGTTAGATATATGCCGTAAATCTGCCATTATCAAGTTTAAATATGCTGTTAGGCTTCAGTTGTTCTCTTGTCTCGCTAGGGGAAATTACAGATTTGAGGTGTAAGTTTGTTCTAATTGCTCTGTCTTCACTGTGTGAGCTAGGCTGCTCGGTGAAAGATACCAGTTTTAACCAGCTGCCCTTGGATTTATAATTTTTTGCTAGATCTGTTTCACTCTGCCTTGTGCTCTTAGTTGAAAGTGATCTTAGACTGACTGGACACTTTCTTCTTTGATTTGTTCTGTTGTGAAGCTAGTAGCATAGATAAGATTGATAGTTTAGGGTTTTACAGTTGATGTTTGATAAACTTCTCTTTCTGCCCTACCCTACCCTCTCTTTGTTTTCGGTGAATGATCCATTTTTACTTTCTTTGTTTGTCTTTTATTTAAATCTGCTGACCCATGAGAGCTAGATCAAGAATTCAAGTTAAATCTGATAAACAACTTTTGCAACTACTGAACAAGTTCAAGAACCCCCTATAAGGTAACGAGAGCGATCCATATTGAAATCTATTCCAGAAGTGGAAAAGAGTGAATAGCCATTCGACCCAACTCTGTAACTCGCACCTTGGATAACCAGCTAGATCCTAAAGTGAGTGGGATTCGTCCCGTGGGTGTCTCCGGAGCTTCCTTGCTTCATCCTTCCCGGGGTGTGCATGAAAGCCGGACCAACAATTAGCAATTCAGGCTACAAGCACTTAAATATATCTTCTTGCCAAGTTAATTATTCCATAAGAATATATATGGAGTGCTCCTCAGGTGTGTTAAGGGGTTAAAAAAAGAGAAAATATTGGAAGAGTTTCATTTTGGTCTATCCGATGGCCATTATGCAGGAAGGCCTATGGCCTTGAAGATCATTAGAGTTGGTTACTTCTGGCCTACCCTTTTTGTTGATGCACATAAGGTGAGCCAAAATTGTGATAATTGTCAGCGGTATGTTGGTAGGACAAGGAAAGTATCATTGCCTCTACACCCAATTCAAGTGGAAGCATTATTTCAGTAATGGGGTTTGGACTTCATTGGAGTCATAGACCCTCACTCATCGATTGAGCATAAATACATCTTGACTGCAATAGATTATTTCACTATGTGGTTAGAGACCATCTCTACCAAAAAAGCAGATTAGGCTATGGTCATCTCTTTCCTTGATGAATTGATCACCTATTTTGATGTTCCATATGCTATTGTAACAGATAACGGGACTCCATTTATTGGGGTTAATATCATTGAATTTATAAGTATAGGATTTATCTGAATACATCATCCAATTACTACCTGTAAGGGAATGACTTGGCCAAATCCACCAATAAAAACTTGCTACAAAGATTAAAAAGGACACTGGGAAACAATAAAAGAAGTTGGCACTTATTGTTGAACCAGAATCTATGGGTAGACAGCATATCCATGAAAAATTCTATTAAAGCCTCTCCTTATTCTTTGGTGTATGGGAAAGAAGTAGTTCTGCCCACCCATATTGAGCTACCTGTCCTTCAGACCTTGTAGTTGTTCAAATATGAAGATGATGACTATGATCCGATGAGCATAAGGTTGGCTCAATTATTGTAGTTGGAGGAAGAAAGAAAGAAGTTGTACCAAGATTTCATCGAACACGCTAAAGCAATGAAGAAATGGTTTGGAAAATAATAATAGAGTGCAGATTCCATGTGGGAGATTTAGTCCTCAAATGGAACGAGAATAAATCCAAGTCGAGGAAGCACCACAAGTTTGAAGTGATCTTGGAAGGACCGTTTCAGATCTCTGTAGTGAATTCATAAATCACCTATCATCTTCAAGATATGGATGGCTGGGATCTTTCAATTTTGGAAAATGGTATTCATCTAAAGGCCTATGTTCAATGATAAATTCAAGAGTTACCAGTTTGTAAATATGTACATATTTTTATTTTGCAAGCAATTTTTATTTGATATTGTTTAATATATATATATAAAAAAATAAAGAAAAATATATATGCTCCATCTCTATTACAAAATCGAGTTCACCCCAAAATGGTTCAATGAAGACATATTATGATTTCGGGAACAATTAATTGTTATACTACAAACAGGAAGTTGTGAGAAATCTAGAGGTTCTAAAAGCTCTAATAGGTTGATATGTTGTGAGAAAGCAAGACGTCAATATTGAGAAGCAGGGAGTAAATCAAAAAATAAAAAATGGAGCTCAACTTTGCCACCATGAAAAATAATTAATTAAGAGTGCGTTAGCCGCAAAGAAAGGGCAAAAGTCCCGTTCACTTTCTACTAGGGTGAAAACTTCCTGGAACAAAAAAAATACTAAAACTCGTGAGTAATAGTCATTACAATAAGAAGGTAAAAACTAAAGTTGAAATGGTCAAAAATGCTTTCACTGGACCAAAGGAGAAAAAGCCCTATTCGCCTACAAGAGGAGGTGGACGAATGTTCCAAGTTAAAAGAAATGTCAATAAGATAAAAATAGAGGATTTGAAGGGGTTTTCGCCCATAATGAAGGGCGAAACTCCTATTCACCCCTCACTAGGGGTGATAATATGAAAAAAATTTGGCAATTCGTATTCTTTTGTCTGAGATGCATGCTAGCAATTTTAAAAGAAATGGAAGACGACTATAGGAGCATGGAATGAAAGTATTGTTTTTTTAATAAAAGGTGCACGTGTTGGTTTCTTGGGTGAATTGCATTAAAATGTGGGGTGAATTTAAAAGAAAGAAAAATCCAAAAAAAAATAAAAGGCCCTAAAATAAAAATAAAAAAAATTGAGTTTTTTTTAAATTAAAAAAAAAACATGCTTTTTTTTAAATATAGGCGAAAAAGAAAGGCCAAAGTTGTTTTAAAATAAGGACATTCACCATGGAATTACAATTAAATAGGTTGAGGGTATTTTTGGAAGCAAAAGGGAAAGAAGACAAGTGCACCTCAAAAACACTTTTGCCCCCATTGTTTTTCTTAAAATTTGTAAGCATAATCAGATTTTTAAAAAGCATTCTATTGGAGTTATTTTGCTTTCTGATGCATAGCAAATCTTGAGAAGTGTGCATGCAAGCTAAAGTGCATTTCTAAGGAATTTAATTTTAAATGTGCACCCAGATTGGCATTGGAGGAATATTTGAGGGTTCCAAGGAGCAAAATCTCATGCCATCAAAATAAGAAGCATTTATTGGTTCGTAGGTGGTAGGGTTATTACCCCAAGGAAGCTTAAATAGTTAGGGTATGTTTTCTAACAAAACCACACGATAAGGAAGGCACACTTCCAATGATAATCTTGCAATGAATAATAGTTGATATCATTAGAACATTGAGAACAATGACTGGCATGTGAAACAAAGTGTACTTTCTTTTGAAATTGCCCAAGAGAAATTTGGTGTTTAATACGGTGTTTGGAAGGGTGCTCTATATAAAAAATAGGTAAAAGCTTCGCAGTTTAGTTTTTAAATTTTTACTGTTGTTGTGTTTTCGAAATATTTTGTTGCAAAGATTACAGAGAGAATTTAGAATAGCCACCAGAAGGATATAATGGGAAAGATAATCAAAGAGACGTAGGAGGATACAGAGCCCAAGAAGTCTAGAAAGAAATAAGGTGGGTCAAAATCCAAGTCTCGAAGGAATGAGAATGTGGATTTGGACCCATAGACTAACACTATGGTACAAATTGGAGACTACGTGATTACCAAAAAATGCATGGAGAAACTATGACAGGATGTGGAGTTTGTTGTAAGGCAAGGATTAATAACATAAAGACCTTTAACTGTTTCATTCCATGCATAGTTATCATGGTATTTGTGTATTCTTGTACACCCTTGTTCGAAGCTTGTGAAGATGATCGCTCGATTTTACAATTTGATTACCAAGACAATACGGAAGGCAAATAGAGAAGCTCTATTTTCTATTTCTACTGATGAAGTATGGGAAGCATTTTCCTGTGGGTTGAAACCTCCCTCATATATGATTAGCAAGAAGTTACATACCAATGAGTAGGAGGACAGATATGTATCTATTGTGATGATACATCGATTCATGGAAACACAGTTGATTAAAGAGCCACAACTAGGGCAACTACTGAACTTGCCAAAGTCACTCACAGAGTTCAAAATCCTAGATATTTACTTAATGCTAGCGTGGGTTATTGGTTTACCAGTAGATTCCATAGTTCATAAGTGGTAAGCAACCCTAGCGCAATGTTTATACCAGGAAGAATTTTACGCTCTGTCAACCATGAGGTAGGGCACCAATCTGATTTTCTTTGATTGGGTCAATTTTATATCCCAAAAATTACATTTTCAACTAGAGAGGTTACACACTAGAGAAGAAACATCATTCAAGCATACCTCTTTTCTAGTCTGGAATTTCTTTTTCCATATACATTAGCATTTTTCATTTATCGTCGTAAGGAAAATAGATGAGAGAGATGAGCTTCTACTAGTGTATATGTGGAATTCCGCTCTATCGAGCAGGGAGTCATTTTATAGTTTCAACCGTTTATTTCTTAGGCCTATAATAGAGCTTCTTTGTGGTGCATACGAAAGAGTGCCACGGGAGATGAGAGAATCAATTGCTACGGTTGAAAAGGGTGATATATTTTTGTTGACTCAAGGTATGATTGTAAGAATCTATAGTTTCACAGGCAGGCCATTTTTGCTCCCATAATTTGCTACCGAACATATTTTTGACATTGAGGTGGTGCACCAAATAGACTATTCTAATTATGTATATGGAGCAGGGTGCGGCAAGAGGACAACTTGCAATATACCTTTCAAGTTTGATAGTATAGAAGTAAGTCAGGTTGGGAAGAACAGGCTACTCACGGTGACACTTCAAGACCTGGGGTTGATAGAACTGCTGCAATGGTAGAGGTATCCATTGGGTAAATTTATAGAAATAATCAGGGCCAAGACATTTCACTATTGCCCATAGCCCGATATTGAAAAGAGGTACAATAATTTTTATGGACCTGACTTGGAGTGGCATGTTGAAAATATGATGTCATTGCCACCCTGGCATGACTGCTATGAACAGGAGGCTAAGTATAATTTGATAAGGTATAAAAATCATATTCCTTCGCCTGGATTGTTTAGTTAGGTAAAATAAATCCAACCCCTATGGAATGAGGAAAAAATTAGGAACTAGTGGATAATACAGGTTCATCGATGGAAAATTATGTCACCTTTTGGATTGAATATGGATGAGGTATTTTCGGACACCTATGATGAGTTTGTTGGTGCCTATCAATCCATTGCTTTCACCAAGATATTGCCCCAAAGTTTTCAATATTTTGATAGTGATAAAAGTAGGACAAAAGAAGAGACCCCGATAATTGAAGAAGAGACCCCTAAGGAGGAGGAACAACAGTATGTGTTTCAATGGAGGTCATAGCAGATGAAGTGTAAAGTTGATGAGGCACCTTTGGTGGAGAAGAAAATTGTCTGAGATGCACCCCCATTTCTAAAAGTTGCAAAGAATCCAAGTACTAGTGCTACTACCTCCTTTATTGTTGTAGTTTTGATTGTTATAGTTCCTACAGTTCCAATAGTTTCAGTGATTGTTATTTCCTCTCTATTGGTGACAGATGCTTTGATGATGGTTGCACAAATGTTTTCAATAAGTCATGAATGGAAGGAGGATCAATAGATGGAGAGCCCTTAGGTGGAGGTCATTAACATTAAGAAGGAAGTGGAGGAGCAACAGGAAGAAATTATCTCACAACCGCTCCCATCACCGGAACACACGGTGCTTGCACCTAAAGGTACGTCTTCCTTTCCTCCTTATCCTTTAGATCATGTAGTGACTATCAGTTCATTTTTGTTTGTTCCTACATTAGTATCTCCCCCTTTCAGTATGCCCTCCATGTCCATTTTTCTCCCTTCTTCTTCCCTTTCCCAAGTCACTACAACTCCTTCTTCTCTTCTCCTTTCTTTCATTTCGTTTGTGTCAAGGCCAAACCCATTTTTTTATCCTTCCCCTTCCATTTTTGCCACCACTATTGCCAAGGTTGTAAGTACGCAAGTTCCTCCTAGAGTGAGAATAACTACAGCTAAACCTGGTTCCTCCACTCATTTCATCATTTTGGTCCCTCCCCTTCTAGCCATCTCTTCCGCTTCCTTTGAGACTGACCGCTCAAAAATTTTGATACCTTTCACACCATTTTTTAGAGTTGTAAATACTGCTCGAAGTTCAAGTGGTGCCAAAATAGCTTAATGCAAAGAAAATCAATTGGGTGCACCTCAGTTCATCGTAGTGGTTGAAGAACAAAAAACGTAAAGAATTATTGGCTCTAGCACAGCCGCTCAAAAAGGTTTCTTTTGATCCAATTGCCATGGAGGCTCACACAACCAAAATTTCTCCCCTAGTTCAGAAGACACAAGGAGAAATGACACCGAGTGATTACATTTGTGATACTATAACAGAATATCTGACCAGGATTGGTCCCATGGAGAAAATGGGCAACATACAGGTTGATATGAGTTCGTTATACTTGCATGGCAAGTATTATAAGCAGAGATATTTTTATTATGAGAATAAAATTATCGAACTCAAAAGTACCTTGGCCAAAAGTAGAGAACAAGAGGAAAAGACATCCATGGAGAATGAATACTTGCACCAATAGGTAGCAGAATACTTGAAATAAATGGACGCAGCAATAATAGATATGCAAACACTCAAAACATATCTGGAGGCCATACAAAATCAATTATCAAAGAAAGCCATGCAAGCTGTAGGTTTTTCTCCAAAAACAATTAAGGAGGATCACCTTTGCTCGGTTTAGAATTGCAAAAAGTTGGTAGCACTAGAAGTCCAGGTTTTGCACTATTTGTGGGATTTCCAAATACAGATTCATATGGAGCAGCAATTAATATTTAATACCGAGGATATGTTGGAACCCTACATGGAAATGGATATAGAAATCCAAGCTCTAGCTAATTCCAATATGCATATTTACCCTTTGAGAAAAATGGATCACGCTTGGTCTACGACAAAGGTTACATTATGCAGTTATTTTCATATAATGGACCTCGTAAGAGAGGGTAGGAATATCCTCAATGACATAGAGTAGTAGCATACTATTTCTATGATCCATTTTGATGCTCTCATTGATATGGGTTTTCCAGATTTTACTGATGACTAGGGTGAAACTCTATCAAAAGTACAATTAGAAGCATCCTGGAAGAAGTTTGTGGAGGACACATCGGATATTGATACATGGGAGAAGCCCATTATAGAGGAACAAGTGTTTCTGATTATACAAAATTTTACATGTATGGAGCTATCATTGTTTGAGTTGGCTCAATAAGTGAAGCGCCTTAGCCTAGAAGACATCCAAAATTTATGTTTTATTTATGAGTTGTTGAGTGTTCCTTGCTTGTTTACTACACATTCTTGGGAGGGGACAATCATAGTCTATGAGGTAACCTTTGAAAGCCTTAAGGAACATGAGGAACGAGTTGTAGTAGAGAAGTCCACAGCAAAAAAAGTAGCAAAGAAGAAGAATGGGCAAAAGTACTCTGAGTACCAGCAGAAGATGAAGCCATTGATAAGGCAGAAGAGGAGGTGCAAAGAAAAGCATCTACATCAAAAGTGCCAATCAAGGAAACTGGCAAAAAGACTCCATAGAAGCCTAATGGATAAAGGCTTGGGATCGCTTGCATCCATGCGAGCTAGATACCCTGTGAGCCGCCATAAATGTTGGCAATTTTACAATATGCCACATTAAATTTTTTGCTAAATTTTATTGTTTTAAGATCAATGGATATATATATGCTATGATGTTGTGTTTTCAGCCTATATGGTATGTTACAGCTTTGTACATATTAAACTTTTGTTTTCATGCATCTCTTTCCTGGAAATAATATTTATAAATAACAATGTGAGAAAATATTCAGTGAAAATCATCAGGTGTGGTCACAGAAAGCACTGCTTCAAAAGTTCATTATTAATCAAAAACAATTTCTTTACTTTAAAAATCGGTATGGTAATGAACAAGAGCACAAGGGTGCGTTCACCTCTTAGTAATGGTGACTGATGTGTTTGCCCCATTTCGAGGTGAACATAATATTTCTACAAAGCAAAATAAAAGGAAAAGGGCTAAGTTTCGAATCAGGGTGCTTTTGCCCCAAATGAGGGGTAAAAATCCCTTTCACCCCACTTTGGGGCGAAAATCCATTTTTAAAATAATTATTGAGGGTGCCCGAAGTCAATGTGCAAAGAAAATAAAATAAAGTACGTTTGCCCCAAGGTAGGGGCAACAGCTTTGTTCACCCCACTTTGGGGCGAATGTCATATAAAGAATTGCTAAAGAAAACATTGACCAGTCAGTAGCGTGTTTTCCTGTTGACCAGTTGATAGCGCATTCACCCTAGTTGAGAGGTGAACGTTCCATTCACCCCTCGTGGGTGAAAGCGTAATCAAATAAAATCACAAAGCACCAATGGGGATGTTGAAAAGTCAATAAGACATTCACCCCACTTTGGGACGAACGTCACATTCACCTTCCTTTTGGGGCAAAACTACATGGAAGTGACTTCACCCATTTTTGAGATTTCATTTGTGCCAGGGGATGCAAGCTACGTTCGCTCAAAGTAATGAGTGACATTGCCTTTTGCCTCCTTTTGGGGTGGATGTGCATTTATAAAAGTTAAATATTTTATGAAGAAATATGAAGTTTTGACTTGTCATTTTGAAGATGAAGCATCAAAAGGTAAATATGGTAGATTGGTCAAATAAGGGGGTTGTCTATGGATTGCAATGGTCTAAGTATTTAAAGGCAGCATTTTTACCCATTTTTTTAGTGAATTCGATTAAAGTGCCAATGTATTTTTTTCAAAGGCACCCAATATAGGTGAATGAAATGCATTTAATTATTGTGGTGAAGAGTAACTCAGATCATGGATCCTGAGCAAAATGAGTAGTATTATTAAAAGCACTAGGTAATTTTTATGATTTCCAAGCAAAAGTGTTTTTTTGAAGATGAGGGACGTATCAAGTCAACGACCAAGCTTTGTAGTTTTTCATGCTCCACACCCAAAGATACTAATTTCTTGGAGGAATGTCCTTAGAAGCTAGATCGCTGTCTCAAAAGGATGGATGTTCAATATTCCCGAGAAGGAATTTTCTCAGTGTTTCTTTATCTACAAACATTTTGTCTTCATGTGAATTTAATGAAAGAGGTGAAATCCTTTATAAATACTAATCAAATTTTCATTGTAAAGGAGGTTAGACATTCTACAAAAAAATATTCAAGTTCTCTGCATCAATAGAATATACTTGTCTTCTAAATTTACAAGTGATCTTGTGTGTGATTTCCTTTTATTTTATGCATTTCTATTTTATGCTCATTTCCATTATTTGTTGTTAAGTTTAAATGTTGCATCTACATTTGAGCATTGCTGGTGAGAGGGTGAGTTCTAGAATGTGATCCTAGAGGTTGTTTATGCAAGGTTATAAGTAAATCCTACTAGCTTTCTTTTATTACATGTTGCTTTAATGCTTAGGTAGAATTCTTGCTGCTAGTTTGTCCCCAATCCTACACCTTCAACCTATGGCCATATTTCTCATCTCTTTCTGTTATTTTTAATATCTTTCCTAAAACTCTAGTCTTAACCAATGTAGGATTTAGTAAGGAATCCAACCCTCTCTAGAGATTGGCATGGAGGACATTCCTTTTCTCTGGCCTTTCAATGTTGGCTATGTCTAGGGCGTACAAATGCATGTTGTATAATTAGGCAGATATTTGACCAACAGGATGATGTTCTTGTAGTTGTAGAGACAGTGAACTCATATTGAGTGGTTGTGGAGCTCACTGTTACTTAGAGGTAAGTCCATGAGGAAAAGCCTTCTTGGAATAATTTGTTGCATGCATCTTGTGTTGTTCTCTATCGAAGAGGGAGTAGGTTATCTTCTTGAGCCCAAATAGTTGTGGTTGTTATAAAAATGTTTGGATGACAAAATGAGTCGCTTAAAACAACCTTGAAGCTGGGTTGAGTGTTCTTGTGTACATCTAAGACTTTTGGTAGTAGGAGGTGGAGTCCTCTGCATGTTATGTTATTCCAGATTTTATAATGCATTTGATAGCATTAGAGAATGTATTAAATAGGAGTGTTATTCCAGATTTTATAATATATTGATAGCATTAGATAATGGATAAAGTAGGAATGTTATTCCAGATTTTATAATGCATTTGATAGCATTAGATAATGGATTAAATAGGAATATTATTCTAGATTTTATAATGCATTTGATAGCATTAGAGAATGGATTAAATAGGAATGTTATTCCAAATTTTATAATGCATTTGATAGCATTAGAGAATGGATTAAGTAGGAATGTTTCCAGATTTTATAATTCATTTGATAGCATTAGAGAATGGATTAAGTAGGAATGTTATTCCATATTTTATAATGCATTTGATAGCATTAGAGAACGGATTAAATAGGAATATTATTCCAAATTTTATAATGCATTAGATAGCATTAGATAATGAATTAAGTAGGAATGTTATTCCATATTTTATAACCTAATCAATGGTATTAGTGAATGGATAAAATGGATATGTTATCCCCAAACTTGTGATGTATTAGTAGCAATGAAGAAATGATAAAATGGATTGTTGTTCCAGATATTTCATACATTAAAAAGCATTGATGATTTTATAAAATAATATGTAGTTTCGAAATATGTTATGCTATGGATAGCTCTGGAAAATTGATAAGTTGAATATGTGATTCCAAGTTCTGTATGCATTATATAGCTACAATACATACCCAAAAATGGTTATGTAATCTTGAATCTACTATGTTTAGTTAGAATTGGTAAATCAGAGTGGTGGGTGCTTTGATTTTGAATTTCGATTGATTTAGTATTAGTGTAAGGCTCCAAGAATGGAAACACTAACTTTATGCGTTCTCAATGGATAGGTTCCACTCTAGGCATTGCAGTTGAATACTCTTAAAATGATGAAGATTTTGGGGCTGAGTGTTAGTGCTTGTAAAATATGCTAGAATTGAACCAGACTGCTCATGGGGTGTTTATCAATTTTTTTCTACATTTTCCAACCATTGTTATGACAATAGATTGGAGGTTTTGGGAACAGAGTTCCAAGACATAGTCACAACGAAATCTGTGAGTAATGAAGGACCACCTCTTATGAGGAATTTTATAGACGTGATAGGTTCCTTCGTAAGTTTTAGATAGTATGGGTTTTCCACATCTTATATAAAGGTTTATATTAATTAATGAAAAGATGATGGTTTGATTTGAGGTTGGGTTTTCCCACGGGGTTTCTCCTAAGATAAATTTATGTGTTGGTGTGGTTTTTGTGTGGATTATATCTATTTCAATGTTAATTGTCTATTCTTATAGATGTGGTTCCATGCATTTTGATTAAGATGTTGGTTAAAAAAAAATTAAAATATTGAAAGTACTAGAATTAGATTTATTCTTGGAAAATTCTTAAGGATTCTTCACCTTAGGTGTAGATGTTAAATTAATGTAATGGCTTTTGGAAAACTGTGATATCATTTATATTATGAGGTGGATAGTTTAGTTGGGATTCTCAAAATATTTGAGTGATTAAGCTAATACTCATCTAAGAGGTATATTAATATATGATTTTAATTAAAATACTGGAATCATATCTAATATCGTATTTGGTATATGTTAATGGATAAAAACCTAAGAAATATTCTTGTGCATCATAAGGAATTTGATGGGCGAATATTAGGATGAAGTTAGTATCTTCATTGGAAAAATATGAGAGTACAAACACACATCATAAGGGGATTTTATGGGGTGTTTTGAAGGTAAGTTGAATACCTCGTTGACTTCAATGGGCGACATTGTTGTCTAAATTAATCTAAGGTATTCTTATGGATAGGGTTTTAACAAGGCAAATGAGGAACTGATTAGCTCATCTTTATATGAGAGGGATAATCAAGTTCTATACGCTCTAACCCACTCATATGGACATGATTAAGGGATAGCTAGAAGTGTACCCCTTCGATATAATGAAAGGGAAGGCAAGTTAGCTTGTGGGGCCAGCAAGAGAGATAACTTGTAAATACTAGCCTTGCACCTAGTACACTTGTGTAGCCAGACTTACGTAAGATGTAGTGATGGGTGTGCCTTGGGTAAGACTAGATAGGTTGTTAAGCAAGTTACAATGCATCTAAGTCTCCCTAATATATATATATATATATATATATATATATATATATATATATATATATATATATATATAGGATAGGATAGAAATTTGGGTTGTGACACTAAGTTCCTATGGGAGATTTAATTTGTTGGAACAACTAAGCTACCCAAGATTGCTAAAATTCATTTTTCTACCCAATATTTCTTAATGTGTAATCATCATAAATTATTAAATGGTGGTGATATATTTTCTCTCCCTTAATATGATACATTTAATTTCTCTTTAAGGATATAGAACCATATAGTAGAATTAGAGGAGATACTACAACCAGAATATCATATATTTATACAAGAGGATGAAGATAAAATAGAAGAAATATCTAAGCTATAATATGAGACATACAATTTCATTTTAGATAAACCTAAGCTTTTAGGGTTCAAATAAACCTTATGGGTCCTCTTTTATAAAGAAGTATCTCTTTTTGCATATGGAGTGCTAGAAATAGACTGTATTCAGTGATTGGATAATGATTCACCTTCAACTCTTGATATTATCCAAGTAACTCTAGATAATTGAGTTGCATTGAGTGATAGAGAATCCATGGTCTTAAAAATGGGTCTTTTCCTACAATCCTAGTAAGTAAAATTGTGGTAAAAAAATATAATCTAACAGTTTGATGCTTTAAAGGATGACAAGAAATTAGTCCAAGTATAATAACAAAAAGAATCATTATTGTCAAGTGATGTTGTGTTTCTTGGTTGCACAAAGTTGATTATCCAAACTGTATTAGCTTTTTATGGGAGGTAGTACAACCACAAGATGTAGGATAACTAATATGAGATAACTATAAAACTAATGGCACAATAATATGCAGTAAAATAAGGAAATTAACATCTACAAATAACTCAGAAATATACCATTAATGAGAGTAACAAAAATAGTACAATTCTATATAATAAATAACATGAACACTCCATAAAAGTATATGAAAGAACTACATTGCACCTTACTACACACACATACTTTGTGTACTATGCACTGTATAGTTACTATATCACTCTCTCCTACACCACTCTATTACACACTACCTATGAGGCCTTTATATAGAAATATAGATTGCTTGACCTTTAATTTATCTAGGACTCATGTACATGTGGACTACATGCACATTTACAACTTGCACATTGACACTTGTGCATTTATTAAAATACTTGAAGTAACTAACTAACTTTACTTTGAAGTAAACTCCTACTCTAGATATGTACCAAAGGTGGTACATTTACATGATCCAAATGATGTAATATACTCTAACACCCTCCTGTATTATATTATTTAGGTATTGAAGACTTTAGTCTTCAATATGGATCTTTCATCTAGTACTAGAATTTGTATCCTCCTTCACTATTGTTTGTGTCTTGTTCAAGCAAGTAATTAGTATCCTCATGAAAATCTATCTTTGTTGTGATAGATTTAACTTCATTATCTATAGGATCTTCTAGTTATTCAATTTCTTTAATTATTTGAGCTAAGTCTCCCTCTTGATTTCCTCTTTGATATTCCCATTGAGAATAATTTTATGGTCATTGAAATTGTTGTTGTCGAGGATTATTTTGAGCTCGATACTGCCTTGGTTGGAATGCCCTGTTTGGTTGGTTTCCATAGTTTATCTGATTTCCTTGAATTTGGTTTCTTGGATTGAATCTATAGTAATTAGTACTATGACCTTTTCTCCTGCATACATGACAATATTTGTTATTCCAAGGCTTTCATCCTTTTGAAGATGAGGCTATGTTTCCTTGTGGAGTATCTTTTGAAACTAATGTAGTGTTAGTCATTTCATATTTCACTGTACTTTCTACCTCATATTATTGAAGAATGTTGATTAGCTCATCAAATGATGTATCTTTACTTAGTACTTGTAAATATGTAACTAGATGCTTGTAGTTGTCTAGAAGTGCTCTCATGGTTACTTGAACAAGGAATTTATCTTCAACCTTTTCCCCCAAGGTTAATAATTTTCCCTTAATGTCTGCTACCTTTCTTAGAAATAATTCTATATTTTCTCCATTGTTCATCTTTAGAGAATGTAATTGAGTTTGAAGATTTAGGATAGTAGCTTTATTTTTCCCTTAAAAAAAAATTCTAGTGTTTCCCAAGCCTCTATAGATGTTCCTGCTGAATTTATGTAAGGTTTTATTTCATCTATAATACCAAAATTTATTATCATTAATACTTTTGCATAACTATCTTCAAACTTTTGAATCTCTATTTCACCTGAATTAGGTTTGGTAGTTATTCCTTTGATAATTTTCCAAAGCTTCTCAACTATTAAGATTGCCCTCACTTTGTTTTTCCATGAGAAGTAATTTGGACCTTTAAGTAGTTGAGATTCTGAAGGATGAATTTATTTTTTGCCATGATGATCCTTATATCTCCCTAGTGAATGAAGTAATAAAGTGCTTAGTGATTAATAGTTCACTTTTGAGTTGATTTTGTAATGTTTTGTTATTTCACCTTATCTTTCCTAATGAACTATGTACTTAATTTTAAGTTCTCTATGGTTGGATTTTTGTCTCTTTAGTATGATTATGAGACAAGTTTAAGTATATAATTCCAACTCCTTTAAGTAAATGAATAAATTATTTTATACCCCTTGATATTAATAGTTTAATGTTTCTAAATTCCAATAGTATATTTTTTGTGTAGTATACCTTATAACTCTCTAATTTGGAATGTTAGAAAACTATAATATTTGCAATAATAGAATTTAATTTCTCCAAGTAGAAATTCTTATAATTTCTATGGTTTTAATTGCAAATATTAAACTATTTAAGTATTTAAACTTCCTTTAAATTTTCTTTTAAATGTATGGTTGATTTTTGCATATAAATGTGAATGCAAATGGTGATAATAGTTTCAATCTTATACTATCTCTTATTACTCCTTATGAATGCAAATAATTAAGCCTTATGAGATAATACCTCTGGACTGTAGATGGGTGTTATGTTTGAATTCAATCACCTTGAAATCTATTGTACCTCTTTGTTGGTTTATGACAGGCTTGGTGGACATCCCTTATGATAGTCTTAAATGTGCCTTTGACTCATGACTTTGTGTCTTAAATACATTCTCCATTTGGAGGATTTTTGACCCTAAATCCTCTCCGCAATGCAACTTAAGAAGACATGGAAGAAAGAAATAATAGTTTATGTAGTTAAGTTAAATGATATAGAATACAAAAATAAGGAAGAGGTGTTTGAAAATACCCAGTTCTTTAGGATTTCAGTGATGTATTTCCAAAGGATTTTCCTGTATTACCACCTAAATGTGAATTTGATTTCATAATTGAACTTCAACCTAGAAAAAAGACAATTCATAGAGCTCCTTACAAAATGAATCCAATTAAGATGCAAGAGCTAAAAGTGCAGTTACACGGATTGCTGGAGAAGGGATTAATTATACTGAGTGCATCACCATGGGGTGCACCAGTTCTATTCGTTAATTAAAAGGATGGTTCTTTGTAACTATGTATATATTATAGGATGTTGAACAAGGCAACCATTAAAAATAGATATCCTCTACCCAAAATCAAAGACCTCTTCGATCAACTTAAATATGTCACTATCTTCTCAAAAATTTATCTAAAGTTGGGATACCACCAATTGAGGATTCAAGAAGAGGATACTCATAACACAACCTTTAAAACTCATTACATACATTATAAGTTTGTCTTATATTTTGGTCTATAAAATTCTCCAACAGCATTTATGAACTTGATGAATAGCATTTTTAGGAAGCTTTTGGATCGATTTCATCTTGTGTTCCTAGATGATATTTTGATATATTCTCGAAAGAATTCAGAATACGATAGAAACTTTAATATCATTCTGGAGCTATTAAGGAAGAATAAATTATATGAGAATTTATCAAAATATAAATTTTATGTGTCAAAATTGCAATACTTAGGGCATCTTATATCAGTAGAAGGGATTGCAGTGGATCCTAAGAAAATAGAAGCTATACTAAATTGGTTGCCACCTACAAATATGATAGAGGTACAAATTTTCATGATTTTTATTGGATATTACAGGTGTTATGTGAAGGACTACGCCAAGATAACCACTCCAATAACTAACCTTCAGAGGAAGGAAAAATAATTCAAATGGATGGATAAATATGAGGGAGTGTTTGATCTACTCAAACAAAGACTCACTACATCTCCAATACTAAACATACCAAACCCTCAAGGTAGTTTTTCTGTGTATAAATGCATCATTGTAATATTTGGAAGGAGTGCTCTAACAAGATGAAGCAGTAATAGCCTACATATCTAGGAAACTGAAATGATATGAGGTCAATTATGCAACCCATGATCTGGAATTGGTAGCGGTGGTTTTTGCTCTTAAAATTCAATGATACTATTTGATAGGGAGACCCTTTGAGTTGAGAATAGACCATCAAAGTCTAAAGTACATATTTATTCAACCTTTGCTAAATACCAAGTAGAGAAGGTGGATGGAATTTCTCACTGAATATGATTTTGGCATTGAATACATCAAAGGGAAGGAAAATAAGGTTGTTGATGCACTCAGTAGGATAAGGCACATAGCTATCTTATCACACATCCATGTAGACTTAATGGAACAAGTTAAAATATTGTAACAACAAGATGTTTTTTGCAATAAGACTCAGAAGAAGATGGAAAAGAAACCTGATGAAAATAAGGATTTAAATATCAAGGATAGTTTCTTATGCTTTAAGGATAGGGTAGTAATTTTTGAATTCAGTGATCTAAGAAAAATGATCATGAATGAAGCACATAGATCTCCATATTTTGCTCATCCAGGAAGGGAAAAAATGAGAGAGAATATGAATAAAACCTTCTACTGACCCAAAATGAAGAAATACATAATCAAATTTGTTGCCCAATATCTCTAAGAAAGTAAAGGCAAAAAATAGATATCCAATAGGACTATTGTACCCTCATGATGTACCAGCACAAAAATGGTAGGTGATATTGATGGATTTTATTGTAGGTTTGCCAAAGATCAGATTATAGCATGATGCAATCCTAGTTGTGGTCAAAAAATTGACCAAGGTTACGCATTTTATACCCAAAAATACCAAGGATGATGTCATGGTTATGGCTAATATATTTTCCAAGGAAATATTCAGGCTTCATGGATTTTTAAAAGTTATCATTTTAGCTAGGGACTTGAGATTCACA
Source organism: Wollemia nobilis (assembly GCA_028583015.1). Taxonomy (NCBI): domain Eukaryota; kingdom Viridiplantae; phylum Streptophyta; class Pinopsida; order Araucariales; family Araucariaceae; genus Wollemia; species Wollemia nobilis. Next base: position 8,468,863 of record JAQPPZ010017081.1, on the reverse strand, counting down.
TCCAAGTTTTGGCAAGCTTTGCATCAAGCTATTGACACTAAGTTAAACATTGAAGAACACAAGCTTATACTGAGAGGGGGGTGAACAGTATAAGACCACTTTTTACTTTACTTTCCCAATCAATATTATGCAATGTAAAGATAGCAATATCAATAGTAGTAATCAAAGCAATGCACAAATCACCACACACAATAGAGACACCAATTTTACGTGGTTCACCCAATGTGGGCTACTCCACGGAGAAAATATTTCACTAAAATTTTCTCAATCAATCTCTTGGGAATCCTTTCCCTATTACAATGTTTATGGACCTCTATCCAAAGGAGACACCAATCCCCTAATCAAGTTTATGGATCTCTATCCATAGGAGAACTCCTTTCTCCTTAGCTTTGACTAGTGATCTTCTAGAAGAACTATTGCCCCCACTACTCTGGCTAATGGATCTCTATCCACTGAAGACACCTATCCTCACTACCCTGGCTAATGGATCTCTATCCACTAGAGACTATCATCCTCTATACTCTATCACCTTCCAAATCTTTCTCTCAAATCTGCACTAAACATAGTCCTTCGGTCTAGCACAAATCTTCTCAATCTCTATCTCTGGTTTAGCATAAACCTATCCTCAAATCTACACCAAACTTTATCCTCAAATATATACTAAACATAGTCCTTCGGTCTAGCACAAATCTATCCTCAATATCTATCCTCAAGCCTTAACACAAAGCTTGAATCAATCACAAATCAATTCTTCTAGATCTGCCCCAAACCTTAACTCAAGGTTTGAACAAATCAATCAACTCTGCTCACAAGTCTTCTCAAATACTTATCTCAAATATGCCTTGTAAGCTTCCATAAAATCTCACACTAATCTATCCACAAGTCCTCTCTAGAACTTGTCCAAATCTGCTCAACAAGTCCTCACTAGAACTTGTCCAAATCTGCTCTCAATATGTATTGTAAGCTTCCACAAAATCTCACACAAATCTATCCACAAGTCCTCTCAAAGACTTACCTCAAATCTGCTCAACAAGTCCACACTAGAACTTGTCCAATCTCATAGAAACATAAAGAGAATTGTTAGAGACTCAATATGCTTCACATTCATCACAATGCTCAATCACTTTCAATCACTCTTTTAGAAACATATAGAGAATTGTTAGAGACTCAATATGCTTCACATTCACCTCAATGCTCAATCATTTAATATTTTAAATATTCTTCAATCACTTTCAATCACTCTTTTAGAAACATACAAAGAATTGTTAGAGACTCAATATGCTTCACACTCACAAACTCTCAATCACTTTCAATCTCTCTTTTATCATATAAACATATAGAGAATTGTTAGAGACTCAATATGTTTCACACTCATCAATATTCAACCTCTTTCTCAAATCAATTCAGAATATAGAATAATTTGTTTCATAGAACTTGAACTATCACTTCACACATCCACTTGACTAGGCTCAACCAACTCTACTCAACCAATCACTCAATGAAATAATCCTTGCTCACAAACCCTAGTCCAAGCATATGAACACTCACTCAAATGTTTCCAACAATGCTTATCAACCAATCTCACATAACAATGATACTCATGTTCTTTGCAAACCCTAGTTCAAGTTCTTCACTCAATCAATCACTTCAACAACAATGCTTATAAAACAATATTCACAATAGCTCAACAACTCAATAAGGAAACCTAATCAAATCCTTTTCACTCCAAATTTGTTTTTCAGAAAACCAACCAATCAACTCAATCAAGGAAGAATGTGCCCATACCTTTTTGCTTGATGAGAAGTAGACCACACAAATCTACCACAATCATAAACACTTCTTTGCCAAACTCAAGGAGGTTAGATGTCAAAATATTACTCCAATACTCTCTCAAAAATATTCCTTGGACACAAAAATAATCAATTCTCAAATATACCTTATTTCTCCCTTTTAAAATTAACACTCCTCAAACCATACATAAAAACAATTACTTGGATACACCTTATCAACTCCAACTTAAAATAATATCCAACACCACAAAAATCACAACCAATCTTTCTAAAACACCTTTATTTCTTTTTCAAACCCTAAAACAAATAATATCAAAAATTTATTTTACAATATCCTTATAACTCCCTAAAACCTCATATACCACATGAAATATGCAAAAATTAATTTTTAATACCTCAACAACCTTTTCCGACAAATCTAGCGCTCAAACTTTAATGCATACCTTATTATCCCTCAAAAGGGTTTCGACGTGATTCGATCCACCGTCTCCCCAAGCGCCAAGCACCTTAGCACCTTGGAGCCCACCGCATGGGCTAGAAGCACCCACGTGAAGGAAGCAAAGCTTCCTCCCCTTTCTACCAACATCCACCGTGATTTCCAACCAAAATGCAAAACAAAATGATCCTCCGTGGGGATTCGAACCTACGCCTATCGCTGCCCTAATGACTTGCCACTATCGCGCTTGCCAACTGCGCTACCGATAGTTGGTGACCAAGGCTCCCTCCTTGGTGTATGATGTAATCTCACCTTCTCTTAGCACTTTAAACAAAACACAAAGCTCTCTGTTGCACCCACGATTCGCATAAACACATAGCATAAGATTTAATTCAAAAACATTCGGGGGCTTATGGTAAGGTGGGTAATCCTCCTTTTATACACATGGTAAATGTTCTTTCCACGTCGGCGCTTAGAAATTTGATTTCAAATTTTGAATTAATTTTAATAACCCTCCTTAGGGTTAGTTAAAAATTAATATAAATTAATCTTATAATTAATATCAAAATTAATTAATAATTAATTTAAATAACTTTAAGTTAAGTAAATTAAATTATAAATTAATTTATAATAAAAATTATATTAATTAATTTATAATTAATTTAAAACTTCCCTTTATAATATTATAAAAAATATTATAATATTATTCACTTGGGCTTTTTGCACTTTAGACCATATCTGATGTCCTGAAATCGGGTCTTGATCAACTAAAACTGGAGAACCTAAAATCGATGCTGCCCACTGAAACTGCCACTGACTGGTGCTGAAATCTTGACATCAATGACCACTCACTCTTGACATCAATGACAACTTATCTACTCAAAATGTCCAACAATCTCCCCCTTTGTCATTGATGGCAACCCAAATTATTTTTACCAAAACTTGACCTTTTTCCTGTTCTGCTCCCCCTGGGAAACTGCTCCCCCTGACTCAATGCTCTCTCCTTAAACCAAATCTCTCCCCCTTACTCAAATCTCTCCCCCTTTGACATCAATGGCAAAGGGTCACCTTTGGGGCTCGGGGCTAAGAATGAGTCTCTTAGCTTAGCCCCTCCCCCACCTCCTCTTGAGGTGGTTAATTCTGGGGTGGGAGTATTTCTACTCCTAACAAGCATTGGTCTTTACCTTTATCCTCTTTCCTTCTTATCTGATCCTTCTAATTTCTTTGACTGTTCCTATTCCTATTCTTATCCATGTCCACATTCCTGTTCCTGTTTATATCCATATTCATGTTCCTATTCCTGTTCATGTTCCTATTTTTATTATTTTTCTGTTCCTATCCATGTCCATATTCCTATTCTTGTTCATGTTCCTGTTCATGCTTGATTCTGGAATGTCTGCTCTACACCATTTTGTTGTATGTCCATCATTATTGCACTTATAACACTTAATGTTATTATTCCTTGGAGGTGCAAATGTCTTAGAATTTCTCCTAGTGAAGCCATATCCTTTTCTGTTATGAACCTTGCAATTCATTGCCTTGTGACCAAACTGATTACATGAGTAGCAATACCCATGGAAAAGTTATATGTTCCTAAAATTCCCATATTCTTGTCTTTCATGTGTCCTACACTATGAAGCCATGTGCCCAAATCTATGACATGAGAAACATCTTCCATTGAAGTTTCCTTGTCTTGACCTCATTGGTCTCTTAGTCTCTCTTAACCTATTCTGATTGTTGTTCCATCTGTTTCTTCTTTGTGCATTGTTCCTTTCCTTGTTGAACTTTTTATTGTCCAACTCATCCTCAGAAGTCTCACTTTCTCTTACACTATCTTCTTCTGAAGTTTCTTCTTCTTCAAGAACTTGAGGTTGACTCTTCTTCTTGTTTCTTTTGAGCTTGTTCAAAACCAAGACCTATTTTGTTTGTTGACCTTCTTTGTACCTTGATCATCTTATCTACAATATTTGAACTCTTTCCAAACTTGTGTAGCTTATCCTTGGATTTCTCTAAATCTTCCCTTAGTAGAGCTACTTCTTGTTCTAACTTTTCACATTCTAAGACCTTTGCTTCTAACTTATCCTTGAACTTCTTTGTCTTAGCCATTGACTTGTTTAGATCCTCTATAAGCTTTCCTCTTTCTTCATCACATTCTTGAAACTGAAATTCAAGTTGGGAGTTTTGCTTTCTTACCTTCTTTAAAGTTTTAAGAGCATAAATAAGCTCTCCCTCAAGATCAACTCCTCCTTTTTCTGATTCTTCCTCTATTTGTTTGCCTTTGTCAACATCTTCATTCTTTTTTGACTTGTCTTCTATAGGATCACCTTCTTCTTCTTCTAGTGCCATTAGAAGATTCTCTTCTGGTCCTTCTAGTGCATCCTCATATTCATCATCACTAAAACTGAAACCATCCCTTGTACAACTATCTTCAAGATGTCCAAAATTACCACATCTAAAACACTTGAGAATTATTGGTGACCTTTTCTTGACTTCTTCTTTTTCTTCAATCATAAATAGGACTTCATCTTTATCATTATCTGAAAAACTATTATCACTATCACTTGAGTACTTACTTGCCTTGTCTGCATAGTAGCTCTTCTTTTGTCTTTGAAAGAACTTCTTCCCTTGTCTGCTTTGTCCATCCTTGCCTTTCTTTTGGTACCTGTATTTTTCTGATTCCTTGTTCCTGTAATCCTATTTTTCTTCATCATTGTTATTTTTAGCTTCTTGACAATCAGTTGCATAATGACCATACTTTCCACAATTGAAGCATCTAATAGATTTTGCATCTTTAAATCTTCTTGAATCCTTATTCCTTCTACCATAATTAGCTTCTTCATCACTGGATGACTCATTGCTCGATTCTGACTTCTTACCCTTTGTTTCCTTAATTGCTTTGAAGGTTGCTTCCTTTCAGATGATTAGGTTCCTCTTTTGTTCTTAACTCAAAAGTTGTAAGAATACCAAGTAACATATCTCTTGTCAAAGAATCACCATCTTTTGATTCTTCTATAGCAGAGATATTTTCACTAAATCTTTTTGGAAGAGATCTTAAGACCTTATCACAAACATCTGATTCTTCAACATTAAGTCCAAGTCCTTGCATGGCATTAACAACCTCATCTACTCAAAGTAGATAAGTACTAATGTTTTCCTCATCCTTCATTCTTAATTCTTCAAATTGTCCTTTGAGATTTTGAATCTTTGCCTTTTTGACACTTTTATCTCCTTCATATATGCTTTGCAACTTATCCCAAATTCCTTTTGCATCTCTACAATGCATAACCTTTATTGATTTTGTTCTATGCAAACCTCTCAAAATTGCATTCATTGCTTTTGAATTGTAATGTTGTAGAAGCTTACCTTCCTTATCTGTAGGTGGATCAATTGGTGGTATGTATCCATTTTCAACTACTTCCCAAATTTCATTGCCAAGTGCCATCAGGTGAATCTTCATTCTCATACTCCAAAATATATAATCACTTCCATCAAATATTGGTGTTGAATTATCTGAGGACACATTCTTAGAATCCATTGTGTTCTTGAAAGCTTTTCCTTCAAGTTGTTAAACTCTTTCGAAGGAACCCGCTCTGATACCAATTGAAGAACACAAGCTTATACTAAGAGGGGGGTGAACAGTATAAGACCACTTTTTACTTTACTTTCCAATCAATATTATGCAATGTAAATATAGCAATATCAATAGTAGTAATCAAAGCAATGCACAAATCACCACACACAATAGAGACACCAATTTTATGTGGTTCACCCAATGTGGGCTACTCCATGAAGAAAATATTTCACTAAAATTTTCTCAATCAATCTCTTGGGAATCCTTTCCCTATTACAATGTTTATGGACCTCTATCCAAAGGAGACACCAATCCCCTAATCAAGTTCATGGATCTCTATCCATAAGAGAACTCCTTTCTCCTTAGCTCTAACTAGTGATCTTCTAGAAGAACTATTGCCCCCACTACTCTGGCTAATGGATCTCTATCCACTGAAGACTCCTATCCTCACTACCCTAGCTAATGGATCTCTATCCACTGGAGACTGTCATCCTCTATACTCTATCACCTTCAAATCTCTATCTCAAATCTACACTAAACATAGTCCTTCGGTCTAGCACAAATCTGCTCAATCTCTATCTCTGGTTTGGCATAAACCTATCCTCAAATCTGCACCAAAATCTATCCTTGAATCTATACTAAACATAGTCCTTTGATCTAGCACAAATCTATCCTCAATATCTATCCTCAAGCCTTAACACAAAGCTTGACTCAATCACAAATCAACTCTGCTAGATCTGCCCCAAACCTTAACTCAAGGTTTGAATAAATCAATCAACTCTGCTCACAAGTCTTCTCAAAGACTTATCTCAAATCTGCCTTGTAAGCTTCCACAAAATCTCACACTAATCTATCCATAAATAATAACTTGTCCAAATCTTCTCAACAAGTCCTCACTAGAACTTGTCCAAATCTACTCTCAATCTGTATTGTAAGCTTCCACAAAAGCTCACACAAATCTGTCCACAAGTCCTCTCAAAGACTTACCTCAAATCTACTCAATAAGTCCACACTAGAACTTGTCCAATCTCATAGAAACATAAAGAGAATTGTTAGAGACTCAATATGCTTCACATTCATCACAATGCTCAATCACTTTCAATCACTCTTTTAGAAACATACAGAGAATTGTTAGAGACTCAATATGCTTCACATTCACCTCAATGCTCAATCACTTTCAATCACTCTTTTAGAAACATATAGAGAATTGTTAGAGACTCAATATGCTTACATTCACCTCAATGCTCAATACTTTCAATCACTCTTTTAGAAACATACAGAGAATTGTTAGAGACTCAATATGCTTCACACTCACAAACTCTCAATCACTTTCAATCTCTCTTTTATCACAGAAACATATAGAGAATTTTTAGAGACTCAATATGTTTCACACTCATCAATATTCAACCTCTTTCTCAAATCAATTCAGAATATAAAATAATTTGTTTCATAGAACTTGAACTATCACTTCACACATCCACTTGACTAGGCTCAACCAACTCTACTCAACCAATCACTCAATGAAATAATCCTTGCTCACAAACCCTAGTCCAAGCATATGAACACTCACTCAAATGTTTCCAACAATGCTTATCAACCAATCTCACATAACAATGATACTCATGTTCTTTGCAAACCCTAGTTCAAGTTCTTCACTCAATCAATCACTTCAACAACAATGCTTATAAAACAATCTTCACAATAGCTCAACAACTCAATAAGGAAACCTAATCAAATCCTTTTCACTCCAAAGTTGTTTTTCATAAAACCAACCAATCAACTCAATCAAGGAAGAATGTGCCCATACCTTTTTTCTTGATGAGAAGTAGACCACACAAATCTGCCACAATCATAAACACTTCTTTGCCAAACTCAAGGAGGTTAGATGTCAAAATATTACTCCAATACTCTCTCAAAAATATTCCTTGGACACAAAAATAATCAAAGCTCAAATATACCTTATTTCTCCCTTTTAAAATTAACACTCCTCAAACCATACATAAAAACAATTACTTGGATACACCTTATCAACTCCAACTTAAAATAATATCCAACACCACAAAAATCACAACCAATATTTCTAAAACACCTTTATTTCTTTTTCAAACCCTAAAACAAATAATATCAAAAATTTATTTTACAATATCCTTATAACTCCCTAAAACCTCATATACCACATGAAATATGCAAAAATTAATTTTTAATACCTCAACAACCTTTTCCAACAAATTCGGTACTCAAACTTTAATGCATACCTTATTATCCCTCAAAAGGGTTTCGGCGTGATTCGATCCACCGTCTCCCCAAGCGCCAAGCGCCTTAGCACCTTGGAGCCCACCGCATGGGCTAGAAGCACCCACGTGAAGGAAGCAAAGCTTCCTCCCCTTTCTACCAATATCCACCATGATTTCCAACCAAAATGCAAAATGAAAGATCCTCCGCGGGGGATTCGAACCTGTGCTTGTCGCTGCCCTAACGACTTGCCACTGTCGCGCTTGCCAACTGCGCTACCGATAGTTGGTGACCAAGGCTCCCTCCTTGGTGTATGATGTAATCTCGCCTTCTCTTAGCACTTTAACACAACATAAGATATAATTCAAAACATTCAAGGGCTTATTTTATTTTATTTTTGTAATTAAGGTACAAAAACATTACAACCGGGTTTTACAGGTTGACCCAAAACCTATTACAAAATTAGCACAATGCTAAAATGGAACAAGACCTCAATAGGGACAGTCTATTCTTAGCCCCCTACTGGGGCCACACAGCCAACAAAGAGCAACACCCTTACAAAATATGACACACACCTTAGAACACAGGCAGTCGACACTTTCGCCTCCTAACACTTTCTCTTCTCTGTTGGTCGCGAAACTGCGACATGCCGCGATATCGCGACACTTTTCCTTCCTCCTCTTTCTTTTATCTTTTCATCGCAAAAAAGCGACATGTCACGAAATCGTGACACTTTTCCTTCCCGCTCTTTCTCTTCTCTTTTGGTCGCAAAAATACGACATGTCGCGATATCGCGACACTTTTTCCCTCTTGCTTATTCTCTTCACTTTTGGTCATGAAAAAGTGACATGTCGCGATATCGCTACACCCTTTCTTTCATTCTAAACATGTCACGAAATCGTGACACTTTTTCTTTCCTCCTCTTTCTCTTCTCTTTTGGTCGCGAGAATGCGACATGTAGCGATATCGTGGCACTTTTCCTTCTCGCTCTTTCTCTTCTCTTTTGGTCGCGAAAGGATGACATGTCGCGAAATCGCGACACTTTTTCCATCTTGCTCTTTCTCTTCTCTTTTGGTCGCGATAAACCGACATGTCGCGATATCGCGACACTTTTTCCTTCTTGCTCTTTCTCTTCTCTTTTGGACACGAAAATCCAACATGTGAAATCACGACACTTTTTCATTCATGCTCAACACATCGTCAAAAAGCGACACTAATTCCTTCTTGCTCACCATGTCGCGATATCGTGACACTCTTTCTTTCTTGCTTAACATGTCACGATATCGTGACACTTTTTCTTTATTGCTCTTTCTCTTTTCTTTTGGTCGCGAAAAGAGAAATCCTCCTTATGGTAAGGTGGGTAATCCTCTTTTTATACACATGGTAAATATTCTTCCCATGTTGGTGCTTAGAAATTTTAATAACCCTCCTTAGGGTTAGTTAAATATTAATATAAATTAATATTATAATTAATATCAAAATTAATTTAAATAACTTTAAGTTAAGTAAATTAATTTATAATAAAAAATATATTAATTAATTTATAATTAATTTAAAACTTCCCTTTATAATATTATAAAAGATATTATAATATTATTCACTTGGGCTTTTTGCACTTTAGACCATATCTGACATCCTGAAATCGGGTCTTGAACAACTGAAACTAGAGAACTTGAAACTGATGTTGCCCACTGAAACTGCCACTGACTGGTGCTGAAATATTGACATCAATGACCACTCACTCTTGACATCAATGACAACTTATCTACTCAAAATTTCCAACAAACATCACTTTTGCATATCACCCAAAAAATGATAGGTAAATTGAAATATTAAGTTAGGTTTTAGAGGACATGCTTTGTATGTATTGTATGGATCAGAAAACCTGATGGGAAGATTACTCGTACTTGGTATAATTTACCTACAACAGTCATCATTCGACCCTAGGCATGGCACATTTTGAAGCTCTCTATGGCAGGAGGTGTAGGACACCACTGTCTTGGGATAATCTAGAGGATAGGGTTGTGCTTGGACTGAATATGGTCAAAGAAATGGAGCAACAATTAAGGACGATCAAAGAAATGCTTAAAGAAGTCGTAGATCATCAAAAAAAATATATCAATCTTAAGAGATCACCAAGAGATTTTTTAGTGGGTGATAGAGTATTTTTTAGGGTGAAGCCAAAGAAGAGTTCTATTAAGTCCACAAAACTTGATCCACATTTTTTTGGACCCTTTGAAATTACAAAAAATATCAGTCCTATGGCATATTGACTTGCCTTACCACCTAGTCTATCAAAGATTCATGACACCTTTCATATTTATTTATTTAAAAAATATGTTGCTAATCCTGATCATGTGTGGGACTTTTCTAAACTGTAGATGGTGGATCTAAAGGCTATAGAGGTTCAACCAGTAAAAATCCTTGAGTTTCATTCCAAATCAATGAGGAAAGGAACTCTAGAGTAATGCAAGGTCCAATGGGACCGCTACTCCGAGAAAAATACCACTTGTAAGAAAGTGGTAGATATGCAACAATACTTTCCCTTCCTATTTGAAAAATGATTGTAATTATTATTATTATTTTTTTAGAAACTAGGATGGAACACAGACAACTGTGTTAAGCCTAAGGGGGGAGGATGTCATGATGTCATGACCCTCCCTTTGCAAAATTTTCACTAGATAGATTTTCATTTTACTATATTATCTTACAGATGAGATGATTGACTATTTCATAATTTTTTTTTTGCAAACGTATATTTTATAAAAAAAATATGTACCTGGTAGATGAAATGAATGACTATTTCATGTTTTATTGTTACCGGGTGGATATTTTATAAGAAAATTTGATGTACCTTACTAAATGATGAACTATTCATGTTTTATGTCAGCAAAATATTATATATATTATTGGTAAATTGTGTTTCTACTAATGGTTTGCATATATGACAGGAACAAGTTTTTCATAGATGGAAGAAAGACTTAACCATTGAAAACCAAATACTTTAAGGAGTGAAATTATGAGATAATTATTCATCAATTGGTTTGAGCAACCAGGATGGATATTCTTTTAAATAGTTGTTTAAAATGACTTGTTTGGGGGAAAAATATATCAGGTTTAGGATAGAACTTGTTTATTGTGTTAAAGATTTTTCTCCTAAAGTGAGATGGCATTATAAAAATAAAGTGAACTAGTATGAAGTAAAATAGGGGCATGAATATGTGTTGATATAAAAGAAATTTATCTTTTACATAGTATGGTAGTGCTAGTATTTAAAATAATAGAGCATTTTCTATAATTTCTAGTAAGAGATCTTGCTTTAGCCTTCATTAAAAAAACAAAAAGGCAAACAATACGTGGAAAGTATCCTTTGATAAAGGTTTGGATGTATTTATTTTAACTTATGTGGATTATCATGTTAACTTAAGTTGAATCTTAGATTATCATCAAGTTGACAAATGGAAAGGACGGAAGAACAACCATTGGGTATCCAGTTTTAATTGGAATAAGTGTTCTAGTAAGTATCCAACAAATATTGTAAATGTCCAAGTAATTATGGCTTGGTAGGTTAGTTAGTTTTTTTTTCCATCGTGCTTGATAGTGGAAAAGGGAAGTTAAGGCAAGTTCCATTAATGTCTTCAGAGGTGACTAACAAAAATAAGGGAGGAGTGATCAGTGAAATAAAAAAATGAAGAGAACATTGGGAAGAAGGAATGTGGGAGAACATTACAGAAGGGAGAAGGGGGAGAACTCTAGAAGGAAAAAGAATTGCTACTATCATCAGGAATTCTATTGAAGAATGCAAATATTAACAAGTAGATCTCAGGAATGTTATTGTTAAGTTTTGTGGTTTATTGTATCGTAACTTTAAGATTTTGAATGCTAGAATGGATAACTACACCAGTAAAACTCCCTTTGGAGTTGGAGTCATTTCCTTCTGAGTTAATTAATAGAATAGATTCTTACCACTCGTAATATTTAGCTCACTATATGAATATGCATTGCGCATTGAGCTATCTCAATGAGCGTTTGCTCATTTCTAGAAATTGCAATTTATTTAAACCTATTCGGATAGTGGAATGGAAGGTTTTGGGTCCATATAAGATCTAGATTAAATGTAAGCTTTGGAATTTTGTTATATGTCAAAATAATAGACTAAGCCGAAAGTAATTTATGTCACTTTTACTTGGGTCTAAAAGGACTAGATAAGTCTAGATTAGATTTTATCGAGGTAGATATGTCACCTAGGATAATCGCTTTGTTTCCAAGTAAAACCTCCATCGAATTAGGTGTTGTTTGAAATCCATTTAGTGTTTAATAAGTAGACTGTGATTGGGTTCTAGTAACACCCTCCCCTAGTGAGAAGATATAAATTAAGTGATCCTTGCTTTAGATAATGTTCAAAAGTATCACTTGCAATGTATGCTAGCATGTTTCTTTTGTGATTAGGAACGTTGGTTTATTATGGTCTTTCATTGTCACAATTATGTATTGTAATACATAATTTCCTACCCGTGATAAGTAAGATACCTAGATAGTGTTGAGGATTGTATTAGTTAACCTCCAAGCTGTGTGATTGTATTAGCTTATCTTTACAGTTTGATTATAGGATTAATCCTTGTGTGTTAATCTACTTTTAATAAGCATAGAATAATTTTGCATTACCATAAAGGATTATGGGAGTGCATTAAGACCTATAGGATATATTGGTCATGATGATATACAAGTTGAAGGACCCCTATTGTAATTAAGCTTTGAGATTCCTTTAGAATTTTAGGAAGATAATTCTAAAAGTCTGAAAATGTAGCAGAATACAATCTAGATTATCGTGTTTGGTTCTTGCTAGGCTATGTGTAAAATAAAAAAAGATTGTGATATAATTCTTGATTGGAATATGCACAAATTTAACTGATCAGAGTTGAAAAATTTATATCCATATGATTTCCTTGTTATGGCTTATTATAATCTAATGGAAAGAATATGATAGATTATATATCAGCATGTTATGTCGTGAACGTTTTTTCAAAGGGATATGGTAGAGATTATGTTTGTTTCTCTTATAGCTTTTGCATGAAAAGGTGGAATTGGTGTGGTCTAATGAATTCATGAAAAAACGTTTTGTGCCATGGAATTGATTTGTATTACTATGAGTTCATTGGAAATAAATGGTATTCGGATTTTGAATTGTATTATTATTATTGAAAGGGTTGAATTGTATTGAAAAATGAATACTTAAGGATTCTGTGTGTACACTTTGACCGAAGGAAAGGTTTTTTATGAGACTACTTCTAATTCTCCTTGTTACGAGAGCATGAGAGAGGATTATGGGATCTCCTTTAGTGCTCTTGAATCGCATTTTTATATGAGGACGTTGTGAATTAAAACATGGCACAAGTTGTGACTATGAATCAAATGGATGATTCTTAATGTAAAAACATAGGAATTTGGGAATTCCTATGTTTGGAAAAATGCTATATAGATGTCTTGACATAAGGTGTTGAATCAGGTTGTTATATAAACCAAAGGGTCATTTTATATTGTAATTGTTATAATTTTTAGGAATTCTGACGGAGACGGAGAAACCGGGACATAACAAACTCTGCATTCTCCTTAAAATTTTGAATATTTACATGCATTTTAAAAAATAAAATAAAATAGCCCGCAGGCTTTACAAGGGCCGGTCTCGGCTTCGGCTCTGTTCTCCCCCAATCCCGATCTTCACCATCCCCCTCCTCTTTTCCATACAAATTTTCCTCGTTTTTTAATGTGGTCTCGGCCTTCCCTGTAATTAATGCTCCCGCCCAAAGACCAATTCGAATTTCCTTTTCCCTCCGTTGAAATTTCAAGATTTTCCTTTCCTTTTGTTTTCTGCCATAAATGGCAACTGTCTGATCCGTCCAGAGCCTGCATTCATCGCTTCCCATACCCTGCACCCGTCGTTTTAATCTAACTACCTTTAAATTCGATGTCTCCGCCATTAAGTCTTTCACCTGTAACTACGGTTCCTCCAGAAACGACATCCCAAGACACTTAAACTTGGTCGACGTCTAAATCTCTCTCCTCCGATTACGTGGCCCTCAACCTCATGATCTGTTACAAGTGTGTCTCCACGTGTCAAAATTAACTCTAACACCCACTGTTCGTGTTGCCTTTAAGACACGTGGCAACCACGTGTCAATTTCACCCTGCCCGACCGTCCGCGTGTTTATTTCCGTTTGACTTCTTCTTGGGCCACGATATCGCGACATGTCGCGATATCGCAACCCAACTGACGTCCGCCCTCAGCTTTGAAATAACGTCGCGATATCGCGACCCAACGGTCACCTCTCTTCCATTTGCAAAAGACGTCGTGATATCGCGACGTCGCGATATCGCGACCAAAACCTTCTCCCCTTCTTCGTGTGCACCGAGCCTTTGAACGCTGCTGAAGTCGAAACATGTCGCGATATCGCGACTCAAACTGGCCATTGCCCTTTCGAAGCTTTGGGGTCACGATTTTGCGACATGTCGCGATTTCGTGACCCCAACGCAACTTGCGCATTTGCAAACAATAAAATGATTTGGTGGATGCAAGATTGCTCCTTGACCACCGGATGCTCCTGCATCAGACACCCCGGGTAAGAAGGAGAAGTGACCTTCACTTCTACGCTGTTCGGGCTGCGTCCCTTGCAATATCTCCGAACATTCATCAACCTTTATATCCAGCTCAAATCCTGCTTCTTGGCAAAGTTTTCTGCCCTCTATAAGGCAAATTTTGGCATTACTGCACACCTTCTCATCTTCGGTCTGCAATGGCTTCAACTTGTGCCGCATTCCATCTTTCACCAAGGAATAAGTATTTGCACGGCCATCATGCACTGCACTCCGATCAAACCGCCATGGCTCGCCCAATAGCAAATGGCATGCATCCATAGGGAATACATCACACAGGACTTCATCCTGGTATCTCCCAATCTGGAACGTGACTAAACACTGCTCCCGAACCCAAGCTCTGTGGTCCTTCCGCAACCACGCAATCCGGTACGGGTTCATGTGTCTCCTTCTCTCCAGCTGCAACTTAGTAACCATCTCCTCGAAAACTAAGTTGTATGTACTCCCATTGTCAATAATGACATTACAGACTTTGCCCGCACTTTTGCACCGGGTGCGGAACAGGCTTCTCCTTTGCTCAGATTGGTCTTCATCCACCATCTTGGTCCTTCTCACAATCATGGCTTCCCCCTTTTCAGCTTCTTCAGAATGTTCTGAATCAGCATCTTCAACTGCCACAACTGCTCTGGCGGGACCCACCGGTTTCTTGTTCGTCTTTTCCCGGTGTTGTGGACACTCATATGCCCGATGTCCTTCTTCTCCACAATGGAAACATGTTCCACGAAATATTCCTCTTCCATACCCGCGTCCAGACCTACCTCTTCCTCTCGGGTAGTTTTCATTCTGATCTTGCGGTTTTGGGTCTTCCTCTTCTTCTTTCTGACCTCGGCTGCTGCTCTCTTCTTCCTTTCCTTCTTTCTTTCCACCGTTCTTTCCTCCCGGTTCTTTCACTTTTGGTTTGCTTTCAAACCTTCGGTTCAATTTTCCTTCAACTTTTAAAGCAAACTGGTAAGCGTCTTCGATGGTGCTTACCCGAACCAAGCTCAACTCCTCCTGCACACTCGGTCTCAACCCATTAATGTAACGGGACACTTTTTCCTTGCTGGCTTCCAAGTGTCCGGTCCTGATGGAAATTTTATAAAAATCCTCTGTATATTCTTGAACTGTTCTGTTCATCTGCCTCAAGCTTTGCATTTTACGTAACAGATCTAGCTCATAGTCAACAGGGATGAACTGTCTTTTTAATTTCTCCACCATTCTGTCCCACCTGGTAATCCGTTCTTTTCCTCTTCAATTTCTCTCTAGTCGTACCCCCTTCCACCAAATGCTAGCATGACCCTTCGATCGGGTCTTAGCAAATCTGACCTGGTTAGGGTCTTCAACTTCTTCGTATTCGAAGTATTCTTCTAATTCATTCACCCGAGTCTATCAATTCCTCCGGGTTCAAGTTCCCGGAATACGTGGGAACCTCTAACCTTGGCCTCTTCCCGATCTGGGATATGGCCTTGTATAGCCGGGCTTGTGTCGGGTCTACATCTTCCTCCTCTTCTTCAAACTCATTCTCCTCTTCCACTTCATCCTCACTGTCTGCATCCCTTCTCGGCTCACGTCCTCTGCGTAGCTCTTCTTGCAGGGCCTGGACTTGCCGCTGCAAAGCCCGAAAATCTTCCGCTGCCATGCCTCTGTCACCCACCGGGTTTCTTCTCGGAGGCATCTTCTCTGAACTCAAGCCCTCCCACGCGTCCTGGTACAACTGCCTCTCTCTTCGACGGTCTGTTGTACGCTCAGGAGCTACGGGCTCTGATACCACTGACGGAGACGGAGAAACCGGGACATAACAAACTCTGCATTCTCCTTAAAATTTTGAATATTTACATGCATTTTTAAAAAAAAATAAAAATAGCCCGCAGGCTTTACAAGGGCCGGTCTCGGCTTCGACTCTGTTCTCCCCCAATCTCGATCTTCACCATCCCCCTCCTCTTTTCCATACAAATTTTCCCTGTTTTTTAATGTGGTCTCGGCCTTCCCTGTAATTAATGCTCCCGCCCAAAGACCAATTCGAATTTCCTTTTCCCTCCGTTGAAATTTCAAGATTTTCCTTTCCTTTTGTTTTTTGCCATAAATGGCAACTGTCCGATCCGTCCAGAGCCTGCATTCATCGCTTCCCATACCCTGCACCCGCCGTTTTAATCTGACTGCCTTTAAATTCGATGTCTCCGCCATTAAGTATTTCACCTGTAACTACGGTTCCTCCAGAAACGACATCCCAAGACACTTAAACTTGGTCGACGTCTAAATATCTCTCCTCCGATTACGTGGCCCTCAACCTCATGATCTGTTACAAGTGTGTCTCCACGTGTCAAAATTAACTCTAACCCCCACTGGTCGTGTTGCCTTTAAGACACGTGGCAACCACGTGTCAATTTCACCCTACCCGACCGTCCGCGTGTTTATTTCCGTTTGACTTCTTCTTGGGTCGCGATATCATGACCCAACTGACGTCCGCCCTCAGCTTTGAAATAACGTCGCGATATCGCGACATGTCGCGATATCGCGACCCAACGGTCACCTCTCTTCCGTTTGCAAAAGACGTCGCGATATCGCGACCAAAACCTTCTCCCCTTCTTCGTGTGCACCGAGCCTTTGAACGCTGCTGAAGTCGGAACATGTCACGATATCGCGACGTCGCGATATCGCGACTCAAACTGGCCATTGCCCTTCCAAAGCTTTGGGGTCGCGATTTCGCGACCCCAACGCAACTTGCGCCTTTGCAAACAATAAAAATATTTGGTGGATGCAAGATTGCTCCTTGACCACCGGATGCTCCTGCATCAAATTCCTTTAAGTTGGTTGTAAGGGCACTTTGGAGGGCCACCAACTTGTTGTCTGGAATCCATTATTTAATGAATAAAGCAAAAAGAATTTTAAGGCTAGGTTTTTCGTGAAAGGGTTTTCCGAGGGTAAACGAGTTGTTGTTATATTTATGGTTGATACTTCCTTTTATGCATTTTTTTGGTTTCAATAATGTATTTGAATTGCTTCTAAATAAATAGGTAAATTTCTATGGAATTATACTTTCATGATTGTGCTTTATATACTCGTTTACCAAGTTCATGAGATAATTAATAGCCATGTTGGTTGGCTTTAATAAAGTACTTGGGATGAATTGTGCTTTGGTAAAGAAAGGAACTTAGATTAGTCTTATGTTTTCCTCTATGCTAAAAATAAACCGGTTACACCTCCTTAGAGAGTGACTAAGTTCCTAAGAGATGACGATCTTCTTAAGGGACATTTATGCTTAGTACACTTGCATCAATGGACTGATGTTTAGTGTGGATATGGATGTTCCCTTTCAATGGACCAAAATGATTAAGTTAGCTCATCGAAAGATGGATGAGAAGGATAGCTTGAACTTGTATGTCACCTAGTACAATTACATAGACAGATATATGTAGGTCATAGGGATGGGTATTCCTTGTGACAGACTCAAAAAGAGGGGAATGTTTCCACAAGTGATCTAAGAGTTCAGAATTCAAATAATATAAAAAACAAATGTTGGGATAGGCAAAATTGGGTTATTATATTCATACAACTAAAATATCTAGTTTGATATTGTTGAACTACATTGTGTACTCCTAAATGCTATCAAAACTCCCTAACCTAATATTTATTAGTGCAATTTTCAATTAAACATTTGAATTGGGTGTCACTAACTTGTCTAAAAGTATATTGAGTTTATTCCATCAACATTTGGAATCAAACTCAACATGTAAGATAATCAATCCATGAGCTTCATTCTTCTTCATTCATTTTTCTTTTCATCTTTATGTTGGCAAAGGAAGAAGCATTATTTGGATTGACATACATCTATATCCCCATAATTTTGAGTAGAGTATTCATATGGTCTTACCAAAACCATAATTAGTTTCATTGAACTAGGTTATGCTACCATAATTTTAATAGTAGATAGTAGAACAATAAGACTTATACTAAGAAATTATGTGATATAAAAAAGGAAAAAAAAACTCCTTATTAAAAGATATGAACTCCTATCAAATGGTATGAGCTCAATTGGATAAATACTTTGACTTTTAAGGAGGAGATATGGATTCAAATATTGTTAGGTGATACATGAATAATTGTCATTAATTTTATAAAATGATCATGATGTAATATAGGTAGGGCACTTTCCAATCTCATATGACTAATTAAAATAAAAATCAGGACTTTGAAAGTTATCTCTTCAATTTGAATCCAAAAAAGGACATGGTATTTTAAACCATATGCAGTATATATATATATGTTGCTTGTCCTGTTGATTTTTTACAACACTAAGTTGGATGAATTGGTATTTAACAATCAGTTGAAGTTGATTGAGCATCACATTGACCTCTTGAGCGACAATGTTGATTAGACCTATTATAATCATGTGGGGATGGGTAAAGATTATGTCATGTGTGAAAGTATGGGTGTGACTCCTCTCAAAGCTCCTAGGTGTATAACAAGCATGAAAGAATGGATTAGATTATAAAACCATAACCTCCTAATCTTTGGCCACTTGAGAAAACTATGTTTTCCATAGAGTAAAACACCCCTTTATAAGTAATATGGATAATTTTTTTTTTTGAATAAAGGTTGGTCTCATCCTCTAAAAGCAATTATGTTCCTATAGATATTTGAGATCAAATCTATGACCTATTAGGTTTGAGCATTTTTATTTATCTAGTATATCCAAGAGCCCCCATCCACTGTTAGAGGTATGAGAAATAGACCTCTAGTAAATATGATGCATGCCATCAGCCCTCAATTAGAGAATTCTTAAAAGGAATGGGATTTAGACCCACAATATTATAGATTTGAATAACTTGACCTAGTTATGATGTCTAGGTCATAATTGTGCTCTTCCTTGGGAGGTGAGATGAGAGGACTTTCTTTTAAATATACCATCATCCACTTACCCAAAAATTGGTGTTGCAAAGGCATGCATAATTTCCACCAAGTATGCAAGAAGGAAATGGGTTGTTAATGATCAAATAGAATAATTATCTATGTTGGAATATTGGGCATCAACTACAAAATTCAAAAAATATTATTTGTATGTTTTCCATGAGAACCAATAAAGCCAAACCTTTGACATCAAAATTGATGCCCAAAGAAATCATTGTCCATGTTGGATTATCCAGCATCAACTGCAATATTCAAAATTTATTTTTAAAGTTTTCCATGTGCGCCAATAAAGGCATACCTTTGATATCAAAATTGATACCCATAGCAATCTAACTAGTAAAAATACAAAATTTGGGACCCAATTAATTTTGTGAATATATTTTAAAAAATGTTGTATGATTCCTCAAAAATAGATTTATCTTATAGAAGCATTTTGAGAAAAGTAGAAATAAGTTTTGTTCTCCTCTCTTTAGAACTTTTTTCTTGTGATAAGAGTTGGATAAACATGGGATGACTACATTTGGATTGTGTATTTTTTTGGAAAGCACCTTCACTCCATGTTCATGATCCCAGTCATGATGATGAGCTTGTTTGTTCTAATTTTGTATTGTTCCTATTTAAAAAAAAAAAATGGAGTTATCTGCCTCAAAATTTGAATATATTTGTTGACAATTAAGAATTAAGTTGATGAGATATGCTCAAGTAGTAAATTTTTTTCGTTAAAGGGTATATTGGATTAATATCAATTCCTTGGCCCCTTCAAGTTATTTATCAGGATAAATGTTGAATATGTAAACCCACTTATTTTATTCTTTATTAACTTTGTAATGCAATCCTTTGGATCAAAAGGCTTTTTTACAATAAAAATATATACTTTTTATACTTGGTAAAGGTTTAGTTTTGTTAATCTCACCACCTTCAGTTTATGCAAATATATCATTTGACTATTATAATCTTGTGAAATTACAAATAATTCTATTGAGTTAATCATTGTTATCTTGCAAAGTATTTTTTTTAAGTTCAATACTTTGAACCCATAGATTGTCCTATGTTTTAGCATTATAATCTTGTGAAATTACAAATAATTCTATTGAGTTAATCATTGTTATCTTGCAAAGTATTTTTAAGTTCAATACTTTGAACCCATAGATTGTCCTATGTTTTAGCATGTCATTATAATTACACCAACAAATTATTTTCATATCTTTAAATATATTAAAGAATCCTTTAAACGATAAATGTGATATAATCAAATCTTACTTTTATGTGTTAATGAGGTTTGAAACGTCAATATGACACTTATGTGCATAAATACAACTTTCAATGTAGAGTGCCCAATTACTAAGGATATTATGTGTTAAAAAAATCCAAATACATACTTTATATTCAATATTAATACCTTTAATAAAATTGATTCGAAAGGAAATATAATGTAACCAAATAATAATTAATCAAATTACACACTGCGGGTGGTAATGAGATGATGCCCATCATATAAACTTAGCAAATGTTAATTTATCTCATTGCTACGGGTGGTTGTCAGCAAATGTTAATTTATCTCATTGCTATGGGTGGTTGTCCCCAAGCCTATGATAGATGAGAATAATTATGGTCAAGAATATAGCAATCCTATATACTTATGAATCATGCATCAATTCCTTGACAAATGCTATGTCGACCATGTTTCACATAAATGTTATTGTTATTTTGTTTTTGGGGCTCTCAATTTTGCAAAAAAAAACTCAAAAGCAAATTTATAATAAATGCATCAAGGAATTGGTTTGAAAGCACATTATCATAAATCAAAATTAACTATTCCTAGAGTTAAATTTCTCAACTTTCAATAAGGAGACCCAAGTTCAAATATTGGTAGATGATACACGCATAATTACCAAGCTATTGTCATACCACTATATGGTCATGATATAATATGAGTGGGACCCATTTCAATCCCATATAATAGATTTAAAAACATAAGGAATGATATTGTCTTTATCTTTTTATGAGTTAATGCTCATCATATAAACTTGGCAAGTATTAACATATCTTATTACTATTGGGTTGTCCCCAAGCTTATACAAGATGAGCATAGTGATGGAGCAAAGTTTTCCCTTGCCCACAAGAACTTTTTCATGATCCTTTCTATATTTAATATAGTTTTCCTGAGGCATAGAAAGTTGACATCATACAAACTAGCATTGCTTACATGGTTCCTTTTAGTAATTGGTATTTTCTAACTTAACAATATATTAGCCTCGCATCTTTCCAATTTCTTATTGAGATATTGTTTCAATGTTGTTGTAACCTCTCTAGGAACAAGGACATTCCCAAGTATCTAGTTTGAAGGTTACCCACTTTTACACCTTAGTATCCTTTCAATTATGACTTGTTTCTCTTCTCTAACATTCATTAAAAAAAACCTCGTTTTTTTCAAAGGAATTTGTTTGCCTTGAGGCCTTTTCATAGGCTTGGAGTATTCTTTTAAAATTTCTTGCTTCCTTTATAGTGCCCACTCCCATAAGGATGGTGTCATCAACAAACTACGCATGGGTTTGATTTGGGATATTAGAAGTTATTTTTAAACCCTTGATCCTGTTGGCCTCTTCAGCCTTCAAGATCATTCTCCTCAAACCTTCCACCAATATTATGAAAAGATATGAAAAAAAAAGGATCCCCCTATTTGATTCCTCTAGAGCTATTGAAAAACCCCTTAGATTCTCCGTCGAGGATGATTGAAAAGGTTGCTATCAAAATACAATCACAATCTCAACCTCTCCATTTTTTCTAAAGCCAAATCTTTCCGAACTTTTGTTCAACAAGCTCCAAGAGACTCGACGATACACCTTGGCCATATCCAATTTGAAGCACCTTGGCCATATCCAATTTGAAACACCTTGCCTGCTTGCTGCTAGCAACAACTGAATAGGTTGCTTCATGAACCATGATGATTCCATCAAGGATCTTGACCAATTTTTACATAAAGGTTATTATTATTTTATTTTTGGGGTTCTGTTAATTTTGCAAAAGAGCCTCAAAAGCAAATAAATAATAAGGATGCCATAAAGAATTGGTTTAAAAGAATATTGTCTTAAATCAAAGTTAACTATTCTTTTGTTAAATTCTTCAACTTTCCTAGAGAAGACCCAAGTTTGAATCTTGTAGAATGATATATGGATAACTGCCAAGTTATTGTAATACCAGTATGTGGTAATGATGTAATACAGGTGGGACCCACATCAATATAAAAACATGATGAACAAACTACCTTTATATTTTTATGAGATCATCATCATCATATCACCTTTTCAGGAGAAGACCGAAGTTTGAATCTTGTGGAATGATATATGGATAGCTGCCAAGTTATTGTAATTCCAGTACATGATTATGATGTAATACAGATAGGACGCATATAATCAATATAATAACATGATGAGCAAGCTATGAGATGATGGTCATCATATAAACTTAGCAAATGTTAACATATCTCATTACTAATTGCACCTATCCCCAACCCTCCAAGCCTACAAAAGATGAGAATAATAGTGGTCAAGAGATATAGCCATCCTGAATACTTACTGAATCATTTATCAAATCCCTGACACATGTCATCTTGACCAAATTACATAAAGGTTATTATCATTTTGTGTTGGGTCTCTATTAATTTTAGAAAAGAGCTTCTAAATCAAATTATTAACAAGGATGCAATCAAGAATTGGTTTGAAATAACATTGTTATAAATTAAAGTTACCTGTTCTTTGAGTTAAATTTTTCGATTTTCAATAAAGAGATTCTTGCCAAACATTACATGCATATTTGCCTTTATCCTCCGTGGTCTCAACAGCACTAAAAGTACCCTTATCCCCATCGTCTCAACAACACTAAAAGTACCCTCCTTATCCCCATCGTCTCAACAGCACTAAAAGTACCCTTATAAAATCCTACTTCCTCATGAACTTATGACCGTATTTCATCTTAATTTTTCAGAAGTAAAAATATAGATAGATAAATAGAATATATTGACAACTCTTTATAAGCCTGTCAATCACAATAAGCCTTTCAAAATTAGAGCTCTGCACCTATCTGTATGTAGTTTGGTGTTTTGATTTTATGATATTATATTCTAAAATGAAGAAAACAAAACCTTGTTCAAGAAAATTATTTGTACATTGAAAGTTGTTTGTTGGATGGGGCAAACTATAAAATTAGTGTCTTACCTTCTGGAATATGTGTTGTAAAGAAAGGTAATCCTCCAATTCAGAACGTTGCACTCGGACACACAAAAAAAGCCTACTCTTATCAATGTCATCAAGAAAAGGCATTTTACAGTCACTGAAGACTCAAAAGCACGACGACATGATATAAAAATCAAGTAATCATTACTTATGAAGCAAATCAAAGCCAAAACACGTACTCTGAAACCATCCCAAACTTAAGCATATGCTATTTGTAAAATGTTGATTTGGATAATTATATATCATATAATAAACCAATTTTAAAAAATTACCACAAGGTGATGAACAATTGACCAACATAGATGGTTCAAACTTCAAACCACCATCCAAATCATGCTTTATGCTTTTACAAAGTAAGCATGTATCTGTGAATACGCCTGCTAAAAGGATTGATTATGTTTCTAACCACAATGCTTCCAGAAGTTGATCTTATATAATCTTTTACCAGTTTGTTAAAAATTTTAAGAGGATTAAAAATAAATAGCATGCAAATTTAAGAAATTAGTTGTCTGACAAAATATATAGAATAACACAAATAAAATATAAAAAATGAGTAAGGGCAGTTACCAATGTATGATTCCAAACCAATTGGAAAAAAAACAATGTATGCCTTCAAAGCAAAGATACATCTTCATTTAAGCTGCAAGCTTACTACAGTGGTAAGGGCTTTGGTCTCTCTTTGAAAGGTCCAAGGTTCAAACCCCCACTCAGTATGAGGGGACCAGGACCCCTCATAAAAACCAGTGTAAATTCATAAGAATCAAGTGGTATTAGCCCAACAAGTTAAATTCCTCAACATTTTGAGGAGACCTAGGTTCAAATCTTGACAAATGACACATGGATAATATCCAAGCTTTGTTGGAATACCACTATGTGGTGATGATGTAATACGGATGGGGCCTGTTTCAATCCGATATAACCAATCAAAAAAATATACAATTTCACAGAAATAATTGTTAATGATCCTAAAATTGCTATGAGAATAAAGAAAAGATTAAACTCAATTCAAAACCAACCATCATTATTTTTTCAAGTCAGCAATAACCTCCTCTAATTAGTATCAAATAGAGGCCAGAAGAAACAAGGTTTCTTAAGGTATCTTGTTTATGAATAGGCCTAATACATTACCTTCATCATAAATAATTTGACTAAAAATAAATAAGTAAATCCTCATAGAGGCCCAAGCCACATGCACCACTAACAATATAAATAATCGAACTCAAGAAAAAAACTCAAATAATATTTCAAGAGAACAATAACCTCAAGAGGCCAGCATGAACAAAATTATGGGAGGTCTTTTGTTCATAAATGAAATGGAATTCAACAAAAAAAATGAGAATTTCTCAAGGTTTCTTGCTCATGAACCAAGAATAAAATGGACCTTACATGAAAATAAAATAATACCACATTGCACCGCATTTACTGTAAATTATCTGCCTCGGAATAAGATTCTTCATTTGCATGCTCAGGTGATCTTTTTCTTTCCTGCACAAAGACATAGAGAGAATATTACTGTGACTTGGCTTTCAGCATGGAAAGTTGCCTTGGAATCTTGCTTAACACATTTTCATTCAAGCTCTTGCAATGTTTTTGAATATGTTGGTGTGCTATTTCTGCATTTTTATCAACTTTATCCTCATACTTGTTGTACAAAGCAGGAATAGAGAGACAAAGAACAAGACCTGCAAGATGTCAAAGAAACAAGCAAATCAGAATCAGCAAAATTGTTCATTAGTACCATGACCATGCACAAAGCAAGCATAACTAAGTGCAATAAATCTGATAATAAATGGCATGTAGAGAGGGCTACAAAATCCCCTTGTAACAGACTAAAAATACTCCAGATGAATAAACACAACACATGTTAAAAGATCCAATGAAATTTTGACATGTAAAATTTATATGCGATGATCATATTACTAGAAAACCATCTTAAAAAAATAAAAAGTTCAAAGTACTTACAAAGATAAGCAAGCGTCAAAAAGTTGAACCAGCCACCAAGGATTGAAATGACACAGAGTGTGCCAGCTACCTGCAAAAATATAGTTTCAAAACACCAAGAGAAATTAGCACAAATGCTCCGTATCCAGAATTTGAACCATAGAAAAATGTATTCTGTCACAAAGTATGCTCAAACAAAGTGAATAATATAGATCATTACTTAGGCCTATGTCAGCAAGAAGGTGACATCTAAACACCCAAAAAAAAAAATCAATGACCACAACATAGTCACTAGAATTGTATAAACAAAACTATAAAAAAACCAATCACCTTCAAGAAAAGTTTAACATCTGATCCAACGGCAATATCTCGTGCAACAGCTAAGACTGAATTAATCTTCTTACACACGGAAGAAGCAACAATCATTGTTATTTCTTCCGTAATTGTCAAGTCAGGCAAAGGAGGTGGTGGCCTGCATGTACAAATTATGCAAAAATTACTCATGAACACATGAATTTATCCTGGGAAAAACAAAGACAAAAAATGAATAGCATAATATAAACAAAAGAATGCTAAAACATTGCTTGCCTGTGGAGAACAGATGCTGCATTTGCCCAGATAAACAAAACTGATACTAGAAGTAAAAGCGAATTAGCAAGAACCGACAAGAACGTATATCCTGATCGCTCAAACCAGAACCATATACTACCACCAGCAACAAGCATCGCAATACATATACTCCTCTTCCTCCAAAGAATCACATCAGCAGCTGCCAAGACAAATGATGATAATAAAAATACATCAACCTAAGCATATGCCACAATTTGATAAAAAATTGCCTCCAAAACTCATCTCCGTGGCCACACAGTGTACCAAGATGAATTCCCAATACAAATATACACAATTTGAAGTTCAAAATTCAAGAATTAGGTTTGTGGGTTTAAGATAACATATCCTTGTTCTCATGCTTTAACAAGTTTAGGACTTGGAATCCAAGATCAAGTAACATAGGTGAAAGTAGACTATGCAGGGTTAAGATTTTAGGATTTAAACATTAAGCCTAACTCTAAAGGGTAGGTGTCTGAAGTAATCGGCTTTAATTCATGGCATTAGAATTAAATTGGATTTCAGTATGAAAGTACTGTGAACTCATGAAAACATTATTCAGGGTAAAAAGCAAAGCAAAGCACAGATCCTATACAAGATCCTATTTAGAGTAAATTTTAGGATCTAAATTTAAAGCCTTATAACCGAGAACAAGTGTCTAAAAAAGACATCATTAAGTTCTGATCCATGGCAACACTGAACCTAAGCATGAGGAAGAGATCCATCATAAAAACTCTGGAAACATATCAAAGCAAGGAACAACCAAAGTTAGAAAGATGACAATAAATTGCAATCTAGTTTCACAGGAAACCAAAAAAGACATGGAGATGTCCAACAACAACCCAAAAAAAAAGAGTGCACAAGCACAACAATGAATAGTCCAATTGGCACAGATGGTAAAATGACAATGAAAAATATAGTTTGTCTTCCAATACTCTCTGAATACCAATACCCAAGCTGACAAAAACAGTAAAGTTGATATTAATTTTGTTATTTCTGGTCTGTTTGCATGATTAAACTAAAACGCAAAATCAGAAATCTAATTGGGACTTTCATCTTACAAAAAGTAAGCAAATAAATGAAGCAATAAATAAATTCTGAGTAAATAATAATAATAATATACATTTCATACCTTTTCCTCCCCCAAGAACTTCATGAATGGTCTTCTGACGATTGAACAGCCGATACTGACCACACGGAGCCTGGCCGGCAGGCGCCTCCGAGGGTTCGGAAGAAACAATTTCCGGTAGCTTGCCCTTCGAAGGAATATCTTCCGACGACTTTCCCGACGATATGGGAGCAAAAAACTCACGGGACATCTCCTCCGAGGGTTTGGGAGAACGAACTTCCTGTGCCTCAGACTTGGGATGGGGATGGAGAAGAACTTCCGGCGACTCCTCGTCCAAGGGTTTGGGAGCAGAAATTTCCGCCAACTCTGGCTTCGTTACAGAAACTTCTGAGGAGTTTTCCGGCACGGAAGTCATGACGACAGATTCCTCCGTAAAATCGCCAGAAGAAGAATGTTTGTCTGAAGCGTCCGCCATTGTAATGCACGATATCAACAGAGGGGTGCAATGAATCTTGGGCGTTCGATCGTTATGAAGAGCGAAACTTTGGCCGTCGATGTCTAGACACAAGCTCGGGGGTTAGAGGAGGAGTTTTCGAGTGTGGTGTGGTCCGGAGATCACTGCAGCATATCAGACCGTTACGACGGTAAAAAGAGTATGGCTTTATAGGCAGATGAAAAGGGTAGCTTCTTTTTTATTATTAGGTAAAAGGGCTAGCTTTTTAGCTAGAAGGGATATAGGTCGGTTGGAAAGAGAGTATGATATAAAAGGGTTAGCTTTTTATTTATAAAAGATAGGTGGTGTTTTTTTTATATTTTTTAATTTTTAATTTTAAGTCAAGGGTAAGATTTGAACTTAAGTTTTTTAAATTGATAAATATAATTAATTGAATTAAATACTATTTAATATTTATTTATTGTAATTTAGTATACCATACAAGCTGTTTATTTTGAGTAGTATATTTTTATGTTGGATCCATTTTAATACCTCTTTTTCTACATAGTTTTTTAATTTAGTTAATAATAATATTGTTTGCAAAGGTAGTTCTCTAATCTGAATTCTCTTAAGTGTATTTTCACGTTAGGTCAACAATTATGAGGTGGAATAGGTTTGGTGGGAGCAACTCCTTTGGTTTGAACCCTATAGGTCCTTGTCAATTACTAAAAATAGAGTGGTTATATATATATATATATATATATATATATATATATAATTGTAGTATTTTGCATATTTTTAATAAAAAGTTAAAATACAACATTTTTGTGGAATAGGTTTATATAAAATTAAATATTATTTTAGTATTTTACATATTAATAATTATAATATGATTTTGTAATAAAAAGTTACAATACAACATTTATGTGGAATAGGTTTTTGTGATTATCAATTACTAAAAATTGTGTGAATGTGACCAACTCTCCTATATAACCAAATAAATATATATTTTATATATATAATTAAATATTGTTTTAGTATTATGCAGAATAATAATTATATTATAATTTTTTAATAAAAGTTATAATAAAATAAATATTTTTTATCTTCATATAAATCTTAGTAAATCAAAAGTATTACAATAATAAATAAATATATATATATATATATATATATATATATATATATATATATCCTCTCAACCATGATCTCACGTAAAGCCAAGAACAAACACACCCATACAATCTCGCCCACATCATGATTTGAACCTTGGGCCTCCCAAAGAAGAGAAAAGAAAAACTAATTTTAAATAAACAATTATTTTTAATTATTTTTAATTTATCAAATTTTATTCTATTTAAAGTTTTAAGCTAGCTAAAGATTAGAGAATGTTAGCTTATTTATCTTGAGGTTTTCCTAGATAAATGCATTAGTGTAAGAAAGAGATTAAATATACATTAAAGAAAATATTTAAGACATATATTAACAAACAAACAAAATTTTAATCATGGCCACTAGACTTGCATCATCACTTTAACCAGCTAAAAAGCAAGAGGGCTAGCCCCTCACACACATGCCCAAACTCCATGTGGAGAAGAAATTTAATTAATTTTATTAATAATTGAATTAAATTTAAATTTTGAATAAATATATATTAAAAAATTAATTAGCATGATTTATTTTTTATTTGGTTATTGTGAGAAACCTTTGACCGATGCATCCTCCCAACCATGACCCCTCGTAAAGCCCAAAGCTATACTTATCAATAGAGAATTTAATTACCATGATTTTTAATAGGTTTGGTCAAAGGCTAAAATTATTATGTTGAAAATTTATATCAGTAATAATAGTTGAAAATTACCAAATCAAAAAAAAAAAAAAAGTTGAAAATTAGTGCTAGCTAGATCGACAATGATGGTACGAATCCCGAACACCTTGCGGTCTAATTCACATTTACACTAGGCTAAATAATAACTAAATGGAATAGGGGTTTTAGGGGGCAACCCCAAGATTTGAACCTTGGTAGTAGAAAAGGGTTATGGATGTAACCGATTCTCCTGTGTATAAAAAATTAATAAATAAATAATAGTTGAAATTTTATATTAATAATAATAGGAATATTATTGCATTGTAGGTAGGCCGATCAAGTATTTAGAAAAAAGGTGTTATTGAATTCCTATGCATCAACAAAATAAAATAATAGTATATCATTTTTTATCCTAGGAAGGATACCATAATGGTAAGTACTTGGGTTTTCATCCAAAAGATCCAAATTCAAACTTTGATAAAAGCATGTGCTTTGTCTTAAATTCCTTTATTCTCAAGGATAGCTCAATGGTTAGGACTTTGGGCTCTCTTTCGAGAGACCTAAATTCATGTCATGACATATCTATGGCATACCTATAAGGGGATAGGTTGGTTGGTAGTGGTCAAGTGTTTGTTGGTTGATTGTCTAGGTTTGATTCTTTAGAGGTTCGGGGTTTCGTTGCATTCGAATTTGATCTAATGTCCTACTCATATCCAATTTCAATCTTGGTGTCCTACCCCTTATTGGGCAAAGGGATTGAGGTCCCATTGCATTCAAGTTTGATATGGTGTCCTACCCATATCCAATGTCAATCTTGGTGTCCTACCCACTATTGGGCAAAGATGTTACTGGTTCCCCTATGTAACCAAATAATAATAATAGTACATCAAAATATCCTATGAAAATTAGTTGATGGATCTATTGACCTATTTATGTATCTAATAAAGTTAGAAAATTGATTAGCGTCATTTTCAATAGGTTTGATCATAGGCTAAAATTATTATATGAAACTTTATACTAGTAATAGTAGTATATAGAAGTCTCAGGGGGACAACACAATAGTTCGGGCTTTGGCTCTTCTTCGAGAGGTCCAAGGTTCAAACCACGATGTGGGCGAGTGTGTGAGGGGGTGGGTGTGGTGGTTGTGTGTTAAATTCCCTATTGATAAGCATAACTCTCAGCTTTACGAGGGATCATGGTTGGGAGGATACTGCTCAACATTGTACATTGGTCGTAGGGTTTCTCACACTAACCAAATAAATAATAATAATAATAGTATATAAAAAAAAAAAACTATGAAAATTAGTTAACTGATCTATTCATGTATCCAATAAAGGGTATGTTCTTATTCATGTATCTAATTAAGGGCATGTCCTCTCTTATGTTGGGAGAGTCGCTTAAAGATGAAGGATATGAGACTCTAAATAAGAGGTTCAAAGTTTGAATTCAAAAGGAGAATAGGGTTTGTATCAAACCAAATTTAGTAACTAAAGCTTGGATGGCTTAACGCCTATATTCTCCTATGTAACCATAAATAATAATAGTACATCAAAAAATCCTTTGAAAAATAGTTGATGGATCTATTGATCTATTAGTGTATCTAATAAATTCAAAAATTGATTAGCATGATTTTTCAATAAATTTGGTCTTAGACAAAAATTATTATATGAAACTTTATACTAGTAATAGTAGTATATCAAAAAAATCCTATGAAAATTAATTGATTGAACTATTCGCGTATCCAATAAAGGATATGTTCTTATTCAGGTATCTAATTAAGGGCATGTCCTCTCTTATGTTGGGAGAGCCACTTGAAGAGGAAGGATTTGGGACTCTAAATAGGAGGTTCAAAGTTTGAATTCAAAAGGGGAATAGGATTTGTATTAAACCAAACTTAGTGACTAAAGCTTGGATGGCTTAATGCTTATTGTTGAACAACATTGCCCTATTTGGCCTAAGGCCTCATGAATGTTAAAAACTATTTTCCTTTTATTTTTCCACCTAAGGTTTCTTTTTTAGTTTTTGAAGATATCTACATGGTCAATGTCTCATTTGGTTCTTCTACTCATCCTATTCTATAAGATCTCATTTGATATCTAACAATAGTAGTTTAAATTTAAAAAGGATAGGGTTTGTATTAAACTAAACTTAGTAACTAAAGCTTTGGTTGCTTAATGCCTATTGTTGAACAACATTGTTCCATACGGTCTACGGCCTCATCTCATAAATGTTAGGAACTGTTTTCCTTTTATTTTTCCCCCTAAGGTTTCTTTGTTATTTTCTAAATATGTCCACATGGCCAAATTCTCATTTGGGTCTTCCACTTATCCTCATTTCACAAGAATTCATTTATTATCTAATAATAGTAGTATACCGCTACATCTAACATTTTGCCATGATTCCAACATCCTTTCTAAGGGGTAATATGTTTTCTTCTTTAATTTGAATTTACAAATTATATTTGATGTGCTTCAATTCAAACATGAAAGGTTGTTAAAATTTCTTTGGTTGGTTGGTGACTCTAATAATGTCAAGTGATTACATTTACCTCCTAATTAGTGGAAATGATGATGAGTGATGTATATAGATGGCAAAGGTTTTCAATATTATCAAGTTTACTCTCATTGTAGTCATATTAATAAGTCTCTCAAAACAAGTAATGCATGGTGCAATTACTTTTG
Organism: Wollemia nobilis; assembly: GCA_028583015.1. Lineage (NCBI taxonomy): Eukaryota > Viridiplantae > Streptophyta > Pinopsida > Araucariales > Araucariaceae > Wollemia > Wollemia nobilis. The sequence goes on along the minus strand of JAQPPZ010017081.1, from coordinate 8,436,527 downwards.
AGTGGCGATAAATACATTAATATGGACATCTATGCTTGAAGATTACTATTCTTATCTATAGTATCTAACCTATCCAACAGGTTTACTAGTGTTTTGTTTGATTTCACAAATTAAGTGTTTATGTAGGTTTTCAAAGTAGGGTTTGTGATTTATAGTTCACAATGCTCTTGTTAGAATCATAATACTCAAACAACTAGTGAATGAAAAAAAACTACAATGACTATAAGGCCTCTATAACTATCTTTTCCTATAAGAAAACTCAAGGCTTATATTAAACTTGAATTTATTTATGTTGAGTGTATTTTTTATAAACATAAATATTCTTCTCAATTATCAAAATAAATTAAGCTAAGTATATGAGTGAATATGTATTAGGGAACAATATGTTCACATGTCATGTGAGCATAAAGCAATTAGGTAAGAAGGTGGAAGAAAAATCAATGCATTAGTTGACGTCATGATCTTGAATCTAAAATTGTTCATCTTTATTCCCCAACCTTTTGTAGTCCCTTCTTTGGAAATATTCACTCATATTATACAACCAGTATTGGGTGATATGTTGGTCAAATTGAATACCAAACTAGGAAGATCAAAAAAGAATGTACACATATTATCATGGAAACCATGATGATGATCCTCTTATCAGAGTCCAAGGACTTGATCAAAGCTCTTTGGTCAATGATGACTCATCTAGGTCAATGAAGGGATATAAGATTCTCAATAGTTTCTCTTCAATGATGGTCAATGTGAGGAAGAGATATTGGTTCAAGTAATGATAGTGGTTAGTGAAATCATTACTACAAAGTTTGTTTGAATAGTGTGATGCTATAAAGTGATGATGGTAGTTTGAGTGTGGTAGGAACATTCTACCAAGTTATTCATTAGGATTAGCTTTTCTAGTCTACTTATTGTCAAGGTGTTTTTTGTTAGCAGCTTTCCTTGTTGCTCACCCATGCATGGTCATTGAGTTGTTGCCTTGCTAGTTGGAGTTTGAATTTTTATTGATAATTACGTTGCTTTGCATGAAGCTCATTTGTCCCAATTTATTGGAATGAAGTGATTTTTGTTTTAGCTTACCTATGTTTTTATCATCAAAGCCCATTATAATAAGTGATATTCTACTTACTTGTATAAAATACTTGTATCATCTAATGATGAATAAATATATTTTATTTTTTCCAATAGTTTGGTTAGTTTATTTAATGTCTTGAAATCCCTTAATGAATTATTTAAAAAATAAAATAAAATTTCAAATCTTATAAATAAAGGTTAAGATAGTAATATTGTAACTTGAAATCCAATTTTAAAACAAAACAAAATAAAGTAAATTTGTCAAATTTCTAGTGGAGTCATAGTAAATAAAATTTGATCATATAAGTGTAGCCTAAGTTAAAATCATGCATTATGATGGATATTGATGTAATGAGATGGACTATGATACCATAAAAGGATGACCATGGTGTGATATAAGTGAGGCCCATCTCAACTCTATGTTACCAATTAAGAAAAGTGGGAAAGTAAAGTAAATGTGGCTAAACCAAACCAAATCAAGAGTAAAAGTACTCTAATTTGTGCAAGAGCATGTCCTTTGTAGTCGCAATTGCCTAGAATGGTGTACCAAGGCTTTTGTAAGCTCCTTGCAGTGTAAATATAAAATTCTTTACCTCTCTTGTCAAAGTTTTTAATGCTCCCTAATACCCACCATTGCACCCCTCCTCCTTCCTACATGCATCTCCTTCATACGCTCCATACATCACTCTCATTCAAAATCATGATATCTTATGACGTGACTTGTTCGTCTTGTTATGTCATCCCTGAATTTTAGCGTTCTATGCATACACCCAATTTTTGGCCTTGGATCTACCACATCCCATTGAAAGACACCTAGGTATGCTCCTTTCTACCTAACATTGTGCAAATAGGCATTGTGTTTTGAGGACATATATTCACTTAAGTATTAGGCCACATTTTTCGCTCTCCTAGGTAAATGTTTATCCCACATGAATTGTAGGAAGGCATATTGATGTCCTTATATATTATTTATTTCCTTTCATTAACTACATGTATGGAAAATAAGGAGGCTCGTATAATAGTTAAAACCACTTGCATATTATTTAGAATATTCTTTAAAGATTTCCCTTGGAGGGAAAATCATTTACCTCTTTCTTTTTGCTTGACATTGTTAGCATATAAGCATATAGTTTATTACTTTATTTTCATATGTCGACATATATTGTTTGGCATCTTTACTGACATCTCCTTTTTTGGCATCTTACTTTGACGACATTAGATGATATTAGCGAATATAAGTTGTTTCGTTATTAGGGGGATATTTTCCTAAGGCTATCTTTAGCCTTGATTAATTTGTATTTATATCCAATGCTTTATCAATGCAAAGTTAATGTTTACCTCACCTGTTTTCATGGTATCAGAGCTTCATAGTTTGTGGCTTGAATTTTTATGTGGCCCTAACTAGCTAATCTTAGGTACGTTTCTTGAGGTAAGGTTGGACTTGCAACTCGAGCTCGTATCTCAAGGTAGTTGTACAAGATGGACCTAGACACACAGATCATGGATATTCTAGACTAATGGGGCTGACTGGACCAGACGGATCCTGAGGATGCACTACCTAACAAACTGGTTGACCAAGGGGGATGTAGATGACTCAACCTGATGGGACCCGTAGCTCCTTGTGAGGGAACGCAGTTGGACAAGCTACTAACACACGTGGAAATTATGGACCTATGACCTAGACATCGTGGACATGTGGATTAGATAGATCCAAACCAAACGCAAGAGACCAGAGACCTACCCTGTTTTACTGGACTAGACATAGTTGATAGCTAAGTCAAATGGGACACAAAACTAAACCTAGACAAAATCAATGCTACATGTGGCAATGCAAGGGAAAGATAGGAAACTATCACATGGAGACATATTTAGTAGATCGCAACGACAGCGTGGAGACATATTTAGCAGATCACAACGACAACATGGAGATATCTTTAGCAGATTACAGACACTCGACAGTTGATTAGAAGGAAACATTATTTTTTTGCAGGTGAGGACATCCTATTTTATCTGATGCATAGAAGATGCACAAGGAGTAATATTCCATGGCATGCAGGAAAATTTAAAACCTTCGATCTGCATTCAAAATTTTCCACAAGGATCGTAATCTTGAAATAGTATTGAACCAATGAACTGTTGAATTCTTACAGAGATAAAATTCATTGTTCCTTCGTTAATCATAGTGGAATTCACTGTTACATGGTGCAGTTTGCAGATAGAGGCACTCAGATCTATGGTGGAAACCTTCCAGGAGGAGTTTTGTTGTAGCAGACAAACATTGGTCGCAGACGTGCTGATCAAATCATTGCCAGGAAGTGTGAGGGAAGAGCAAAGACAGTTGCCAACGGACAATGAAAAAAAAAATAGAGGTGCATTTTTTTAAAATATTTTTTGACATAGTACTCTGCCTCGTTGTTGAGAGTCTCGATGGAGATCTCAACCACTAAAAATGGGAGCACCATTGGTGGAGGTGGCTGGCCGGAGCAAGTTCTGCTCTTGTAGCCCCTGATGGGAATAAGATAAAGGGCATTGACCCTTTGTTTCACTAGTAAGCACAGTCAAAGTGGCAAGCGGCCACGTAGTTAGAACGCTATCTAGACACACATTGGGAGTTCGATTCCCGTAGGGGCATCAAAGGTAACACAATTTTTTTATATATTTAAGTTTTTATTTATTTTAATGTTAATATTTTTTTGTATTAATTAAATTATAATTTCTTCACTTTTATTTTCTTTTAAGAAATTTAATTGAGAAATTTATATTTAATTAGTATAACTTATTTTCATTAAAATTTATTTAAGCTTTCACATACAAACTAAAAATAAATTAACCTTTTTATGGAAACCACAAACAATTTTCATCCCACATTTTGCAAACTTAAGGGGGGGCATTTTTTTTATGCTACATAATTGCAAATTTATCAAAAGTGGATGAAAAGGGGGGATAATGAGTAATTTTTCAGCTTTGAAAAGACAAATTGGCATTTGTAATTAGGTGCATTTTCGGTAGTGTCCGACACCTTAAAGTTCATTTTTTTGTGGGCACTTTATGATGTATGTTGCATTTCCATTTATATTTGCACTACTTCATTAAGTAAAAATCAAGCACAATTAAGTCCCCAAAATTGAACCCATCCGTGCAATTCATTTGCACCACAGTGTTCGGTATTTGTGATACCTCTGGCCCGCACTTACAGGTAATGTTGTCGTGATTGGGCTACTGTATCTATCGCCTAACATAGCTGCAACAATGACGTCTGAGCTTGTTCTCTATCAATCATCGGGGAGATATAAGTTTACCATTTTGCTATTTTTTTACTCCATCCACTACCCTAATCGTTCTTGTTGTTAGACGTAAATCCTGACGAATGTTCTAATATCCAAAGTGTTTAGGGGAAGTTACGCCCCACGCATGAGGATAGAAGACCTTCTATGGTAGGTGTCATCAACAAGATGATTCCCTTTCAGTACCGCCTATGTTCCACGTATCATTCTGATCTCAAAATACCTATAGTCTCCCTCACGTAAGGGCGGGTATTTTTTGAAAGGTTCGGTATAAAGGCCTGGCAAAGGTATAAAGAAAGGGGGACCATTTGGTGAAATAAGGAACCCTCATTATGGCTGCTATCCACAAGTACCTGATAGATTCTCAGTTACTGAAAGGTTCCAATTACACACCATGGAAAACCAAGATGAAGGCTATTCTCCAAATGGAAGATTTGTGGGATGTTGTTTCTGGCACAACAACAAGACCTTCACCAGCAGCTGGATCAACTCAAGCTACACCACCAACTGTAGATCAGATTGCATTTGACAAGAAAGACAATAAGGCAAGAGTGCTCATCTTGCTTGTTGTTTTAGATGAAGTTCAACCTCACATAGCTGACAAGGAACATGGTAAAGAGGCATGGGATGCCCTTACAACCATCTATGAGGGTAAGAATGAATCCACCATTCTACACCTCCAATCTCAACTTCACAGTTTGAGTATGAAGCATGGAGAGACAGTTGAACTATTTCTTTGCAGAGTGGCTGAGTTGAAATCAAAGTTGAATTCTTTGGGAGAGACTGTAGATGATAAGCTCCTTACTTCAGTAGTAATGAGAGCTTTACCTGATTCATTCAGAATGTTGATCACTTCTCTTCAAGTGTCACAGAGAAAAGTTACCTTTGTTGAGTTGGTCAATATGCTTCAGGAAGAAGAGGCTCGCCAACTTCAAAGAGATGAAGCTTCTAATACAACCCTCTTTTCCAACAAGAAGGGCTCCAAGAAGAAGGGTAATTTTTAGAAGGGAGGATCCTCTTCCAAGGATAAGGGAAAACAACCACAACAACCTCAATAGTAGAAGCGCTATTGCAAGATTTGTAATAAGGATACCCATGACACCAATCGGTGTTGGTATAAGAATAAGCAACCAAAGAATAAGGGACAAAACAAACCCCAGAACAAGAACAAGCAACCAAAGGTGAATGTTGTTGTTGAAGAATCTGACTCGGATTTTGAGTGGGCACACAAGGTGCTCATGACTACCACAACCTCCAAGCCAAAGGATCCTTTGTGGTATATTGATTCTGGTGCCAATAAGCACATGACTGGCGACAAATCGTGGTTTGAGACATATGAAGCCAAGGAAGGAAAACCCGTCACCATTGCTGATGACAAAACCTACAAGGTTCAGGGTGAGGGTACAGTTTCAGTCAATCTTCCAGATGGCAAGTGTCAGATTGAAAGAGTCCTTTATGTTCCAGGATTGGCAAACAATTTGTTGTCAGTCCCACAAATCCTGGATAAGAAGATGGTTGTTGATTTTCGTGTTGAGGATGGTCAGAAGCGTTGCTTTATCACCAAGAGGGGTAAAAACATTGCAACTGCTTCATACAAGCATGGCTTGTTCACATTGGATGCTATCTCCACCCCTCATGTTGCCATGATAGTCTCTACAAAGGAGGCAACCTCACTTTGGCACAGGAGATACGGGCATCTCAGTTCTGGATATTTACTTGAATTAAGTAAATATGAGATGGTAAAGGGTCTTCCCTCCCTTTCCACTACATTGCCAGTTTGCTCTGACTGCTTGGCAGGGAAGCAACATAGAGTACCTTTTGAAAAGAGTTCTACAAGAGCAAAGAAACCTCTGGAGTTAATTCACACCGATCTGTGCGGTCCTTTCACCCCAAACAGTTTTGGGGGCAAGAGGTACTTTTAGTTGTTTGTAGATGACTACTCACGGAAAATGTGGGTATTCTTTCTTCATCTAAAATCTGAAGCTTTCAGTTACTTCCAACAATTCAAGCAATTTGTTGAGAAGGAGTCAGGGACTTCAATCAGGACCCTCCGCTCAGATCGAGGGGGGAGTTCACCTCTAAAGAATTTTTTGCATATTTGACCGCACATGGGATCAAGAGACAGCTCACTACTACTTATACTCCTCAGCAAAATGGAGTTGTTGAACGAAGGAACCGTTCCATCATGGAAATGGTTCGTTGTATGCTCACAGGAGCACATCTAGAGCAACGTTTTTGGGCAGAAGTTGTCACCACAGCAGTGTATCTGTTGAATAGGGCACCCACAAAGGCCCTAAAGGGAATAACTCCACAGGAAGCATGGAGTGGTAGGAAACCCTCCATCTCTCATCTACGCGTTTTTGGATGTAAAGCTTTTATGCACATACCCAAAGAGAAAAGGAAGAAGCTAGATGAGAAGACCTTGCAATGTGTTCTTCTTGGATATGATGAGCACTCAAAGGGTTATCGATTGATTGATCCCTTGACCAAGAAGATTCATACCAGCAGAGATGTTGTTTTTGATGAGGCTTTCACATCACAAAACACATCAGATATATACCTAGATTTTGTGGAATCTAAGGATGAGAAGTCTCCTTCTTCATCACAGAAGGGAGGATCTCCTTCTTCTCCACAAAAAAATATTCCTAAATGGTATAAAAGTACTATCAGAGACTCCAAGATATCCACTCCACCAGATATGACTCTGAATAGACCTCGTACTCGTAGTATGGCTCGTCAAGAGAAAGTTGCAGCAGAGACTACTGAGGTTGATGAACTTTGTCAATATTTTGAGGAACTTTCTGTTGAACCAGAAGATATGGATGTGGACGATGAAAGAGTGTTTATGTCTTCACTTGATGAGCATGAACCAACAACAGTACAATATGCCCTTGGTAAGCCACACTGGAAGGCTGCTATGGACACAGAGTACAAGTCTCTGAAGAAGAATCAGACATGGAAGCTTGTTGATCTGCCACATGGAAAGAAGCCCATTGGCTGCAAATGGGTGTACAAAGTCAAGTACAAGGTAGATGGAAAAATTGAGAAGCATAAGGCCCACCTTGTGGCTAAGGGCTATGCGCAAAAGGAAGGCATTGACTACGAGGAAACTTTTGCACCTACTGCTCGGATGACAACCATTCGAGTTCTTTGTGCTATGGCAGCACAGTTTGGGTGGAAAGTTCATCAGATGGACGTCAAGAGTGCATTCCTGAATGGTGATCTTAAAGAAGAGGTCTATATGGCCCAACCTGAAGGATTTCAAGTGGAAGGCCAAGAACAGAAAGTCTGTAAATTGGTCAAATCCTTATATGGTTTGAAACAAGCTCCCAGAGCTTGGTATATAAATATGGATGATCACCTTATGCAGCATGGATTTAAGAGAAGTCCGACAGATGCAAACCTCTATTTCAAGAAACAGGGTTCTGAGATAGTGTTACTTGTACTGTATGTGGACGATCTGATCATTACAGGCAGCTCTGAATCTTTGATAGTTGCTGTCAAACAAGACTTGTGCACATCTTTTGAGATGACAGATCTCGGGCTTCTCCACTACTGTCTTGGCCTGGAAGTGAACCAGAAGAAGCACCACATCAAGGTGTCTCAGCAAAAATATGCCAAGACATTGTTAGAAAAATACCGTATGACTGATTGCAAACCAATGGCAACTCCAATGGAGTCAGGACTTCAGTTATCTCGGTATGATGATTCACCTCAGATAGATGGTACTCTCTATCGACAACTGATCGGGAGTCTCATATATCTGACAAACTCTAGGCCAGATATTGTGTTTGTTGTCAACTATCTTTCGAGGTTCATGCAGGAGCCTAAGACCACTCATTGGAAGGCAACAAAACATGTTTTGCACTATGTCCGTGGTACAATTGACTATGGCCTAGAATACAAGAAGAATGATCAATTCTTCTTGCAAGGATACACGGACTCCGACTATGCCGGATCATATGATGATCGCAAGTCAACTTCAGGATATATCTTTCATCTTGGATCCGGTCTTGTCTCTTGGCACAACAAGAAGCAACAGGTGGTTGCTATCTCATCTACAGAGGCAGAGTATCACGTCGCACGAGAAGCAGTGTGTGAAGCGATATGGTTACGTCGCATCTTGACAAGTATGGGTCGTCCATCCAAATCACCAATTCACTTGTTCTACGACAACCAAGGTGTTCTCAACCTAGTCAAGAATCCAGTGCATCATGAACGAACCAAGCACATTGATACACAATGTCACTTCATTCGAGATGAGGTTCCAAGGCACCGAATTCAGCTTCAATACATTCCCACCAGTGATCAAGTTGCGGATATCTTCACCAAGGCCCTTGCACGCATCAAGTTTGAGTTCTTTCGCAACTCACTTTGTATTGCAAAATAATGTAATAAGGGGGGATGTTAGCATATAAGCATATAGTTTATTACTTTATTTCCATATGCCGACATATATTGTTTGGCATCTTTGCCGACATCTCCTTTGTCGGCATCTTACTTTGACGGCATTAGATAATATTAGTGAATATAAGTTGTTTCGTTATTAGGGGGATATTTTTCTAAGGCTATCTTTAGCCTTGATTAATTTGTATTTATATCCAATGCTTTATCAATGCAAAGTTAATGTTTTGCATCACCTGTTTTCAGACATGACACTGATTACTTGTACTTTGAGGCAATAGTCCATTCTCAAGTAGAGGTATATTTATACTCGTTGGAGAGCATTTTTTGTTACCAATATAGTGTAAGCCAAATTTTCTAGTTTTGTGAATGTTGTATATAGCTAAAGAGACCTCAAAGTTCTTTTTGCTCATCATCCAACTGTTGTTATCCTCTACCATATCAAAACTTTTCTTCCTCTTATTTTTTAACTCATTGGATTCCAATGCTTTTGTTGTTGGGAGGAATGATAGGGAATTAATAATTAAATATTATGTTTTAATCAAATAATATTAGGTAAGGTACTTAAAAGTATTTAAAAAATATTTATCAGACCTATATGGCCTTATCTTGACATGCCCATCACGTATATGGCCTTCGCTTATTTATTTTTAAAAATATTTTTTATTTTTAAGTACCATTTCTCCATATCAAATATTTTTTCTAAGTGGAAAGGAAATTAGTTGAGTGATATTTTCTCTATTGAAAATAATAATGAGAAATTTATTACAAAAACATAAAATTTTGAGAAATATGAAGAATATATATATTTTTGATTGGTAAAAGGGGTTTTGAAAGGATCTCGTAACCTTTTACAAAAATATGAAGGTTGGGAGAAGAGATCCCAACCAAAAATTAGCTAAAGAAATAGACCCTCTATGGGCTATTGGATAAAAAAAACTAAAACAAAAAAGAGAAGCCCACGTAGGAGCACGATAGGAAACCACACTAGTTGATAAGAGAAGCCCTCGTAGGGGCAGTAGAGAAAACCTCAAAGGTAAACACAAAATTAAAAAGGGTTTTTCGTATAGGAGAAAACTTCACATCAAGTTGAAAAGGATTTTCTCACACAGGAGAAAAACCTCAAATTTATAAGACCATCCGTAAATGAATCAGGACCATTTGCAAACGAAACAACACCATCCGTAAAATGAAATAGGACCATTCGCAAATAGAATTAGGACCATCCACAAACATAATCAAGACCATCCAAAAACCACACATGACCAAACACAAACAAATCAGGACCAACAACAATAGAAAAGGGACCACCCATAAACCAACATAGGGCCATCTGCAAACCAGCCTAGGGCCAAAAAACCTAGGAAAACTAGGATATCTACCTAGAATTCCTCAACAAAGCAAGAGATCCACCTAAGAACCCTAGGAAGAGCCAAAGAGGGAGCAAGAAGATGAAGAGGTGACCTCTCGCCCAGAGTGGGAGGTCTCTTGCTCCCACATCGGGGCACCTCCTTAGTGCACTATGGATATTCTAGAAGAAAAGGATATTTGTCTTCTCTTTCCTAGAACACCTTAGGAGGTAGCAAAAAAAGTCTTGGAGACCCTCTAGGCACCAAGCAATGGTAGGAAGGGCCAGAAAACCTAAGAAAACTAGGAGATCTACCTAGAATTCCATAAAAAAGCAAGATATTCGCCTGAGATCCCTAGGAAGAGCCAAGGAGGGAGCGAGAAGATGAAGAGGTGACCTTCCACCCAGAGGAGGAGGTCATTGTTCCCAAAGATAAAGAATATATTTGATAAAAAGGTAGATGAAGAATATTTTTGATCACACAAAAGGTTATATATATATTTTTAATTGGTTATATGGGATTAAAATGACCCCACTCATATTACATCATAACCACATAATGGTATTAGAATAGTTTCACAATTATGCATGTATCACTTGACAAGATTTGAATCTAGGTCTCCTCCTTGAAAATTGAAGAATAAAACTGATTGAGCAGATTTCATTTAATAATGATTTAACTGACCTAAAAATGAATACAATTTTTTGTTGTTTTGATGGAAGCAACCACCAATAGAAGTCACACATTAACTTATTTGGAAAAAGTAAAAATCTTAACCTTCAACATTAATGTAGGAATCAAGTTGTAAGCTTACTATAGTGGTTAGGGCTTTGGATTCTATTTGGGAGGTCCAAGCTCAGTATGAGGGGACCAAGACCCCTCATTAAAACTTTTGTAAACTCACTAAAAAAAAATAACTACAAGCTTATTGTAGTGGTAAGGGATTTGACCTCTCTTTGTGAGGTCCAAGGTTCAAACCCCACTCAGTATGAGGGGATCGAGACCCCTTATAAAAACTTGTGTAAACTCATTAAAAAAATTATGTATGTAGGAATGGAGGCAAATAATTAAATAGAAGCACTAGCCTTCCTAAGAAGCCTTAAAGTAACAAAGAAAAAAAGTTAGTTTCATATATGGGTAGGAGATAACTTAATAATAGTCAATACAATGAAAACAAAAGAGTGTCCTAATTTGATGCTTCAAAAAATTGTAAGAAAGCTAAAAGAATTTTAAATCAAATCCCAAAAATCAATTTTCTACTAGTCAAAATCCACTTAATAAGCAAATAAAGTGGACACTCAGAGATATAAAAGTGGGCATGTGGATGCCACTACGAACTATGTTAAAAAATGTATCTCTTTCTAATTTAAAGATTTGTGTAAGTCAATATTTTAAAAATAATGAAATTAAATATAAGTTGTATATGCATCATTTTGTATGAAATTTGAAGAGATTTGAAATAAGTGGTCATAGGAAAGAATACAAGCAATATTGAGGGAGATACGACCATGTGAAGACAACCATCCAAAACAAGGGCAACATTAGGGTAGTTTTTTCTAGAAAAATATCTCATCTTTTAGGAGTCATATATTTGTAAAGGATTGTTTTATTTAGATGATTCTTGGACCAATTTGTGTGGCATTTGAAGAGATTTAAAATGAGTGATCATATGAAGGAATCTAAGTAGTATTTATGGAGTTGCAACCCTATGAAGTGAGTTATTTGAAACAAGGACAGTGAAAACTTTTCAAGTCATGGGAACTAAAATTGCATATATTTGTCAACCAAGGTATGGATTATGGGAGACGCAATGGAGGGATAGGGCATTAACAAGGTAGAATACTCTATCTAGGCATAGAATGTTTTAGCTAAGTTTCATTTATCCCTTCATTATCTTAGAAGTTATACATGCAAATTATTATAGGTTTATTTTCAAATAATATAATTGCTATAGGATATACTAGTAAATTTTAGTAGATATCAAGTTATAGTTTCATTTCCATGAATTTATTTATAATTAAATCCTTAGAATAATTCCTAGTAGTAAAGGTTAGGGAGGACCTCATAGAACAATGATTTTTGTTGCTCAAAAATTAGGTAGGCATTGTAAATATAATGGGTCTTGGCGAGGGGCTTTAGCTTTGACAAAATGAATTGATAGGAGATGGAAGTATCTAGAAGTGAGTCTATCATTTCTCCCCAAAGGTTTCTTCCTAACCATTTTATTTTATATGGAGTAAAGATATATAATCTTGAAAGGGGGTCATTAGTTTATGGGAAGAGCATGACTCTTCTTTACCCACTAGTATGAAGGCTTTGCACATGAAAACTTAAATCTATTCCTAGTATCAATTTGGATTAGTATGTATGGATTGCCCATAAAATTTTGGGGAATCAATACCTTCAAGGCAATAGAAAACACTTGAGAATTCATTCAGATTTAAAAAACTACAAAATATGGATTCTTGGCTATTTTTGTCTACATATTGGTCATGGTTGATATTAGTAAATATTTACCAAAATCAATCATTCTTAAGTATGGGGGTAATTTGTGGACCCAAACCATGAATTATGAACACATATATTTCAAATATAGAAGATCTCATGAGGTGGGTTATATTGAGAGATCATGCCCTAAGAAGAGTCCAACATAAACATATGTATAAAATTAGAAGATAAAATTACAAATGGATATGGATGAGGATGGTTTTCAATTTCTACAAAATATGTCTAGAAATATGAAAGTGAATAAACAATGGAGACCAATAAGTAAGGATATTTGAAGAAATGCCAATTCTTTTTAGGCTTTATCCTATGAATAAAAAACATATCAGATCTTAGAGGACATGGTACAACAAGATCATAATACTAACAATAAATTGTATGCTCAGTATAATTGTAATTTAGGGATGAATATTCTTGCTGAACCTAAGGAATGTGTCTCATCAATTTTTGAAGACTTTCTTGAAGTATCATGCACCATTAAGGAGAAGGAAAGTGTTAGAGAAAATATAGTGTTATATGTTAATATCTCTAAATGAGCTAAATTAGTCAAAAGCTTCCTTAGCAGAGCTAGGAGAGGAGAAATTTAATGAAAGGAATTTTATGAAAGAATATAAGGAATAGAACAATAAGATCTACTCTTGATATTGGTAAAGCAAAAAGAGGAAAACCTTCAAATTATCAAGTGAGAGTTAGGGAAACAAAAGTAAACATAAATAAAGGAACACAATTTAAGTTGGTTGAGCTTCTCTTTATTAAACAATAAAATGATATTCGTAATTTATAAGAGGGGACAACAACCCCTAATAAGACATGATTACCATATCATAGAGTATAAGGGGTGCTAATATCCCCTCAAAGCATAGGTATTTAGGGACATTTGTTTAAGTAATAAGTATGATATTCTTTGTATCTAAGAAACTAAAATGATAAAGGAAGAAGTTTCCAAAACTATAAAACTAGTATGGGCAACATGTGAACGAGATGCAATGAATTCAAATGGAGCAACAGGGGGGATTCTAACATGTTGGAATTTAGTTATAACCTCCTGTGAAACTGTAGACACCAAAATCCAGCCACTTGTAAGTCATCTATACCTTCCTGTTAGCCACGTGTCAGTCATCCACCTTCCCGCCATTATTTGGCCCAAATCCACACCTTCCCACCATTATTTGGCCCAATTTCACCTTTCTCGCCATTTTTCATTCCCAAATTTATTTAAATTAATATTTATATATATATTTTAATATATTTTAATATATATATAAAGATACTTTAAGTGATTTAATCTGAGCCGTCCATCCTTCATTTAATCTCATCCGTCCATCCATCTTAATCCGTTCACAACCTAGATTTATTCTCTACCCTTGGATCCACTTTAATCTTAGCCACACGTTCAAAGTGTCGTTAAAACCCTAAAGTGTGCCCTAAGAGTAGATTATAAATTGAGTCACCTTGATGGCTCAAAGGCTATCTCTTTTACTATCTCTCTTTTGTTATTTATCGCTATCTATCTCTTCTTCAGCTAAACCTACCCATCCATCGCCGTCCCTTTTCGCCGCATCCATCGTCGCATCCGTCGCCAACTTCGCCGCCATCCCTTCTGCAGCATTCTGCAGAATCCCCCATTCTTGTCGCAAGTTCCCGCGGGCGTTTACTTGCAGCCACAGACGCAGACCGACGTCTGCAACCCCGATCTAGAAGCACGCGGGAATTCAGTGATCGCACCAGGGCGCCTTCCGCAGTCGATTTGACAGTTACATCACTTCCAGGTGCCGCCTGGTCTCGCCGCGTTAATAGAAAAAGAGGTATAGATTCTAAAGCAAGTAATATTTTTATGTATTAATCTGTAGTTCGATTCTGCATTCTATTTATTTCATTTCTAGGGTTTTAGACTGTTTTTGAGGGCTCACACAGTGGAGCCCTCTTACTAGTTTCTAACCTTTTTGTAGTTTTAATGTGTGCAGGATTTTAATGGCAAATTTTATTGGATGATAGTAGTCGCTAAGTCGGAGTGGTCCGATCCAAAGGATACAACGAAGCCCACTCATTCCGTTGAGGTTAAGGATACATTCCTCGGAGACGCCACCATATTGTGCCGACTAGGGTTTCGGAGAACCCTAGCACAAATTGTAATCTTGTATCACGGAAAGGGTTACAGGCCCTGTTGTACTCAAAAGGAGTTTTTAAACTCCATTAATTAATAAAAATCGTTTGTTTTGTACAACTGTGTTCTGCATTACTTTTTATCGTGATTTCTTTATCTTTTGTTTGGCGTTGTATCTTTAATCTATAGAAACCATTCATAAAACTAGGTATTTGATAGCCTCATTAGTCACATGCTACTTTGAAGATATCCATTTCATCCTAATCAATGTTTATGGACCTATAACTTAGTCAAGCAGATCAAAAGTATGGAGTGGGATTAAAACTTTTATGAGAAGCAAATACCAAAAAATCTAATTCATGATCATAGGATATTTTAATGCCATAACCAACTTGGATGAAATTTTTTGGGGAATTAGGAAAATCATCCATAGTATGAGAGATTTTTCAGCTTTCATTCAAAACAATAATCTATGGGAGGTTGAGTTTGAAGAGTATATCTATACATGGATCAACAACAGGATAGGACACAATTTGATAGTGAAAAAAATGGACAGATGCATACTCTTTGATCATTGACTATATGAAGGGACTTGTACTAAAAATAATATTGATATAGGACAACTTGACCATGATGTAGGGATTATCATTGTATAGCCAACTTGACAAGGATAAGGGACAACTGGTATGGAAAAACCACCGGAGTTGATAGTAAAAAGGGAAATGATGAATGAAATTCTCATCAAAAATTCAAAGGTAAAAAAAAACCCTTCATATAGATGCATTGCATATGTGTATGTTTTGGAAAAAATGCATATTTGGGCAAGGAGGTTGCTTTTAAGCAAAAGAGTCATGCTTAGTAGGAGAGGGATAATTTCATAGTTATCACAAATCCTCCTACTTAAGGGAAAACTTTGTTTATGCATCTTAATTAGGCAAGGGTGACTTAACAAGAGCCATTGTATTGTTGTATGTGGAATTGTTTGATAACGATGTTAATGGTTAATATTAGCATTCAATAGTAATTAAATTAATTATATGAATAATTAATTTAATTATTGTTATTCTAATGTTTCTAGCATTAGGAAATAATATTAATTAATGAGATTAGTGAATTAATTAAATATTAATATCTTGCATAAGGGAGCTCATTTCATAAATATACGAATTTAGTTCATTTTGGAAAAGTGGTATTTTTGGAAGACTAGAACATTTGAAAAGTTGATAATATTTTATGGTGCAACACTCTGGAAAGAGAGAATGGATGGTTGGGTAGCAACTATGCAATTGGAGGTATGGAAGAGCCACCTCTAACCTTTGATATTCCTTTGGTTATTTGATCATTATTTGGGATATTGTTGTCAAGTTCTGGTTATTGATCACTAGTAGAGAAACAGATTAGAAGGTGACTGTTTGGAAAGGAAGAGATTTGGAAATACTATTATGGAAGAGGTAATATCCTCCTAGTTGTGCTTGTGTTCTGATTTGAACTTTTAATCTTGTTAGAATACAATATTGTGGTTTTAAGCTTTTAGGGAGACCTTTAAGCTTGTGATAAACATTTGGAAATTGTTTTTTATGAGCACTTTCACTTGTGTGATATTTGATCTCAAGCTATGGTGTTTTAATTTTTGTTTTCAAGTGCTTGTATAGCAAGAAGAATTAAAACCTGTGTTTTTTATTAATGTTGTTCTATTATGGGTTTGTGTCACGTTTTTTGTCTTGTTGTGAAGTCAAGCAATATTTATGAGGTCTCTATTTTAGAGCCGAAGTTGTAATGAGTCTTTGTTTTGCTTAAATTAGTTATTAATATTTGTTTAAGATTGTTTTGATTGTTGCTTCGGTTAGAAAATTCAAAAACCTCTATCCTAGCATATCTTTTTGTCCTATTATTTTATTCAGGTTAGTTTTATTTTGGTCTTAGATAGCTACAACCACTGTTCTTTATTTTATCAGGAAGCTTTTTATAAAGAAAACTATTTTTTTAACCTCTGTTGTTGTGCATAAGGAATGGAGGTTGTGTGTAATTAGATTTTAGTAGCAGCTGATACTTTTATGCTACTTTGGAAAGGATTCATTTAAACTAGAAATTTAGAGATGTAAACACAGTTGTAGGGCATTTAGTAAATGGTGTATTTATGTATTTTTTAAAGAGCTTTCCTTATGTAGTTTGCATAGTCATTGAGGTAAATCATTTTGCACATATGCTTATTAATCCATATTACCGTTGGGTGCTTTATTGGTGTTGATTTGAGTGCCTGCTATCAATGCTATTATATGAATTAACATTGAAGAATGAAACTTAATTAACTAAAGTGTTTTATGATTGATAATTATGCCATTTCATGTTTGGTGGTACTATTTGCATGTTTTAGATTTAAATATTTATCCTTCTTCTCCCCGGAAAGAGGGATTAGGACCCCTCATAAAAACTAATGTAAACTAATTTTTAATAGTTGCAAGCTTACTACAGTGGTAAGGGCTTTGGCCTCTCTTTGAGAGGTCCAAGGTTCAAACCCCACTCAATATGAGGGGATTGGGACCCCTCATTAAAACCTGTGTAAACTCATTGAAAAAAAAATTATCCTTAAAAGTAAAAAATTGTAACATTGTTGTTGCTGCATTTTTTAAAGAATATTATAGTTATAGCGAGATGGAGGTAGCACTTATTTTAGTTAGTTTGCTATGTAATAAAATAATATTGTTTTGCATTATGTTGACTAAAATTATTAGTCATGCTAGAAGACCGTTGTTTTTAATGATTTATTTTGTGTTTATTAACTTATGAAAAACAAAGAAAAAAAGGTATATTTTGAGTTTTAGTTAAATTGGGAAAAGAGAAGATATATGAGGGCTTAAGTAATGGATTTATTAAGGCTTGAGTAGATAAGGAATCAATTATTGAGAGAAGTATGAGGTCTCTCAATGTTTCTTGCATTGCTTTTGCTTGCATGATATTCTTGCATTATTGTATGTATTTCTTACATAGTGCATGTAGGCTTGCATATCATATAAAAGTCACCCAGGTGTTGTAGGTGAGTTGGAGAGGAGAGGGCAATCCTCCAAAGGAGGTCCTAGGTTCAAATCTCCACCCTACCAAAAAGTTGAATTGGGTATCCAAAATCCAATTGATAATGTTGGTGCGAGCAGGGTCGGGTGCGACTCTCGAGTGACTTTGACGGTGTAGAACCCCCTATTCATGGTATCTTAGACCAAAGCGGCCCTGCAAAGGGTTTTTCGCTTAAAAAAAAAAATCATATAAAAGTTGTCCTAATCCCTAAATTTCTAGTCAAAGCTCATGGGGGAGAGCTATCAAGAAGTAGAACTTGAAAAGGAAGATGAAAATAAGGACCATTCATAATGATATGAATAAATATTTTGATGAAGAAAGAATGTATAGTAAATATGCTTGTTATAATATATCAAGACTTGATCAAGGATGAGAGATTATTATGTTGTTATTCTTTTATGTAATATTTTGGAATATTGGTTATATACAAAATAGAAGGATATTTTGAATTCATATATTAGGATTATAATTCATTTGATGATGTGTAATTATTTCATTGTAAATAAGAAAATGTTAAATGCTAGTATTATGTTTGTAAGTATTTAGTCTTTAGTAATGTGTTGCATTGAATTAAATTTATGAATTAATATAGCACTTTATTTCCTTTGAAAGAGATGTTCATATCTTTTAATATGTTTGGAATCTAGGGTTATATGGGGATTGCTTTTGGGCATGAATATAGAGCCATATTAGAAAACCCTTGAGTCAATAAGTACCTAATCATAGTAGGAGTTGCAGTGATGAAGTAACTAGGTATTTATGAATGATAAACCTTGAACAATGAGGCTCGAGTGTTCCCAAAGTGATGAGTTTGGGTAGTCCTAAGCGGTGAGGTTTGGATGTATTCCTAGCGGTGAGGTATAGAAAACTAAACAATGGATTGATCCACTGAATAATTCACAAGATATTATAGTGGTGGCACCTTGAATGGTGAGGTTCGGATGACCATGTTCATTACCAAGTGAGTGGTAATGGACTTAGTTAACCCATAGAGGTGTAGGTAACTTAGCACTAAATATTTACACTAAAATAATCCTAGATAAAAAACTTATGTAGGGTTAGGAAATATGCAACCCCATTTAAGTGTTATGGGCCTTAAAGGATAATTCCTATATTGTGCTCATGTTGTCATATACCGATGAGGGTATAGAAAAAGTGGGAGGACCACTAATAGTATCCTTTCTAAATAGTAAGGTTTAGAAAGGTAAACCACAAAAATATTGAAAGTTGGCCACTTTGTCCACTTGAGTGTCGTTTGTAGTGACATTGAACTCAAAATGTGGTTATGCCTTACAATGCTAAAGACATATTGGGACTTCTTTGTGAGTTTTCCTTGTGAAAATGAAAAATATCTCTCTCATGGGTCGAGTTGGTGGGTTGTTATAATTGGTATCAGAGCCTAGGTCATAGGACTAGAAGCTTCTATGGAGAGAACCTAGGTTGAGACTTGACTTGATGTGCTACTTTGGGGAGGCTTACTCTTTTAGGTATCTTAAGTTGATTTGGGACAAGGTGTGTCATGAACCTCCCTTAGTAAAATTTTCGTAGGATGGAATCAAGATTGACTATTTTATTTTGTTGATAAAATGAATAACTATTTCATGCCTAATTTATGCAAAACTTTGGTTTTATGGAAGAAAATGATGCTGCTAATGGATTTGCACTTTTGCAGAAACATATTTTCTCGTAAGTGGGAGAAAGAACTAACCAACGAGAATGAAATGCCATAAGAAATGGAAATAATATGATGATCTATTCATCGTATTGCTTGAGTAGCATGGTTAATTACTCTTTTCATGTAGTTGCATATCATGATTTGCATGAAGATGGTATATCAAGTCTTGGATGAAATTTTTTGCTGATTGATAATATTCTTAGATGAAATTTTATTTAAACTAAGGTGGTCCTTTGCAAAGAATATTAAACATTTTATTTTAGTATTTTTCCTGTTTACAAAAAAAGGAATTTACCTATTGATTGACATAATAACTTGGAAATATATAGGAAGGACCATTGTTGTTATTATTATTTGTTTTAAAATAATAATAATTAAGGATTTTTATTAGTATCTATATTAATGAATCTTGTTGTTACAAAAATCATAGAGGAAAAGGAAAACCAATATATTTTTTAAAAGAGAACCATTATGTAGAGAATTTATAACTTAAAGATTTTGTTAATTGAGCTATCACCATTCATGGGAATTTTGTTGCCAAATTAGTTATAAAATAGTATGGTAATTTTGAATTCCCAGCCATGATGCTGGTAAATTTTTTTGTAAGTTCATCATTAAGCTAACTAGATGGAATTTCTCCAAGATTGTTTGATTGAGAAGGGATGTGGGTATTGCTTGTTGGAGACAATGCACACCTACAAAATAAGGCATGGAAATTGCACAAGGGTGATGGGGTGGCATTTTTCATAGGGGAGAAGATTTGAAAAAGAAAATATATGAAAAAGGGCAAGAGGAAGGGAAGGAAGAATGAAAGCTAGCGAATCCAACCATCACTGTGTTACCAGCTTAATTTATTAAATCTGGCTGCAATTCTCAGGTAGAATTTGACAAAGCTCTTGTTTATGATTTGAAAGTTTTGAAATGGTGATATTTTGAAAATCCTTACTTGCTCTAGAATGGGCTATGACCTGGTACAAATCACCTGGTTTAAGAATCTTGTTATCTCCTCTATAGAATAGGAGTATCATTCTATATTCATACTTTTAATTAATTTGCTAGTATTCGATTTTAGAACTTGTACCTAATATGAATATCGTATATTAAAATGAAGACCAGTGTTGGTTTTAATTGTCTTCAGACTACATCCTTGGGGAATGAAAGACTAAGGAACTATCACTAATAGTATACCTTGTGTGTGAATAGTTGTGTAAGTTTGAATAAAATACTCTTCGAACGTAGTTTGGGAGAGTCATTGATACCTGGAACATGATATTTCTAGGGAGATATTATTATTATATATATATTAATATTGTTTTACACCAAGGTATGTGGCTATACCTCAATTGTGTAAGGTAACCTTGTGTTGTGTGATACAAAAAACATTGGATTATTTTCAGACTCAAGTGTTGAAACTAGAACAATGTTTTAAAGATATTAATGATGTTTGCAAGTATAAATTAGTTGTAAATATTTATCCTTTAAAAAATTAGATTATTTCTCTTCGTATTTAAATCCACTCTTAGTACCTCTATGGAGACTTTGAAATTATAAGACCCAAAAATTCTTTCAAATTGAATGCTTAACACATATACATCTCAATAATTATAGCAATACTATAGAGAGAAGCCGATTGGAGACTTCTAATGGATTATATCTCATATGGTTAAGCGTAGAGAAAATTGAGAGACCGACCAAGGTTTTGTCAACTTAAATGTTTAGCGCATTTGAACAGGATGATAGAGTCAGAATGAGAACATGAACTTTTCTTTTATTTTGGAAGAAGACCCTTAATATTAATTTTTTTAATATATTCATTTATACATCCAGGGAAAACTTTATTTCTTTTGTATTATTTGTTACTGCAATTGTGACTATGAAAGTCATGAATGTACAGTTGAGAAGAAGAAACCACTTTAGATAATATAATGTTAAGTCTTTGTGATTTTCTTCTTTGAAAAATGATTTTATTATGCTTTGGTTTATTTGATTAAGGAATAAGCTAATTTAGGGTGAACCATGTACTTTTTGTTCTTATATTGAATGAGGATCATTTTTCAAAAAGACAAGTCAAAGTAAAATTTTTATGGTACCTATGAATGAGTGGAATGTGGCTTTATTCTTGCTTGGTAGAAAAGATTATGAAATAGGGTTTATGGAACAAGTCCAAAAATATTTGGATTGTGTATTAAACCAATTATGGAAGTTATTATGGTACCATTGATCCAATTTTTAGAAAAAGAATTAGATTGTATTATGAATTAAAAGGTAAAAATTCATATTGTATTATCATAGGAGGGATAGAACTCTTATGTTGGGGGTAAAGTTAGTATGGGGTATCTTTGATCGAATTTATTAAACCAAATTGTATTTATAAACTAAAGGAAAAATATTGATGTAATTCTATATGAGTTATGGAACTCCCAATATGGGAGAAAAGGCATTATGGAATGCCTTTGATTCAATGTATAGAACCAATTCATTATGAAATAAAACTAGAAATGATTCAAGGTTGGGTTTATTCCCCATGAGGGTTTCCAAGGTATATCAGTTGTACGATTTTGTGTGGAGTTTATTAATTTATGAATGCATCTTGATACAATTGCTAATGAAAACTTCTTTGTTCTTAAATAAATCGGCAATTTATTTGGTTCATGCTTTTGTTAGTTATGCATTAATTATTTGTTATGAACTTCATGGGATAATTATAAGCCTTGCATGACAAACATTGATAATGCAATTGGAATGAATTGTAATTTGGTATTAAAAGGAATTTGGATAATTCTCAAGTATTTATTATTCTTGACCATTCATTTGGGGAGCTCTGGAAGAGAAAACTAGGGCATTAGTTGGGTAGTCAAAGAGATTTTTGGTTGTTGTGGAATTGAAGACAAGATTGTTGCCCTAGGAGGGCCCAATGGGGACACCTCCGGATCCTCTTTTAGAGAGATATATTTTTGTATATTTGTTAAAGGATAAATCTCCAACAGAGACTGAAGAAGCACAAAAAATTGCATTAAAAATGCTCTTTACGGCTACTGGAAATAGATCAACATCTCAACGAGTTAATGGATGCTTACCACAATCAGAATCAAGGCCAAATATTGTCATTGAGCAAAGGATGGTAGAATAAATAGTTTTATATAGAGCCAATCATGATTTTGATCTATAAATTCATGGGTGCTTGCCCTACCCTATTTTTTTTGCATTCTTAGGTCCGACAAAACTGGGAGTCTCTTAGTGAGTGTTCTTTGTTGTTTATTAGCAATGGATATTTTATTGTTAGTTTTTCTTCACTTGCCAATAGAAATAAGGCTTTCAAATCAGAAATGAGGAATCATGGTCTAATAAAATTATTTTTTCAGCCCTAGAGAGTGGGATTTTATCCTCGAATTGAACCCACTACTGTACCAGTTTGGATATGTTTGTATGCACTTCCAATGGAGTTTTGGAGTGAGAAGGTATTGGAAATTATCAATAATTCCCTTGGAATATATTTGGGTGTTTCCAAAGATACAATGAAAGGAAACACAACCATTTATGCTAGATTATGTGTGGAAATGGATCTTAGCCAACCTTTGCCAGTAGAGGTTAAACTTGAACTTGTAGTACTATCTTGGATTCAACAACTGGATTATGAGGCTTTGCCCTTCATGTGCAAAGTTTGCCATAAATATGGGTATTTGGTCCAATCCTACCCAAACAATATGAACATAAAAATGGAGGCTCCTCTAGGAATGTCAAATCTTCCTAAGGAGGGTAAGTCAACAATCAATAAATAAACAACCAATATTTCTTAGGGTAAAGAAGCATGGGAAGATGGTTTTAAACAACCCAAAAGAAGGAGAAGGTAAAAGAAAAAATATGGTAAAGATCAAACCCAAATCAAGCCCTCCAATAGGTATGAGATCTTCGAGACACTAGTGGACCAGGAAGAAGAACAATTCACGAAAGAAGTGGATGTGATTAATAAAAACAATAATAGCCATGTTCAAGCCCCTCTTTCACCTCCTCCCATACTAGAGTAGGTAATTAAGTGCAGAGTTATTTATTGTGCATAACTAATAGCAGTCGATAATTAAGGATGTCATCATGGATATAGTAGAAAAGAACAAAGAAAGGCCAACTCTAGGGATAACTTAGGTGGAAAAGAGAAAAAAATATCAGCTCTCAAGGAGTGGGTAGAAAATAAAATAAGGAATTGATAGCGGTTCAAGGAGATAAACTGATCACTAGAGGATCGATGAGGCCAATAGATTTGTACTGCTCTCAAGGTAACCAATGATTATACAATTATGGAATGTTAGGGGTTTAAATAGTAGAATCCATCAATCTACTATTCAAATACTCTAAGAAAAATGTAAAACATTTTTTTGCTTATCCAGGAGATAAAAATGGCATTGGATCTTATGTGTAAAATAGTAAATAGACTTTTGAAGGGTGTTGGTCATATGGAAGTGGCTGCCCAAGGGGCCTCAAGGGGGATAGTTACTTTTTGGAACTCTCTTGAATGGACTACAATAGAACATATAGCCTAGAGGGGTGTCCTCATATCATATTTTAGGAACAATGTGACAGTTGAGCAGGTTTTAATCACAAATTTTTATGGGACTCAAAACCTAAATGGTTAGATGCATCAATGGAAAGTGGTGCATAACTTGAAAGTCTCAAGGGAAGAGTTAGATTGGATTGTTGTTGGGAATTTTAATGCTAAATTATCCTCGAGAGATTAGGAAGGGAGAACACCAATTGTAGACCCAAGGGAGAACACCAATTGTAGACCCAAGGGATCGACTTATGATTTCCCAAGTACATGAATTACATTTGGTAGATATTAAATGCCCTGGAACCAACTATACTTGGACTAGTTAGAGAAGGGAGCCACATAGCAAGAAGGTGAAGTTAGATCATTTTTTGGTTTTAGAGGAGACATTTATGAAATGGAATATATAATTTTAGAATTTGGAGGGTCTAGTTTTAGATCTCTTTTCTATTTTGTTGGAAGGGGAGATCAAGACAGTGCAGCATCACAAACCATTCAAATTTGAAAAATTCTGGTTACAAAAAGATGAACTTAAAAATAAAATTTTGCAATGGTGGGAAGAGGGAAGCCCAACATATGGGATAGCAATGTTTATATTCCACAAGCAACTTCATTATGTCAAGGATCAACTGAAACAATGGAGATGAGCTAACAAGATAGAATTCTAGGTCCAAAGAGATCCATCGATGGCCAACTGAGATGAGGTTCAAAAACACTTTAGGGAAGGAACAATTATAGAGCAGCACAAAGAAGAGGAGGATGCATTGCATAAAGTGGTTGAGGACATTGAAAACCAAGAGGAGATCTACTAGAAGCAGAAAGCAAGAACCAGTTGGTTATTAGGAGGTGATAAAAATACCAAAATTTTCCATCGGACTGCTTGTACTAGGAGATAGACAAACAACATGGAAGCTCTTCAAGATGATAAGGGATATTTCTTTGATACAATTCTAGGTATGCATTTCCATTCAATGGATTATTTTTCTAAATTTTTAAAGGAAACAATGGTGCAAGATGAAGAGGCTCAAAAAGAAGTTCTTGTTTTCATACCCTCTATTATCTCTAAAGAAGAAAATTAGACCCTAATTAAACCCATTGATAGAGAGAAATTGAAGAAAGTAGTCTTTGGAATGAGCGCCAAAAAACACCAGATCCAAATGACTTTCCAATTGATTTTTTTTGGGCCTTTTGGGACAACTTAGAGGAGGATGTAATGTTTATTATAGAGGAGTCCAAAGGTAGTAAAATAATTCTTAAAGCATCAAATCATAATTCCATTGCCTTAAATCCAAAAGTGGAGGAGGAGGTGCATATTTTAGATTATAGATCTATTACCTTATGCAATGTTATATATAAAATAATCACAAAGGTAATGGTTGAGTAGCTAAATAATATTTTACATAGCATTATCTCCTAGGAGCAAGGGGTTTTGTAGAGGGTAGGTAGATATTGGATGGTGTGGTTCTAGCTCAGGAGGCAATCCATTCAATGCAAAAAATTGGTAATAGAGAAATATTCATAAAATTGGATATGTCAAAGGCTTATTATGGGGTGGAGTTGAGCTTCTTGTCAAAGATGATGGCAGCCTTAGGTTTATATTAGGATTGGATATAATGGATCATGAATTGTGTTTCTATTCTAACATATTAGTGTTAATCAAGGGCCTTCCTTTGCAACCGTTTGGAGATACTTGAGGCCTTCATCAAGGAGATCCTTATTCCCCATATCTTTTTCTCATATTGGATGAATGTTTGGGTAGACTCATCTTGAGGAGAAGATAACAAGGTTTTCTAACAGGTATCAAGGTGGGTGAGGAAGTTCTAATTCACCTACAATTTTTGGATGATACAGGATGGGTGGGAGTGGCCAACTTCAGGGAAGCAAGAATGATTAGAGATACACTTAATGTCTACCTTAGGACCACAAACCAAGTCATAAATGATAAGAAATCCAAAGTGGTATTTTTTAATCTTGATCAAAGGCTTTAGGACAAAATTTTAGAGATCTTGGGATTCACGAGGACTTCTCTCCCAATGGTATACTTGGGGGTCCCTTTGCATTTTAACAAACAAAAAATAGATATCTGGAGAAATATTTTAGATTATATAAAGGAAATAATTAATCATTGGTCTCACAAATGGTTAAGCTATGGGGGTAGATTAACCTTTTTATTTTTAGTCATTCAGTCCATGCCATTTTATAAATTTTCTATCCTTGCTGCCCCACATACCATATGGAAAGAGTTAGACAAGATGACTAGAAATTTTTTATGGGGAGGAGTAAAAGGAGAGAGGAAATGGGCCTTAGTAGGTTGGGAGAAAGTAAGCTAATCCAAGGTAAAAGGAGGTTTGGGACTGAGGAGATCAAATTTAAATAATAAATCTTTGGTTGGAAAGCTTTATTGAAGGTGGATTTCCCAACCAACTTATTTATTCAGTAGAGTTTTAACTAGTAAATATTTGGGACAAGTAAACCCAAACAAGGTGTGTCATTTTTCTTTGGATGGTAATGGGTCTTTAGTGTGATAGGATCTAAATTTAGGATCTCAGGTAGTGAAAGATGGATTATTTTGGAAAGTGAGGAGAGGGGAGAAGGCACGATTTTGGATAGATTCATGGGATCAATACTCATCTATCATTGTTGAATTACCAGAACTACAAGCAATAAAAACAATCATGGAAACTAGGGTTTGGGTCCAAATTGAAATTTATTTCAACACTAGTCAGCTGGGGGATTATAAGTTTAAGCAGTTAAGAAGTTGGATGAGTGGCCAATTTCAATCCCTTTGAAATTAACACCCATCATGACTAAAATCTTGGTAGAAAGATTTTTCACAGGTAGATATGAGGAGGATGAATTAGTTTGGGGCTATGGGAGCCTTGGTGTCCACATATATAAGGATGGATATGATAAGATCCTTCCATACCATCCTCCTCATGTATATTAGGTTGAGTATTAGAGAAAGATTTGGTTGTCCAAGGGTTGGTCGAAAGTAAATTTTTTTGCCTAGCAGTTCATGCATAATGGAATTCTTACTTTTGATAATATCACATGTAGGGGAATCATTGGTCCATATCAACATTTTTTATGCTAAAAGAGTGAGGAAGCATATGACCACTTGATGTTTGAGTGCCCATTCATGCACCAAGTCTGGGAGAGATGATTTTTATCTTATAAAATTTGAGTTAATGGTGATTTGAATCAAACTAATATTTGGGAATTATGGAAGAGGTTAGATTTAAATATAAAGATATTTGTATCAGATGGTATCTTGGATTAAAATGCATTTGGTGGCAAGTGTGGTTGGAGAGAAATGGCAAAATTTTTAGATAAAATTTTTCATATTTAGATGGAGTTTAGTAGGTCATTTGGAGCAAAGTCATAGAAACTGTGGTATCATATGCTAAAGAGGAAACTCAGGCTATTATAGGGATAATGGAGAAGTAAGTTGAAGTGCAAGAGGGAAGGATAGAGCTAGTTGAAAACCACACTTAGAAGGTTGGATTAAAATTAATACTGATGGAGCTACAAAAGGAAATTTGGGTAGAGTTGGAATTGGAGTGGTTTGCAGGAATCATGTTGGGACAATGCTCTATTGGGAACTACAAGGTCTAGGAAGGGCCACAAACAATGAAGAAAAAGCCTTAGATATAAAATTTGCTTTTATATGGGCAGTAAAGCAAGGTTATAGGAGGATAATACTAGAATCCAATTCTCAAATAATAGTAGGAGCTTTGGATTGCATGAGGAAATTTGCTTTGAAGACATGGAGCTTGAGGATTCTTGTCACTTAAATTAATGAATTATGGAGGAAATTAGATGATGTGATTCTAGTTTATATGAGTAGAGATCTAAATAAAGTTGCAAAATTCTTGGCTAATATGGGTACTGAGAAGGAGGTAGGGGTTCAATGGCACAATGACATGGCTATCGAGGATGAGATGATTAGGCAGGTTAGTGAGAAAATCTAGTGTTTAGCTAATTTGGACAACCATTGTAGAAATATGGTTTAGGAGATTTGGCTCCAATGTAGATCTTCTTTTATAGTTGTAAATAGGTGAAAAACCATTGTAGAAATATGGTTTAGGAGATTTTTCTCCAATGCAAATCTTCTTTTACTGTTGTAAACATGTGTTCTCTTTGGCTAAGGCTGGGAGAAGTCTCATCCCAACTTGTAAATGATCTTGTTTTAATATAAGTTTTTCAAATTATTCTTCAAAAAAATATTCATTATTCTTAAAGTAAAACTTATTTGCAACTCCTTTAGGGGTTATATAGTATGTACATGGGAAGATGGTTCACTTAAGAGACATTCATGCTTAAAAATGTATCTACATTAAAGGAAGTAGAGGGAAAAGAATGGGTAATGTGTAAACTCTAGAACTAAGATCTCTCATGATAAATCCTATAGAAATGTAAAGAGAGTTGATGGTTTGTGATCTTAGATTCAGATATCAAACAAGATTTACTGGGAAAATACTAGCTCATCATGGAGATGATATTGATAGCCTTATCCCAATATGCTTAGTACACCTACATAAAATAATTGATGTACAATGTAGAGATTGATGTGTTTCTTTTGATGGAATGAAGGGAATAAGCTAGCTCATTGAAAGGATGATATTGATAGCTTAATATTGCACTTTACCTAGTACTCTTGCATAGAAATATGTATGTAAGTTGTAGGGATGGATATACCACACATCTAATGTAATGAAAATGAGTGACTCTTCGAGGAAAGAATATGAATAGCTCAATCAAAGGAAACTAAGAACTTGAATAGAACTTTAGGCTATTATATGAGTTTGTGGTTATTTAAAAAAAAATCACCATTGGGATAGGATATTTTTGGGTTTTGACAAGGTGGGTGTTACATGTCACCTTGACCAGTCAGACAAAGGAGTAAAAATCCTAGAAAATATAACTTCTTGTTGGGGATGACACCTTGTATAAAGGCAAGTGTGACCCTGATCATTATCATGTGAGTGATAATGGTCTTATGATAGATGACACCTTATGGAGAGGTAAGTGTGACCATGATCATTATCAGGTGATTGATAATGGTCTAAGTTAGTTCATGGGGAGATGAAACTAACTAATATTAAGTATATTTTTGTATAAATTGTAACTTATACAACTCCTTTTTGTGGATAGGAGATGATACCTATTTTTAGAGGAGGATCATCCAAGAAGGCATGATCAACTATAGATGAGTAAGCTACAACTCATACCAAAAAGAAATTTGAAAGAACAATGGACTCTAGTAAGAAGTTTGGAGGAAAAATGAACTCCAAAAAGAAATTTGGAAGAATAGTGGACTCTAGTGAGAGGGTGGAAAATATTTTTTCCCTAGTTAAGTTGCTTTAAGAGAATATGGAGCAACACCAAAAAAAATTGGAAACACTAGTTAATCAAGAGACCAATAACATGGATTCAAAATGTATACAGGAAGAGAATACTACTAGAGGAATCCATGATGGTAAATCTCAGATTGAGGCTGAGCTTGCCAAGGACCTTAAGAATATTAATGTATCTAAATTTAATGGAAGAGAAGGGGTTGATGCATCAGAGTCTTGGTTAAATGAATTGCAAACTTGTTTTTCCATGAAGAATTACTCATCAAAAACCTAAACTATTTGGGAAACCCTTCATATTCAAGATGCAACCTTGGAATGGTGGAACACATTCAAGGTAGGCAGAGGAATCCAAGTAGTGGACCTTAAATGAGGTTGTTTTGTAAGGGCATTTAAGAAGAGATTCCTATCAGATTAGTTTTATGTAGAGAAGTTTGAGGAGTTCTCTATGCTTCAACAAGGTAAATTGACTATGGAGGTATATTATCAAGGATTCATTAAAATCTTGAAATAGATTCTTGAGTATGAGATCAATGAACAATTGTAGTTTCATCCTGAGAGTGGATCCTAAGATTTGAAAAATGATTAATTTTCTCAATCCCAAAACCCTTTAAAAAGCATATGATTTGGCTCGATATGAAGAGATCAATCAACACACCAAGAAGACCACCTTCATCTATGGAGGGTTGACAAAAGGAGAGAAACAGGAACTTAGGAAGAGGAAGAGTGTTGGATTTATGAAATGGGACAAAGAGAAAAACAAGAAGAAAAATTGAAACCCAAAGTTTGAAAATAAGAACAATGAAAACAAAGAGAATTATAAGAAGAATTTCTAGAGGAAGGACAATTCAAAATATTGACCTTAGAAGTAGAATGATTTATATTAGGAGGATACACAGGATAAAAGGTAAGGAAGGAATTAGGCACCCAAGACAAATTATTTCAATCATGGGGGTCCTCACTATGCAAACAAGTATCCCAAATGACTAGAGTCAAATAACAAAGCCAAGGAGAAACCTCATCAAATCTATATAGCCACAAGATGTCAAAACCTATATGGTCAAGAAAATCCCATATTGTTAAATGGTAAGTTTTTCAATAAGATTGTTAAGGTTATTGTGGAGCTAAACATAGTTTCATTTCCACTAGCATTCTTGGAGATATGTCAAAAAAACCTAGATATTTGCCACAAGGGTGGAAATTTGAGTATGAGCCTGGACATACTTAGTGAATAAATGTTTTCCTTCTGCTGAGATCTCCTTGTCTAATGAATCCACTATTTGGAACTTATATATAACACTGCTACATGCCTTTGATATTATCTTAGATATGGATTGGTTAAAAGCTCATGTTGCCCTAATCAATTCCCAAGAAAGGTGGATGAACTATATTGATAAGGATAAGAAAAAAATAAGGGTTCAAAGCAGGAAAAGGTATTTTTGATCATATTTATTCTTAGATATGTATCTCAAGAATGCAACCAAGAGAGGTGGGATGTTGTATGTGATGAAGATAAATGACAAGAAAGGCGATAATAAAGATGCAATTTTTTTTAGGAAATATCCAATTCTGCATGAATTTAGGGATGTATTTTTGGAGGGTCTCCTAGGCCTTCCACCCTAGAATGAATTTGACTTCACCATTGAATTACTATCTGGAGTTGAACCTATTGTAAGGACACCTTATAGAATGACACCTATTCAGTTGCAGGATTTGAAGGTGCAACTCCAATATTTATTGGATAAAGGTTTGATTAAACCTAGTATGTTGCCCTAGGGTGCTCCAATGTATTTTTTGATAAATAAGGATGGTTCCTTAATATTATGCATTATCTATAGGATCTTGAGTAACATGAATATCAAGAATAGGTATCCATAACCAAGGATTGATGATATCTTTGATCAACTAAAGGATACCACTATATTTTCAAATATTGAATTGAGATCAAAATATCATTAATTGAGAATTCATGAGGATACTCACAAAACAACCTTTAAGACTAGATATGGATACTATGAGTTCATAGTGCTACCATTTGTGTTGACAAATGCACCAAGGTTTTCATGAATCTGATGAACAATGTGTTCAAAAAATATTTGGATCCTTTTATTTTAGATGATATCTTGATATATTCCCACATTAGAGGAGAACATGACTAGCATTTCAGGTTAGTGTTAGAGGTGTTGAGGAAGAATAAAATTTATGGAAATTTGTCAAAATGTGAATTCTATGCCTCACAAGTTCAGTATTTGGGGCAAATTATATCTATAGAGGGGAATATTTTTGATCCCAAGAAAGTTGAAGCCATATTAAGTTGGCCTATACCCACTAATGTGTCTGAAGTTAGAAGCTTCATGGGAATAACTGGTTATTATAGGCTATTGGTGAAAGATTACTCAAAAATTGCCTTCTCTATTACCAACCTTAAGAGAAACAAAAAAGAGTTCAAATGGACAGATAAGTGTAAGGCTACCTTTGAAAATCTAAAAAATAAGTTGACCATGATACCAGATCCTTATGGGAATTTTATAGTATGTATATATTCTTCCTTAGAAGGTTTGGGAGGGGTGCTATCCCAAAATGAAGCTACAGTAACATATGAAGTTAGAAAACTTCAAAAACACGAGTTGAATAATGCTACACAGGACCTAGAGCTAGCAATAGTTGTCCATGCTCTTAAGGTCTAAAGGCACTATTTTTAGGGAAACCTTTCGAGATAAGGATAGACCACCAAAGCCTAAGATATATCTTTACCTAGCCTATGCTAAATGTAAAGTAGAGAAGGTGGGTAGAGTTCTTAGATGAACATGGCTTTGAGTATAAAGTATATCAAAGGAAAGGAAAACAAGGTTGTTGACGCCTTGAGTAGGAGAAGGCACATAACAACATTAACCCGAAGTCATGTTGAATTGATGGATAAAGTCAAGGAAATGTAAATACAATATCGGTATTGCATTAAATCTAGGCTAAAATTGAGAAAATTATTAAGGGAAATGAGGATTTTAACATTAAATATGGAATTTTATGTTTCAAATATAGGGTTATTATCATACCCAAGACTAGTAATTTGAGGAGAATAATTATGTAGGAGGTACATATTTCTCCATATTCCACTCATATGGGAGGTGCAAAGATGAGAAAATAAGGTTACACATTTTATACTAGGAAACTTCAGGGATGATGCATCAGTTGTTGCAAATAAGTTGGCTAAGGAAATAATCAGGTTACATGGTTTTCTTGAGGTGATCATATCAGATAGATATTTTAGATTTTACATCAAAATTTTGGTAGGCTCCTCATTGTGTACTAGGTACTAAATTGAATATCAATTCTTCTTACCATCCAAAAATGGATGGGAAAATGGAGAGGGTTAGCCAAGTTCTTGAAGACATGATTCTCATGTATTACATGGATCAAAAGTTAAAATGAGAAGACTATTTTTATCTGGTTGAATTTGCATATAATAATGGATACCATGCATCCTTGGGAAAGGCTCCGTTTGAGGCCTTATATGGAAGAAGGTGCAAAACACCTCTATCATGAGATAATCTAGAAGATCAGGTGGTGTTCATTTCGAACATTATCAAAGAGATGGAGGAATAAATCAGAGTAATTTAGTAGAGGTTCAAGAAAGAAAACAATTGCTAGAAGAGCTATGTTGATATGAAAATATCATCAAGATAATTCTCTATGGGAGATAGAGTCTTCTTGAGGGTAAGACTCATGAAAAGTGCCATCAAGTCAACTAAGTTGGATCCTTGTTTTGTTGGGCTTTTTGAGATCATTAATAGGATTAGTCTAGTACCCTATAGGATCGCCTTGCTACCCAAACTATCAAATATCCATGATAATTTCCACATATCCCTACTTAGGGAGTATGTTTCTTATCCTTCTCAAGTATTGGAATGTTTCAAAATTATAGATGGCAGATACCTCAACCATTGAGGTGTGATCGATAAGGATTCTAGGATTTAATTCCAAGATCTTGAGAAAATAAATCCTAGATTAATGTAAGGTCCAATGGGACCATTATTCTAAAAATTGTGCAACTTAAAAATATGTTGAGGAAATGAGGAAGCAATTTCCATATTTTTTTGAATAAAATATTTTCTTTTAAAAAACAAGGGAGTGTGTTTAGTCCTAGAGGGGACTATGTAATGACCCTCATAACAAGACTATGCTTGTTGTATGATTTATGTACTAATGCATGGATATTAATTCATAATATTATTGTATTATATTAAGATGAGTTGATAGTTGTGCTTTCTAAAGTTGGATTATATTAATTTTAGAATATGATATTGCTGATGAATTTTATGGTTGCAGGACTAGGTACTTTCATGGGTGGATTTGTATGGGACAATTACTAGAGTCAAGAGTAAAAAGGGAAATGATGGATGAAATTCTCATCAATAGTTCAAGGATAAAAGAAAACCTTCATATAGATGCATTGCATATTTGTACATTTTTGGAAAAATGCATATTTGGGCAAGGAGGTTTCTTTTAGGCAAAAAAGCCACCCTTAGTAGGTAGGAGATAAAATCACAATTATAGTAAAGCCTCCTACTTAAAGAATTTTCTTTTTTTTGCATCTTAATTAGGTAAGGATGACTTAGTAATGAATGTTTTTTAAGTATTTACTATCGTCAGAATAATCATAGGTTAAATATCATAGGATCAAATATAGCCACAATACAATAAGACAATAAGAAAATAATGACAAGAATGAAACTTACAAATTTGACAAGAAAGAACACAATCTGTAGAATCTTATTAATAAAAAACTTGTACATTGAGTTATGGAGCTTTATCTCCATAATATAGCTTTACAAAATGACCTTTGAATTCTTATCTTACCACCTATCTAAGAGACTCTTGATATTTTCTTATGACACATATCAAATAATGTAATATACTCTAATATCCCCCTATATTACATTATTTTATGTGATTTTATCTTTGTTTGCATAAATGATTCTTGAATATCTGAAATTTATTTCGACCCAAAGCCTTTGTAAAAATATCTGCAATCTAATTTTTGGTAAAGATATGTTTCAGTTGAATATGATGATTTTGAAAATGATCCTTGATAAAATGACATTGAGCTTTAATATATTTTGTTCTTTCATGAATAATTAGATTTTTGATCAAATTAAGTACTCCTTGATTATCACAATTTATTATTGTTGGATTTCATTTGATTCCCATATCTGATAGAATGTGTTGTAACCATAATGCTTCATAGACTACATCCTTGGTTGCACGATATTCTACTTTTGTAGATGAAAGTGCCATCACATGTTGCTTTTTACTGTACTAAGCAATTGGTCCTAAACAAAAATAGAAAATATAACCTAATGTTGATTTTTTGTCATCTATAGACCTAGCATAATAAGAATCTAAATATCTTTGTAGACAAAATGTTTGATCACCCTTTTTGTATATAAGACCATATTCTGTAGTCTTGTTGATATATTGTAATATTCTTTTTGTGGCTTTCCAGTGAATTTATCTTAGTTCTTGCATGAATCTTGAAAGATAGTTTATAGCAAAAACTATATTTGGTCAAATGTTTGTTAAATATAAGATACTTTCAATTAATTAAAGATATATTGTTGCTGAAACTAAAGGTGTCTCATCATATCTAGATAACTACATTCCTTGTTCCATAGGAGCATCCTTGGATTTACAATTATTCATTCTTTATTTTTCAAGTAGATATTTTGCATACTTAGTTTGTGTTATTGTAATATTATTTTCATTTAGATGAATTTCTCAACCAAGAAAATATTGAAGATATACAAAATTTGTCATCTCAAAATATTTTTTAGATCCTTTTTTACTTCACTTATCAGAGTCCTTGCACTCCCTATAATTACTATATTGTCAGCATATACCACAAGTATTATTATATCACTCCCAACTTTTTTTTTATAAATATTTGGATTTGATAGACTTCTTTTAAAGTTATGCTATAGTAAGTGATCATTGATTTTTGTATACCATGCTCTTGGTGCTTGCTTTACTCCATACAAGGATTTGTTCAACTTGTAAACTTGGTATTTATTTTCCTTAATTACAAATCCTTTTGGTTGTGCCATATAAAATTCTTCAAATTCACCATTAAGAAATGTACTTTTTACATCCATCTAATTTAGTTTCCATCCATGATGTGCTACTAGAGCACACATTGTGTCAATAGTAGTCATTCTAGTTGTTGGGAAAAAAGTTTCTTCATAATGAATTCCTTCTATTTAAGTATATTATTTTGCAACTAGTCAAGCCTTGTATTTATTAATTGAACCATTTGCTTTATATTTGGTCTTGTAGATCTATTTACAACCAATTATCTTCTTTCCAGAAGATAAATCAACTAAAGTCCATGTGTTATTTTTTTATCAATGTTTTATATTCTAATTCCATAGCTGCCTTCCACTTTGGATGATTTAATGTATGAAATATTATTGTAGGTTCTGCTATAGAGCTAATAAATCCTCTATTTAGTCCAATTAAACTACAAGTCTAAGACCAAGTAGTTTTAAGATCTGGTATTTGCTCTAATTTTGAATCTTTTAACATATCTCTAAGCCATATAGTTTCTTTTCTCTATAAGTTTGTAGTAATTTCTGTATTTTCATTCAGTTCATCTTGTAATTCTGATGCTATATCTTCACGTGAAGATTCTTCTTCTGAAAAATCAAGAATGATTTTTGAATTAGTTTGTTGTTCTTTAATAACACTTTTGATTCCTTCATCAAATACTACATCTCTACTTATATAGATTTTCTTGGTTGATGGATCAATTATTCTATATCTAGATGAATCATCATCATAACCGAGAAATATTCCACACATAGTATTTTCATCTCGTTTTTTGTTTTGTTTTGGAATATGCATATACGCCTTACATCCAAAAATTCTCAATCACTCTATAGTTGGTTTTTATCCTGACCATGATTCTTTTGGTGTAACATTCTTTAGTATTCTTGTAGGTAATCTATTTTGTAAATATACAATTTTTTTAACTACCTTTACCCAATATTCATGATCAAGGTGAGCTTCCTTTAGCATACACCTAACCATCTCCATGGTCAATCTATTTCTTATTTCTACAATACCATTCAATTGTGATGAATATGTTGTAGTAAGTTATCTTTTGATTCCATTTTCTTCTAAAAATAGATTGAATCATTTTGATAAAAATTCATCTCTATCTAAATGAAGACTCTTGATAGTTTTTCCCGATTCCTTTTCAACTAGAATTTTGAATTGTTTAAAATAACTAAATACTTTAGATTTGTATTTCATAAACTATACCCACATTTTTATAGAATAATAATCAACAAATAGTTGAAAATACTTATGTCCTCCAATACTAGTAACATTTATTGGTCCACATAAATATATATATATATATATATATATATATATATATATATATTAATTCCAATGGTTTTTGAGCTCTATGTTGACAAAGTTCAAAAGGTATCCTATGTTGTTTTCTTGCTAGGCATTCTGGACAAACTATAGATTCCCAAGAGAGTTTTGGTAATCCTTTTACCATTTGATATTTAGTAATTTCATTCAATGATGATGCACTTGTATGTCCTAGTATTTTATGCCAAAGCTCTTTTGTTTCAGAAACTCCTAAAAAAGCCATATTTGTTCTTGTATCTAGAGTGAAAAAACTATATAAGATCCTAAAGCTACCAGTTTTCCTTACTTGATAATATGAAATTGTTTTCTTCCTTTGATAGCTTTAAATTCCATTGCCAAATTTTAATCTGTAAGCTGAGATACTAAAAGGAGATTTGTAGTCAATCCTAGGACATATAGCACATTACTAATTACTCCTTTTCTACTTGTTAAATTTATTTAAAAATATCCTATTTCTTTTACTCCATAGGTCATACTATTTGCTATAACAATTGGCTTCTCATATTTTTCATAAAAGGTATTAAACCACTATTTGTTTCTAGTCATATGCCTATTGGCTCTAAAGTCTATGTATAAATAATCCATAATGACTTCTAGGCTTGAAGATAATTTCTATAGAGTAGTATACCTTATGTCTAAAGAATGAATTTTGCAAATTTTGTTTTTCCAAAGTTGATGTAGAAATCCTTGTCTAGCAAACAACTAACTTTGAAAATATTCAATTAATCAAAACAATGTTTCTATTTTCTCAAAATTAAATAAACTTCAAATTTAAAATTTTATCTAAAACATCTTAAAAAAATTATATCTCCAACCTTATAAAAAATTAAATCACTATTCTACTTATCACTCCAATAAACAACCTTAATAAAAATATTTAACCTTATCCTTATTGCTCCTAATAATATAAAACCTTGAAAACCCTAACAATTCAAAAAAACCTTAGAAATATCCTATATGCATTCTCATTTTGTAAAGTTGCAAATGCTATGAGTGCTCTATATAACTAGGATGATTCACTTATGAGTATTCCAATTCTAAGCATGTAGATTTGATTCTCTTTTGAATGTTTCACTTCCAAGTGGCTTGTAAGTGTTTTATTTACAAGTGGCTTGTAAGAATTTCACTTATAGAGCTTACTTCATATGCATTACTCCTCCAAAACACAATAGGTGAATACATTGATGTTTGAATCGACCAAAATTATGCTAACTTCCTCATTGCATCTCTGAATGGATTTTTGTCTTCACCAACCTAATACCAATGTTCCTTCTTCGTGGTTCTAAAATTTCATCTTCTAATCATAATAACATGTTTTTGAGCGCTTGGTATTCTTTGAGCATTGGTCATCTTAGAACAATAAGTTTGAGGTGATGTTCTGCTACTCGATTTGATTATTCTCAAGGTGCTTCTTAGTGATGGATTGATCTCAAGATGTTTCTCTACTATGGATTTATCTTAGGATACTTCTCAATTATGGATTGCTCTTAGGGTGTTGTGTTGGAGTGTTCCAACATTCACTTGATGTACTTCAGGTTGACCTTTACTTGCAGCTAGCTGGCGAAACTTCTACATTCAAGAAATTGAACAACTTACATTCTTTCTTGCATTGTCTTGAGTATGAATGACTTTGTCCTTTTATTTCCTTTGCTTTGATTCAAATAGCTCCATTTTTATATTTTGTCTTGAGTTGTGTGGATCTATCCTTGAGATTCTATGTCTCAACTCTTCGAGCAAATATTCAATGGATTTTCCTTTGTATACCCAAAAATTTAGTGTCTTCACTATAGTGCTTTTGGATTCAGCCTTGGACTTATACCTTCTTTATTCCTAGAGTTGATCTTTGACTTGCAATATCCTCTATTTTCTATTACATGATACTTTTTATTTTTTCTCAATAGATTTGCTATATCAAGGTCAATGTTATAGTGACCTAAAACCTTTTTTCTTGGAATATTCCTTGCTATCAATGCAAGGTTGGAATGAATTGAAATATATTTCTCCTTAATGTTTTCCTTTTCTACTAATATCAAGGTTAGAATAACCTAAAAAACTCTTTCCTTGATGTTGCTGCTATTTTATTCAACGTCAAGGTCAATGACCTAAATACTTCAATGTCAAGGTTTTTGAAACCTAAATCTTCTATATCTTGCAACTCTTGAGAACTTAGTAATATTCACATCCTTGCTAGAGAAGTTACTATTATGCCCATGTGACTCTGAATGTCTCTGAATCCTTTTCAATGTTAAGATGGCTTGAATGCTTCTAATTTCTTTAATATCTAAAATCAATGTCAAGGGTTGGCTATATCCTTGAATGATCAACAATATTAAAGTTGATTCCACCTTCCAATATAGCTAAGTCCTGGTCTTCACTAGTTATTATTCAACCGTGTAAAAACTCTAGCCTTCTTCTACTTAATATGAACTTACAATAGAATATGAGTTACACTACCTTTAAAAGTGGATAAAATTTGAATTAATCTTATCAAACTAGAAAAATTTAATTTTTATAAGTAGCTAACTAAGTTCAATCAACTTATGTAGGTGATGTCTCTGATACTATTAAAGGCTTTTTAAACCTTTACTACTACTAGAAAAATCATAGGTTAAATATCATAGGATTGAATATAGCCACAATACAATAAGATAATAAGAAAATAATGATAAAAATAAAACCTACACACTTGACAAGAAAGAACACAATATGTAGAATCTTATTAAGAAAGAACTTGTACATTGAGTTATGAATATTTGTATCCATAATATATCTATATAAATGAAATTTAAATTCTTATATTACCACATGTCTAAGATACTCTTGATGTAACAACCCCAAAAATACCAACCCATTTTTTTATTAAAAGAATGATTACAAGCAAAGGTTCACAAGGAAAAAACCCTTCTTTTATCTTTTCAGCATACAAGGCTTCACCACATTTAAGTTCCAAGTCATTGTAGATAACACTCAGTAGCCAACTCCCATGGTTTATGGGATTCACCTTACTAAATGTACTCATTTAGAAGGATGTCAAAAGTAGTCCCCCCACCTTTTCCATACCCTCACAAGCATAGGATAATATGACCATGGTGTAGGGATTATCCTTTAAGGCCCATAATACTTAAAGGGGAATGCATATTACCTAACCCTACTCTAAGTTCATCTAGGTAGGTTAATCGATGTAAAGCCTTGGTTCTTAGTTACCATACCTTTGTGGGCTAAGTAATGTTATTACCACTTCATTGGCAATAAATATGATCTCCCAATCCTACACATTCAAGGAGTCACCACTGTTGTCTTGTGAATGGTTTCAAAAATATAGTTGGGATACATTTGATCCTTCTCATTCAAGGCGCAATGATTGACAAGGAACCTAGCTATTGTATTCACACAACTCCTTATAGGTTAATGAGTTATTTGCTATTGCATCTTCACAACTCCTTCTAAGACTCATCTCTACCTGGTTATTGCATTCACGTAACTCCTGTTAGATTTTTATTTTAAATACTTAATAAAATGTAACCACAAGTCATAAAATGAGAATTAAATATTAAATATATGATAATGTTTTTATATAAGGCATGTAAAACACATAAGAAACCTCTATAATAACTCATAAAATTGCCATTAATAAAAGCTCATGAAAATGGGATCTTCATATAAAATGTGAAGATCTCAAATGCTCCATTATTCATACATGCTCTACATTGTATCTAACTTGAGCATGTACTCTACTCTAATGTTCTCTTGCACTCTCTTCCTTTTCTCTCTACTACAAAGGCCAATATATAATAGAATATGACTCTTGGCCTTCCATATTCCTATGACACTTCATATTCCTATTTATAGACTCATGTACACATGGACAACATGCACATTTACATCATCAAGTACCTTGCACATTCTAACAACACTTGTGCATTTATTATATTGCATAAAGTAACTAATCAAATCCTAATCATCTTGTTTGAATTTGAATCACAACTAGCAACGTTGAAGCAGTATTATTTGTGGGAACACTAGATTACATTTGTTTTTGGTACTAGTATACGTAGTTCTAATGTCTAGTTATGGTTCAAAGCTATAATTTCTTGATCATATATTGTGGGTAACCCATTTTGTGGAGCATATAATCTTAGCTTGTATTTTCATTAGTTACAACTCAATTTCTTGTCTATATTTATGTTTTCAAGTAGTCATGGCTAGTGACTTTGCTATTGCACAATTCCGTTTTCTGGAGTGTTTGCTAGTGGTTCATGGACATTGGTGCTACAAGAGAATTACTCAAAAATTTTAATCTAAATATGTACCCAATATGGTACATTAGCATGTATAAAATAATGTAATATATTCCAACACCCCCCTGCATTAAATTATTTGGTTATTGAAGACTTTAATCTTTAATATGGATCTCTGTCTTTCATATGTTCTTCAGCTCGATCTAGTTCCTATTATTATTTTGGTTCAGTATTCATATTATTCCTAGAGATCATGCTATCTTTTCTTGTCTTCTTAATTCCATTGCTTTTATGTATTTCAAAGTGGTTGATATGATCTTCGTTCTTAAAAATTTTCAATTATAATTGATGAACAAGAGATCTCATTATCTTGCAAGTCATAAGTGGATTAGAATTGATCCATTTTATTTATTTTTGTTCTTTGGATGAAATTTCTTCTTATTATTCAAAAAATTCAAACTTGAACTCATTATTAGAAGATGCTTCAAAAATAAGAACTTGAAAAAGACAATCTAGTTTGAATATCAATATCTCTTCAAATATTCTATAGTACTTATATTTATAGTAACAAAAAAATATGAGTGAGATTTTCCTCCACAATATTTACATGGATGGAAAGTCCAACAATTTGCTTTCTCATGACCAGTCTTGTTGCAATAAGTGCATTGTGAAGATTTCTCTACTCCTTTGTTACTTGTCTTTGAAAAATCAAGTTCATCCATTTCTTGATAAAATAGTAAAACTATTTGTGTACAACTGAAGCTATTCTACCTTTACTTCTTTCATAAATTTGTAGGACATCTTTCTAATCAATATTCTTTTCTACCTTTTGAGTATGGTTTTTTATTTTATTCCCAATATCTTCATTAATATAGTTGTCATTAATTTCTTTCATCATGTCATTGGAAGATGTCTCTATAGAGTCTACTTTTGCCAAACTATCAACTTGTGAATTCTCAAAAATATTTCTAAGCCATATTGGCTCTTCTCTTTTAATTATATTTTTTCTATTATCATATCTAGAATCAAGTATGTCTTTGAACCATTTTTATTCCTTGAATCCTGTATACTTAATAAGATTTTCCATAGTTCTTTTAAAAGTAATCTTTCTTGTAATTTGATTTAAAAAGAACAATTTTGGTAGAATTTTAAAATATCTAAACCTTTGAGGTTGAATTATGACTCCCTAGTTTTAGAGTATATAATCAAATACTAACTTTCAATTCTCCAACTTTGTAATATACTAATGATCAAACAATGATTTTGTCAAGAATTTAATTTTTCAAATTTCTAGGTAGTATTCCTTTTAGCTCCCTAGTATAAGATCAAATTTGATAATATCTTTTCAATTCTTGAGTTTTGTAGAATACCTTGTATCTCCCAAATATTTTGAATATAATATGGTCTTGATAAAATGCTTAGCTTTCTAGGTTACCTTTGAGTTGAAAACCTTTTTACTCCCTAATGTTCAACTTTTACTCTTCAAGATAATCACCTTATTTCTCCCTATTTATGAATAGAAAGCTAAATATATTTTGATGCAATTTCAATTTTGATGAGGTTCTCTATTTTCAAGACCTTTAAGTTGGATTCCTTATGTCTCTTTAATTTGAGCAAGAGACTAATATCATGTTAGTATAGCTAGTAGTTCTTCAAATTATCTAAATAATGTAATAAGGGGGGATGTTAGCGTATCCTAATTAGCATTATATTTCATTATTTATTTTTAGGGCGTATTGTTATTTTCCTAACAAACCCTATTTTGGCCTCGGGTGGTTCCACACCCTCCGGGCCTATTTAGAGCTGCAATGTACTATATAAACTTGACATGATTAATCAAATTTGGTTGTTCCGCTATCATGGTATCAGAGCTAGTAGCATTCCTTGACCTCAACATCACGTTTTTTGAGATCTGATAGGAGACCGACGTAGACATGGGCATGTTTCTCGAGGTAGGGTTGGACCTGCTCGAGCACGCATCCCGAGGCATCGGAACTAGACCTGCACTCGAAATGAGGGCGGCTGGACTGGCTTGACCGGGCATAGATCCCGAGATCTGATGACTGCGGTTGACTGGACATGGATCCCGAGGTCGATCCGGACTGGATCCGACTCGACACATTTCTCGAGGTCAGATCGACTGACACTGGACCGACGCTGGACCTGACTGGACACGGGCACGGATCTCGAGGTCGATCCGGACTGGTTCTGACTCGGCACATTTCCCGAGGTCAGACCGACACCTGGATTGACGCGTGGCAGCTGACTGGACCGACGCTGACTGGACAGAACCGCCACGTGGACTGACGTGGCAGCTTTACCTGGACGCTGGACTGGACTGGACCGCCACGTGGACTGACGTGGCCGCCACGTGACCCGATGCGGACCTGACCCCTACCGCGTGGCATGGCAAAAGGGGTGTCGTGATTGCCCGAAGGCAATCACGTATAAAGGGGGGAATCTTCCCTTTTATTCCCCCCTCATGCACCCCGTGGGAGCAATGTGGGACTAAAGTCCCACAATATTTTTTTTTTGCTCCCCGCGAGGGTCGCAAGGGACGAAAGGGAAAATCTTCCCTTCTCCCTCTCATCGGGCGCGCTAGCCCAGCTGGCAGGAGCGCCAGGCTAGCGCCCGTGAGGTCAGGGGTTCAAACCCCTTCGAATCGACCCCAATGAGGTAATTTTTTTATTTTAATTTTTTGTTAAGTTTTTCTTTATTAATTTTAGTATTTTTTTTAATTAATATATTAATATTCTTTGTTTTAAAAAAAAAAATCATTTTTTTTTAAATTACTCATATTCTTTAAATTATGATTTTTTTTTAAAACAAAAGTATTTTTATTATTAATTAGATTATTACTAAAATTATTTAGAAACTTACATTAAATTAGAATATTTGCCAAAGTAAAGGGGAGGTGTTTTTTTTCTAAAGCACCATTTTTTTTTCAAAACTTGAAGAAAAAGGGGGGATGATGAGTACGTTTTTAAGGCAAATTGGCTTATTGTAAAGGTGCATTTTTGGTAGCACCCGACACCTAGTGGTTTATTTCTATGGGCACTTTTTATGTTGTATGTTGCATATTTGATTTTTTGCACTATAACATTAAAAGTTAAAATCAAATTCACTCCCTAAGTCCCCAGAATAATTAAAACCCATCCGTGCAATTTATTGCACTGCAACGTTCGGTATTTGTGATACCTCTGGCCAACACTTACAGGTAAAGTTGTCGTGATTGCGCTACTGTATCCGCCACCTAATATAGCTACCAAAATGACGTCTGAGCTTGTTCTCTATAAATCATCGGGGAGAGATAAGTTTGCCATTTTGCATTT
This sequence comes from Wollemia nobilis, assembly GCA_028583015.1. Lineage (NCBI taxonomy): Eukaryota > Viridiplantae > Streptophyta > Pinopsida > Araucariales > Araucariaceae > Wollemia > Wollemia nobilis. The sequence goes on along the minus strand of JAQPPZ010017081.1, from coordinate 8,392,165 downwards.
TTTTTACTCCATCCATTACCCTAATAGTTCTTGTGTTTAGGCGTAAATCCTGATGAAAGTTCTGAAATCCAAAGTGTTTAGGGGAAGTTACGCCCCATGCATGAGGATTGCAGACTTTCTATGGTAGGTGCCATCAACAAGACTATTCCCTTTCAGTATTGCTTAAGTACCACGTATCGTATGATCTCTAAAAATTACCTATAGTTTCCCTCACGTAAGGGCGGGTGATTTTTTTTATCTTTCTAAATACCTATAGTTTCCCTCACGTAAGGGCGGGTATTTTGTATGGTATAACGGCCTAGCAAAAGGTATATCGAAAGGGGGACCAATTGGTGTTATAAGGAACCTTCACCATGTCTGCAAAATTAATGACTGATTCTCATCAGTTGTTGAAAGGTCCTAATTACACACCATGGAAAAACAAGATGAAGGCAATCCTAGCAATGGATGACTTATGGGATGTTGTATCTAGAGCAACAACAAGACCTTCATCTATTGCTGGTGCTATAGCTCCATCTACTACTCAAAAAGACTTTGACAAGAAAGACAACAAAGCAAAAGTGCTCATTTTGCTTGTTGTGTCTGATGAAGTTCAACCCCATATTGCTGACTGTGAACATAGTAAAGAGGCATGGGATGCCCTTAATACTATATATGAGGGAAAGAATGATTCCACTATTCTATTTCTTCAATCTCAATTACATAGTCTAAGCATGAAGCAGGGGGAGACAGTTGAATTTTTTCTTTGCAGAGTGTCTGAATTGAAAGCAAAGTTGAATTCTTTGGGAGAACCAGTTGATGACAAGCTCCTTACCTCAATTGTATTGAGAGCTTTACCTGATTCTTATCGGGTGTTGATCACTTCCCTTCAGGTATCACAATGGAAAGTTACTTTTGTAGAATTGGTTAATATGCTTCAAGAGGAGGAGGCACACCAACTACAGCGAGATGATTCTTCTAACACTGCCCTCTACATCAATAGGAAAGGGCAGAACCAGAAGAAGGGTAATTTTTAGAAGGGAGGGAATTCACAAAAGGATTCAAAAGGGAAACAAACTCAACAACCTCAATAGAAAAAGAGATATTGCAAGATCTGTGACAAAGAAGGTCATGATACAAACAGAGATGTTGGCATAAGAATAAACAATCAAAACAGAAAGGCCGAAACAAACCACAAAAGAACAAACAACAAGTGAATGTTGTTGTTGAAGAATCTGACACGGATTTTGAGAGAGCCCACAAAGTTCTCATGACTACCATAGTGTCCAAGCAGACGGATCCTATATGGTATGTTGATTCTGGAGCCAATAAGCACATGACTGGTGACAAATCATGGTTTGAGTCTTTTGAGGCCAAAGAGGGCAAACCTGTCACTATTGCTGATGATAAAACCTACAAGGTTCAGGGAGAAGGTACTGTTTCAGTCACTCTTCCTGATGGCAAGTGTCAGATTGACAAAGTCCTCTATGTTCCAGGATTGGCAAACAACTTGTTGTCAGTCACACAAATTTTGGACAAAGATATGGTTGTGAAATTTAGTGTTGAAGGAGGCAAGAAGTGTTGTTCTATTACCAGGAGGGGTAAGATCATTGCAACTGCTTCATATCAGCATGGCTTATTTGCCTTAGATGCTATCTCTACTCCACATGTAGCCATGATAGTCTCTACAAAGGAGGCAACTTCCCTATGGCACAAGAGATATGGACATTTGAGTTCTGGTTACTTACTTGAGTTAAGTAAGTATGAAATGGTAAAGGGTCTTCCTTCCCTTTCTACCACTTTACCAGTTTGCTCTGACTGCTTGGCAGGAAAGCAACATAGAGTGCCTTTTGAAAAGAGCTCTACAAGAGCAAAGAAACCTCTGGAGTTGGTTCACACCGATCTGTGCGGTCCCTTCACTCCCAATAGTTGTGGGGGTAAGAGGTATTTTTAGTTATTCATGGATGATTACTCACGAAAGATGTGGGTATTCTTTCTTCAACTAAAATCTAAAGCATTTGGCTTTTTTTAGCAATTCAAGAAATCTGTTGAAAAGGAGTCAGGGACTTCTATAAAGACCCTCCGCTCAGATCGAGGGGGGGAGTTCACCTCTAAATAATTCTCTGAGTTCTTGAAATAAAATGGGATCACATGACAGTTAACTACTGCTTATACTCCTCAACAAAATGGAGTTGTTGAAAGGAGGAATCGTTCCATCATGGAAATGGTTCGTTGCATGCTCACAGGAGCTAGTCTTGAGCAACTATATTGGGCAGAAGCTATCACCACAATAGTATATCTGTTGAATAGGGCACCCACAAAGGCCCTACAAGGAATGACTCCACAGGAAGCATGGAGTGGCAGGAAACCCTCCATTTCTCATCTACGCATTTTTGGATGTAAAGCTTTCATGCACATACCAAAAGAGAAAAGGAAGAAGCTAGATGAGAAGACATTGAAGTGTATTCTTCTTGGCTATGATGAGCACTCTAAGGGTTATCGTTTGATTTATCCCTTGACCAAGAAGATACACATTAGTAGAGATGTAGTTTTTGATGAGGCTTTCACATCAAAAAACACATCAGATGTATACCTAGACCTTGTGGAAACTAAGGTTGATAAATCTCCTTCATCAAAGGTTGGAGGTCCTTCTTCATCTTCTTCAACACCTCAGAAGAAGAATCCAAAGTGGTATACAAATACAATCAAAGACTCTAAGCTATCCACTCCACCAGATTTGACATTGGATAGGCCTCGTACTCACAGCATGGCTCGACAGGAGAAAGCTGCAACAAATAATACTGGGGTTGATGATCTGTGTCAATATTTTGAGGAACTTTCTATAGATCCAGAGAGAGATACAAAAGATATGGATATTGATAATGATAGGGTGTTTATGTCTTCAATAGATGATCTTGAACCCGCATCAATGCAAGATGCTCTTGGTGAGCCTCAGTGGAAGGCCGCTATGGATGCAGAGTATAAGTCTTTGATGAAAAACAAAACTTGGAAGCTTGTCGATCTGCCTCAAGGAAAGAAGCCCATTGGTTGCAAATGGGTGTACAAAGTCAAGTACAAAGCAGATGGGACAATTGATAAGCATAAGGCCCGCCTTGTTGCAAAGGGCTATGCGCAAAAGGAAGGTATTGACTACGAGGAAACTTTTGCACCTACTACTCGGATGACCACTATTCGAGTTATTTGTGCTATGGCAGCACAGTATGGGTGGAAAGTTCACCAAATGGATGTCAAAAGTGCTTTTCTTAATGGTGATCTTCAAGAAGAAGTCTATATGACTCAGCCTGAAGGATTTGTAAAAGATGGCCAAAAGCAAAAAGTGTGCAAACTGGTTAAATCCTTATATGGCTTGAAACAAGCTCCTCGAGCTTGGTACATAAAAATGGATAATCACCTCCTGCAACATGGATTTAAAAGATGTCCGTCAGATGCAAACCTCTATTTTAAGAATCAAGGTTCTGAAATAGTGTTGCTTGTACTCTATGTTGATGATCTGCTCATTACAGGGAGTTCAAAAACTATGATCTCCGCTGTCAAAAGAGACTTGTGTCAATATTTTGAGATGTCAGATCTCGGACTTCTTCATTATTGTCTTGGTCTGGAAGTCAGCCAGAAGGAGCACTACATCAAAGTGTCTCAGAAAAAGTATGCCAAGACACTGTTGGAAAAATATCGCATGACTGATTGTAAGCCAATGGCAACACCGATGGAAACAGGAATTCAGTTATCGTGATATGATGATTCACCTCAGGTAGATGGTACTCTCTATCGACAGTTGATCGGGAGTCTCATATATCTGACCAATACTAGGCCAGATATCGTATTTGTTGTCAACTATCTTTCGAGGTTCATGCAGGAGCCTAAAACCACTCATTGGAAAGCAGCAAAGCGTGTTCTTCACTATGTCCATGGTACTATGGAATATGGCCTAGAATACAAGAAGAACAACAAATTCTTCTTGCAAGGATACATGGACTCCGACTATGCCGGGTCATATGATGATCGCAAGTCAACTTCAGGATATATTTTTCATCTTGGATCCGGTCCTATCTCTTGGCACAACAAGAAGCAATAGGTAGTTGCTCTTTCATCAACAGAGGCAGAATATCGCGCCGCACGTGAAGTTGTGTGCGAAGTGATATGGTTGCGTCGCATTCTAACAAATATGGGTCATCCATCAAAATCTCCAATTTACTTGTTTTGCGACAACCAGGGTGTTTTGAATCTTGTTAAGAATCCAGTACATCATGAGAAAACCAAGCACATTGACACACAATGTCACTTCATTCGAGACGAAGTTCCAAAGCACCGAATTCAGCTTCAGTACATTCCCACCGATGCTCAAGTTGCAGATATTTTCACTAAGGCACTTGCACGTGTCAAATTTGAATTGTTTCGTAGCTCACTCTGTATTGCCAAATGATGTAATCAGGGGGGATGTTAGTATAGCTAGTAGTTCTTCAAATTATCTAAATAATGTAATAAGGGGGGATGTTAGCGTATCCTAATTAGCATTATATTTCATTATTTATTTTTAGGGCGTATTGTTATTTTCCTAACAAACCCTATTTTGGCCTCGGGTGGTTCCACACCCTCCGGGCCTATTTAGAGCTGCAATGTACTATATAAACTTGACATGATTAATCAAATTTGGTTGTTCCACTATCATATCAAAAGTAAATTTTCCAACTTTCTAGCAACTCTATGTTTTGCTTCTTTCAATTTTCAATAATATAGTTTCTAAATTTCAATAACTTAAATTTGGTGTTGAATTCCTTATAACTCCCTAGTTGGAAATTTAGAAAACAAAGGTATTTGCAAATTTAATATTTCTATTTCAATGTAGAAATCCTTATTCCTCCAAGTTAAACTATTTGCAAAATATTTCTATGCAATTTGAATGAGGTAATTTCAAAACCTTTCTAAAAACTTCTTTCTTCAAAAAAATTCTAAGGCATTCAATAATTCTTCTAAGGTTGTAAATATATACCTTATTTCTTCTTTTATTAAAAAACCTTGAGTATAATGAATTAATTAACCTTGACTTCAATATTATGCCTTGTATCTCCTTAATATTTTGCAAAGGTTTTATATTAGACTAAATATTTCTTACCTCCTTTAATATGATGCTCCAAAGCTTTGGCTTTCTGACTTTATTCTTAACATGCGCTCTCAATATGCTCTTCATTCACTGTGATGCATTCAATGCACTTTGATGCTCAATATCCAATGCTTTGACTCTCCAAATTGTGTCTTTATCTTCCCTTCATTGTAGCACATATGCACTATTATTTCACACTTCACTCTCTCCTATTATTTGTTCTTTATATCTGTTCAAGTGGCACTCTGACCCATGCATTTATTGCATGTAGAAGGTATTACTTACATGATGATTGGTGCTTCTCTTCCATCAAGACACTTGGCATTCAAGTTGATGCTTCTTCTAGGGTGCTTGAATACTCCTTGGTGGTTGGCACTTCGTATCCTAGGTGACAAGTGTCTTTTACACCTGTAGCACTTGTCGATGAATGTTACAACTTCCTACCTCCTTGGTAACATTTGAGTTTTCACTATGCTTGACTTGTTTATCCCCTTTGCAATGATGGTTTCACTTCCTTGGTGCTCAAACTATGATTTAGCTCTCCTCATAGTGGTTGGCACTCTATGTTTGATGTGCCAAATGACAAACAACCTTATATCTTCACCTTACGTACCATATGATTGCTTGATTATTCAATGCCTTTCCTTCCATGTAACACTCATTAATGAAAAATCTCCAACCAATTCTAGTGCTATTCCTTCTATTTTAACATGCATGTATTACACTAGTCGTTACTCAAGTGTCTTACCTATATTTTATATTATGTAGCAAGCATTATATCAAACGATGCAAATTAATATCAGCTCTTCATTTTACTCCTTTCAATGACTGTATATTGAGTTTAGCGACCCTAATGGTGGTTCATTTAACTTCACCAAAGCTAATTAGATGGTGATTCTCTTCCTCTTTGTTTGGTAGTTACCTCACTTGGCACTTTTATACATAAATGTCACTACTTCTGGATGCTTAACTTCAATAGAGCTTCATGATACTTTGTTATAACATATTGTTAATTATTGTACATATATTTAGAGAGATACCAACTCATTCACTTCTATTGCTCGCCCCCTGTACTTTTAGTCCTTCTTAAAAAATCACACTAGCTTTATTGAAATGGTGGCATTCTTATCTAATATGGTGACAGCTCTTCTCTTTTCCAAGACTTGGTAATGGTGGTTTTTCTTCCACGAGATATTCTCCTTGTTGGCTACTCTTCCATAATGACTCCTCATATTTATGTTTGGTGGTTTCTTCTTTGGTGACTCCAAGCTTCTAATTTATGCCAAAACCTATGCCTTTCAAATAGAATAATACTTCTATTCTCTGTTGTAAACTATTGACTTATTTACTTTCCAAGAGATAGTAAGGATTTGATATTTTTCCTTTCCTTATATTATTTCTAACTTCTCCTTTCTTTGTTGCAGGTTTTAATCCCTTGGGAATGCTATCTTCTCCAAATTTGAAGATATAAACTTGAGACATTTCCTTTGGCTACTTTAAAAACTCAAATGTGGTGCTTTTAAAGACTTAATAATAAGCTAATATGAACGTTCAAATAATAAAATTTTATAGCACCAATATTGCATACCTTTTGGTCTCCTTTTGTAGCTAGGTTTCTTGGTGATTTGATTCACCAATTTGCTGCCCCAAATTTGTAAAAATTGCAGCTCCAATTATTATTGCTTTGCTGCCCTAAACTTGTTAATATTGCAGCTCTTCTTGCTGTTCAAATAATAAAATTTTATAGCACCAATATTGCATACCTTTTGGTCTCCTTTTGTAGCTAGGTTTCTTGGTGATTTGATTCACCAATTTGCTGCCCCAAATTTGTAAAAATTGCAGCTCCAATTCTTATTGCTTTGCTGCCCTAAACTTGTTAATATTGCAGCTCTTCTTGCTGTCCAAATCAGCTCAAAAACTCCTCCAATTTGCAGCTCTATGACTCTTCAATTTGCTACCCAATATTACTTTCTAAAAGCTTTAACTGTATAAATCCTTTTCCTTTATATTGTTGTCCAAAAATCCTTTATTTTGTAGCTTCTAATGCAACCAATTCCTTCTTTGTTTTTCTGTCCAAAAACCTTTCTAAACTACCCCAAATTTCTCCAAAATGTAGCTATAATATCTTCTCTTAATGCTACTTCAAGAACTAATTTCTTAATCTTTATCTTGCTATCCAAAAACAATAATCAATTCCTTAGAATTGCTACCTTCTTTTGTTGCCAATTACTCCAATTCACTGTTTAATAACCTTTCAAAATCTACCCAAATCTTCTCCAAAACGTTGCTTTATGTCACCTCCAATTTGCTATCATGTGACTCTTCAACTTGTGTTGCAAAAATTAGTGATCTTCTCCTTAGAAAATCAACCTTAATGGCAGTCTTCAAATATCTCAAATTGGTGGCATCTTCTACCTTCTTTCTCCTCCTGAATTCTGACTTAAAACTTGGCCTATTGTTGGAATTTTTCTCGAGAATATGAATGTCTTGAGATCTTAAATAATCCTTTCTAAAATTTAGCAACATTCTTGCCAAATCATTTTTCTTTTTGGGTTTGTTGTCAAATGGCGACAATTGTCCCAAATTCTTCTTTTCAAGAGCTACACCCTCTTGCAATCTTCTACCTTGAGATTTATTCAAATATTCTCCAATGGCCACTTCTTCAAATTTATTTAATAGGGATTTTCCTAGTCCTCCTCTTTCTTCAATATTCAATATTCAACCTTCTAAATATGGAAGTTATTCAATGGAACCTCTTTCTTTGGTCTCCTCCTTCTCAATATGCAATGGATCTTTCTTATTTCTTCAATATGCAATACACAGTCTTCAATCTTCTATGAGGACCTCCTTCTTGGATCTCCTTGATATTCAATCTTCAATATTCTATGGGGACCTCTTTCTTGAGTCTCCTCTTTCTTCAAATATCTATTTTTATGCAACAAATAACTAATTCCTGCATAAGTAAAGCACATAGAATTTTAGGTAATCAAAGATGAAATTATTCTCTATCCATTGTAGGAACCTTATAAACTTCTAAGAACTAATTTTTTGAGATGGTAGTAAGAAAATCCATGCAAATATTTAGATCTCTATAAATCAATAAACATCACTAGTTATCCTTCAATCTAGTGGAAAGAGATCTATGTTGAGTCATAGTCTTCATGAGTTTTTTTGCAACCCTATGGAAATACTCTTAGCCAAAAATAAATTTTGAAAATACTAAAAATGAAATCTCCCTATCTCCTCTCAATATTCTTGTGGCTCTCCCTATCTCCTATCAATCTACCTTATGCTCTAATACCACTGTTAGCTTTTGATGCTAAAATACTTAATGAAATGCAACCACAAGGCATAAAATGAGCATGTGATATTAAATATATGATAATGGTAATATAATAGGTATGTAAAACTCATAAGAAACTTCTATAATAAATTATATAACTGCCATTAATGAAAGCTCATAAAAATAGGATCTTCATACAAAATGTGGAGATCTCAAATGCTCCATTCTTCATACATGCTCTACATTGTATCTAACTTGAGCATGTACTCTACTCTAATGTGCTCTTGCACTCTCTTAATTTTCTCTCTACTACAAAGGCCAATATATAATAGAATATGACTCTTGGTATTCCATATTCCTATGATACTTCATCTTCCTATTTATAGACTCATGTACACATGGACAACATGCACATTTACATCATCAAGTACCTTGCACATTCTAACAATACTTGTGCATTTATTATATTGCATAAAGTAACTACTCAAATCCTAATCTAAGACACACTCCTAATATAAATATGTACCCAACATGGTACATTAGCAAGTACCAAATAATATAATATATTCTAACAACTCCTAGGATTAGGTTTTACTACGACTCGATTTACAATAGAAATTCTAACCACCCTAAGATAATCATATCATAAATATATCTTGCATTTAGAAACACAATTCTAAAGTAAAGCAAAATTCATTCCATTATATCAAAAGCACTTTAAATCAAGACATAATCCATATAATCTGAAATGCTATGATAAATAAACATGAATTCATCTTAAACAAAATCCATATTATGCTTAACCCAAATGCTTGACATAAAGCTTTAAAGGATGCATTCTATTAACATAGGTGTTTTAGCATCATAACTAAAGCAACTAACATAACAAATAATTACAATAGTTGATAAAACTTAATACTATCCAAAATAAAAGGTTGATGTAAACACCATAATGTACAAAATTGAAGCAACATAATATTTTGATTTGTACAATAATCAAATTTACAAAAATCCTTGAACAAAACATTATTTTACATAGCCTTTGCTTCTTTTTCCAAATCAATTATACATTTTAGGTTCTATGAAAACATCACCAAGGTCTTCCAACCATCTATAAATCAACAACTCCTCTCCTGATAGGGTATCCACCCACAACTTATGAGGGATACTTAGGGATCAAGACAACTATAAATGCAATGCAACTTATTCATACCTTTTCTGCTATGCAAAAAACCATGCATTAAACAAATAAAAATAGACCAACAAGAAGAGAATCCCATATTTCTCTTTATAATGATCCTTAACTTGCATAAGTCTTAGGAAACATTATAATAGTTTCTCTCTTAAAAAGTAATATTCAATAATCCGTGTCATAAAAGATAATCCCATAATTCTATTTAAAATGATCCTTAACTCACATAAGTCTTAGAAAACATTATAATAGTTTTCTCTCAAAAACCAACATTCAATAGTCCATATCATAAAAGAAAATTCCATACTTTTATTTATAATGATCCTTAACTCACATAAGTCTTAGGAAACACTATAATAGTTTTTTCTCAAAAAGCAACATTCAATAGTCCATATCATAAAAGATAATTCTATACTTCTCTTTATAATGATCCTTAACTCACATAAGTCTCAAGAAACATTATAGTAGTTTCTCTCTCAAAAACCAATATTCAATAATCCATCTCATAAAAGAGGATCCCATATTTCTCTTTATAATGATCCCTTAACCCATAAGATTCTTAGAAATTATTATAGCAATTTCTCTTTCAAAACCAACATTCATTAACCCATATTATAAAAGAGAATCCTATACTTATCTTTATAATGATCCCTTAACCCACAAGAGTCTCAGGAATAATTAGAGCATTTTTCTCTTTCAAAACCAATATTATTTAATCTATAATTTAAAGGAGAATCCAATATTTCTCTTTATAATGATCCCTTAACCCACAAAAGTCTCAGGAATCATTATAGCAGTTTCTCTTTCAAAACCAACATTCATTAATCTATCTTATAAAAACTATACTTTTAAGGCAAAGAACATACATCCCTTTTCTTTTCTTCCAACACAATATCACAATGGATAAAGAAACTTAAGCATTTACTAAATAAATATTTTCTAAAAACCAAAACCCATTCCTTTCTTAATGATCTATAAAACAATGAAAGATCTCTTTTCTAAAGCCATTACTTATAAAGAAAGCAACATACATTATATAAATAAAAGGAGACTTTTATAATCTAATAAAGTTATCCAAGTTAACTTTTATTATAAATAAAAAGATACTTTCATATCTTGGAAAGAGTGTAATCATGACTATATAAGAACCATGATCGCACATAACCACCAAACAACATTAAATCTAAAGATATGTAAGCCAACTATTGGGTGCATGAAAACAACTCACATAGGTAGTTGATCAAACCTAAACCAAAGGAGACAAATATAGTCGAGCTTCAAGTTAAGATGACCCTACTAGGTTACAAAGTTATCAAGCTACTAAACTCATCTAACATAAGCATATCCCACAATTTTAAAATATGGTGTGCATAGGTTCACGGATATGAGTAGATAAGGATGAAATGAACTTGGCTAAGATCAAAACAACCCTCGCTATAAGAAAAATAAAGCATCAATAGAGGAGTATGCAAAAAAGAAATTCAACCAATGATTGGACACTATGAAAAAGAAAGGGAGACAACAAGAATGGAATGACACTCAGATTTCTACATTAATATGTAGCCCATACTAAGGATGAGCTATGGTAGTATTAAGGAGAGTTAAACCAACATCGAAGAGATCATAAACTATTAACTAAAAGCATATAATACAACTAGAAAAACAAGGATAACATCTGGTTAGTAAGCTCTCCCTATGTATCCAAAAAAAGACATCGTGCTGCTCTAAAAATCCCTTCTTATTCAAGCCTTTGAGCTCCCCTCTTTTTTTCTCCAAAGCCAAATCCCCCTTCCATGCATTCCATATCCTTTTCAAAAGGATCAAGGCACATTATTTTCATGGAGGAGGTGGTATTTTTCCAAGCACAAGAATACGTTACCTTTAACACCTCCTTCATGCCATTAAAGGCACCACCCAAGCACGATGGACAAAAGAAGAAGACTAATTTAAATTGCAAGCCATTTAATTAAAACTAAACCTTAGAGGTAAGCATTAATAAAAGTATTTTCCAATAATTTAATTTAATAATTAGTTTTTGGGTATTAACATTATCATTATTTATTTCTAAAATATTAATGTCACCAAATTAATACTTTACTAGTCTAAGTATTAAAATCATCATTAAATTAATACTTAATAATTCCAAAGTATTAATGTTTCCAATTAAATAATTCTTGTCAAACATAAAATCTATGCATACCATAAACAACATATATTCACATCGATATTACATACCATTGTTTTATCCTTAAGTAGATGATCTCTTTTAAGATAGTCTAACGTTATCACCAACCTATTAAGGAGACTCATTGCACATGCAAATTCTCGATCCAATGGTGTGAATATAGAAACAAGTAAAATGTAAATGCATCTACGTGAAGGATGATCTATTACCTTGAGCTATCAATGAGCAAGTCATCACCATAATTTATCAAAATGTCTCATTGTAGGTGGTTCCCCTATATGTCCCCATCTGAGAGAGAGCACGTAATCTTGCATCAACAAGTATGTTAGCAACACCATATTCCAAGCTCAAAAGAATGTAATCATTCTATTATATAGACATCATACAATGAAGCTATGTAATTAAACATTCACACTAGTACACAGTTCATTATCAGTAAATATTTCTATCAAGGAGGGCTATTACATATTCTCCCCTTGAACTAAACACAATCCTTTTTGTTTTTTGCAAGTGAGTAAATAATCGTTCATTCAAATAAATATGGAAATTATTGTCTCATTTCTTTAGCATTTTTCCATGTAGCAAAATTCTCTGAATTATGGTCCCACTAGACTATACATGGACCTAGGGTTAGTTTCCTCAACATCTTGGAACAAAACCCTAGAATCTTAAATGGTCTCACCTCAATGGTTGAGGAATCTACCATCTATAATTTAGAAACATTCCACATGCGATTAGAATCAACAACATATTTTCTAAGCAAGGATATGTGGAAATGACGGGGCACCGGGAAACAGACACAGACTCACACTCCCGAATTCCACAATATTTCATCTATTAATCTAAAAATGCATAATACATACAGCCCGCAGGCTTACATTAACCAACGCCCGACTTGGTTCTTCGCTACTACACTTCTACGTCTATTCCCCAATTCACTGTCCCGACAAATACAAACAATTGGGTTTTTATAGAGGCCCCGACCCTCTGAAGCATCAACTCCCGCCTAAAGGGACTCACCAACTCGATTAATTACAATTTCAAAAACTAAGACACCAACCCGAATAAAGACCCCTCTTCGCACGGTCCCTGTCATCTCTGAATCCATCAAAAAATTCTATGCGCCCATCCTTCTCGTTCCCCGTGCTCCTGGGTATTCACCCGCTTCAACTGCACATTGTGCCACGTGTCAAATTTGAATAGTCCTCGAAAATACCATTCTCGCCATCTTTTTCTCTTCCTCCCGTGCCTTCTTCTCTCTCCGTCGTGATATCGTGACATGTCGTGATATCATGACGTTTTTGCCCTACTATGCTTCTTTGCTAATTTGGTCACGATATCGCAACATGTCACGATATTGCGACCATTTCTTGCTGCTTGCCTGCTTTCAGATTCTTGTCGCGATATCGCAACATCTTCGCTGCTTCATCCGTTTGCCTCTCCGCTGTCGTGATTTCGTGACGTCACAAAATCGTGACGTCGCGATTTCGCTACTGTTTTCTACCTTCACTTCTGCTTCTGCTTTGATGTCTCGATTTCGTGACGTGTCGCGAAATCCTGACACTTCTTCTGCCTTCCTCCTGCTACTGCTCTAACGTCACGATTTTGCGACGTCACAAAATCGCGTCACGATTTCGCTACACTTCTCTCCTTTTGCCTTTGCCTCGCTAAGACGTCGTGATTTCGCGATGTCGCAAAATCACGACGTCGCGATTTTGCTACACTTTTCTCCTTCCTCGCCTGCTGTGTTTTTTCATCACGATTTCGCAACAGTCACGATTTCATGACATGTCACGAAATCGCGACCTTCCCACTCCTCCGCCTCCGCTTCCAAAATCTGTTGCAATTTTGTGACATGTTGCAAAATCATGGGTCATGATTTCGTGACATGTCACAAAATCGTGCCCCCTTCTGCTATATTTTCTCTCTCCTATCGACTGTCGCGATTTCGTGACGTAGCAAAATCGTGATAGTTTCTGCTGTTTTCTTCCTCCTTGCCTTCTGCTTTCTCTTCTTTCGACTCTGTAGCACTGACTTTCCCGAAACTTGATGCCTCTGCATCAGATGCTGCTGGATGCTCCTGCATCAAACACCCGAGGTACGTGGAGAAGTGATCTTCACTTCTGCTTGGTCCGGTTGCTACCTCCTGCAACACTCCCAGACTCATCTCTGCCTCAACAGTCTGCTTCAATCCCGGATTCTGGTCCATACCTATGTCTTCTTCTAGACAGATTTCTCCACTGCTACAAACTTCTTCTGTAGCCTACTTCAACTCTTCCTCCTGCACAAAAAAATCTGTGCCTTCTTCCAGGCAGGTCCTGATACTGCTGCACTCTTCCTCACATGCAGTCTTCTTCAACTTTTCTTCTTTCTTCCTGCCTTCTTTGCCACTCTTCTTGCTCCCGCAACTTTATCCCGAGCCACTCTTTTTGAAGGGCCTTCAACTATTTTTGCAAAGCTATGACTTCTTCTTCCGACACCATATCTTCCTCCCTGTCCCGTCTTCTTCGGGAATGCATTCTTCTCTATTTTTTTTTTTATTGGGTCTTGGTGTAAACTGCCTCCCGCTTGGTGAATCTGCTTACACACTTAAAGACTGAATTCACCCTCTCACTTCACAGAACCCTCACCACAGATCCTGGCACAAACTGCCTCACGGTCGACAGTCTGTTTACGCACTCAGAATCTTCTCGCTCTGATACCACTGACGGGGCACCGGGAAAATAGACACAGACTCACACTCTCGAATTCCAAAACATTTCATCTATTAATCTGAAAATGCATAATACATACAGCCCACAGGCTTACATTAACCAGTGCCCGGCTTGGTTCTCCGCTACTACACTTTTGCATCTATTCCTCGATCCATCGTCCTGACAAATACAAACAAATGGGTTTTTATAGAGGCCCTGGCCCTCTTAAGCATCAACTCCCACCTAAAGGGACTCACCAACCTGATTAATTACAATTTCAAAAATCGAGACACCAACCCGAATAAAGACCCCTCTCCACACAGTCCCTGTCATCTCTGAATCAGTTAAAAAATTATGCGCGCCCATCCTTCTCGTTCCCCGTGCTCCTGGGTATTCACCCGCTTCAACTGCACATTGTGCCACGTGTCAAATTTGAACAGTCCTCAAAAATACCGTTCTCGCCATCTTTTTCTCTTCCTCCCGTGCCTTCTTCTCTCTCTGTCGTGATATCGTGACATTTTTGCCCTACTGCGCTTCTTTGCCAATTTGGTCGCGATATCATGACATGTCGCGATATGGTGACCATTTCTTGCTGCTTGCCTGCTTTCAGATTCTTGTCGCGATATCGCGACGTCTCCGCTACTTCGTTCATTTGCCTCTTTGTTGTCACGATTTTGCGATGTTGTGAAATCATGATGTCGCGATTTCGCTACTATTTTCTGCCTTCACTTTCGCTTTCCCTTCGATGTCATGATTTCACGATGTGTCACGAAATTACGACACTTCTTCTGCCTTCCTCCTGCTGCTGCTTTGACGTCGCGATTTCGCGACATCGCAAAATCGCGTCGCGATTTCGCTACACTTCTCTCCTTCTACCTTTGCCTCGCTAAGACGTCATGATTTCGCGATTTTGCAACGTCGTGAAATCACCTTCCTCGCTTGCTGCATTTTTCTATCATGATTTTGCAATAGTCACGATTTCGTGACATGTCACGAAATCGCGACCTTCCAGCTCCTCTGCCTCTGCTTTCGAAATCTGTCATGATTTCGCGACATGTCGCGAAATCGTGCCCCCTTCTGCTACATTTTCTCTCTCCTACCGACTGTCATGATTTCGCGACGTAGCGAAATCGCGACAGTTTTTACTGTTTTCTTCCTCCTTGCCTTCTGCTTTCTCTTCTTCTAACTCTGCAGCACTGAATTTCCTGAAACTTGATGCCTCTGCATCAGATGCTGCTGGATGCTCCTACATCAGGAAAGTATCATGGATCTTTGATAGATTAGGTGGCAAAGAGAGCCTATAGGCTACTGGGCTAATCTTATCAATGATCTCAAAGGTCCCAATATAGCTAGGATCCAACTTGGTTGACTTTATGGCAATTTTTATGGGTATTACCCTTAAGAAAACTCTGTCCTCCACAAATAATTCTCTTAGCAATATTTTAATATCATCATAACTCTTTTGGTGATTATTCGCTTCCTTGAGCCTAAGTCATATTGCTCTGAGCTATTTCTTCATATTTCATATAGTGTCTGATCTGATCATCACTCAATACTCTATATTATCCCATAATAGAGGTTTTATACATCTTATGCCATACAAGGATTCAAATGGGATCATACCAAATGATGCATGGTACCCATTATTATATGTAAATTCAAAAAATATGCAAAAATTCCTTCCACTCAGAATTTTGGTCCATACAATACATGCATAACATGTCTTCTAAAACCCAGTTTACACTCTTAATATAACCATTTATTTTAGAATGATATGCAAAACTAATATTCAACTTAGTGCCCACTACACGATGTAGGACCTACAAAATTTTTGATGTAATTCTAGAATCCCTGTCTGATATGATTACCATCAAGAAACCCATGTAGCCTAAAGACTTCTTTGGAAAACTTGTTTGCCACCATAGATGTATCATCCTTGATATTCCTTGGTATGAAGTGTGCAACCTTGGTCAACTTATCAACCACTACCAAGATTACATCATGTTGGTACCTAGTCTTAGGTAGACCCATAGTAAAATCCATAGAGATTACCTACCATTTTTGCATAAGTACATCATGTGGGTACAATTTTCCTACTGGGCTTCCATGTTCTACCTTCACCTTCTAGAATTATAAACATCTCACAATGAAACTAGTGATATCTTGCTTCATTATAGTCCAATAGGTATTTTTCATGTTTTCCCTCATTTTTGACCCTCTTAGATGAGCATAATAGGGAGAATTATGTGCCTCTTGCATAATCAATCTCCTTAGATCACTAGTTTTGGGTATAACTACCTTGTCTCTCTTTATGTCCATATTTTATGTTGAAATCCTTATTTTCTTTAGGATTTCCCTTGGTTTTATCCCATATTTCTATGCAATATAGGTCTTGTAGTTGCATTTCCTTAACCCTATCCATCAAATCTATATGGCTTTAGGTCAATGCAACTATGCGCCTTCTCATACTCAAAGTATCTACAACATTATTCTCTTTTCCTTTGATGTATTCAACACCAAAGTCGTATTCTGCTAACTTTATCCATATTCTTTTTCTTACATTCAACATAGGTTGGGTAAATATATACCTCAGAATTTGATGATTTGTTCTTAGCTCAAAAATTTTGCTCAATAAATAATATCTCCAAACATTTAAAGCATGTACCACTGCAACCAACTCTAAGTCATATGCTACAATAACCTCTTCCTGAGACAATACCCCACCCAAACATTCTAGGGAAGCATATACACACACGATAAAATTCCCAAGAAGATATGTTATTTTGAGAATTAGTGTCATTGTTAACTTATTTTTTAGAGTTTCAAATATAGCCTCACACTTATCCATCCATTTGAACTCTTTTTTATTTTTCTAAAGATTGGTGATAGAATAGGTAACCTTAGAGTAATCTCTCACAAAGCACATGAAATAACCAATGAGTCCCATAAAACTCCTAACTTCTATCACATTAGTTGGCAAAGGTCAACTTAGTATGGCCTCAATTTTCTTTGGGTCTACAACAATCCCTTCTATTGAGATGATGTGCCCCAGATACTATACTTGTGAAGTATAGAATTCACACTTGGATAATTTACCATATAGTTGGTTCTTCCTCAGTAATTTCAACACTAACTAGAGATTTTGGTTATGTTCCTCTTTAGTATGAGAATATATTAGAATATCATCCAAGAATACCAAGACAAACTGATCTAGATGTTTTCTGAACACACTGTTCATAAAATTCATAAAAGTTGGTGCATTTTTCAGTCCAAATGGAAACACTATGAACTTGTAGTACCCATATCTAGTCTTAAAGGTTGTCTTATGGGTATCCTCTTCTCGAATCCTTAACTAATGATAGACCAATATTAAATCTATATTTGAAACTATGGTAGCATCCCTTAACTGATAGAAGAGGTCATCTATCCATGATAGAGGATATTTATTCTTAATGATTACCTTATTTAATATTCTATAATTTATACATAATCTCAAGGAACCATACTTTTCATAAATAACATTGGAGCACCCCAAGGTGACACACTTGGTTTGATCGGTTTGATCACACCCTTTTCCAATAATCTTGGAGTTATACCTTTAGTTCCTACAGCTTGATTAGGATCATTTTGTAAGGTGTTATTGAAATGGATTCAACCCTTGGAATTAAGTCAATCAAGAAATAAAATTCTCATTGGGATGACAATCTTGGAAGATATTCAAGGAATACATTCTAAAATTCATTAAGAATTGGATATTTCTTGAAAACCCCTTAATATCTCTTTGCTCTAGTATTTCCATTGATCTAACTACATATAACATATCACTTCTTTTTATGGCTCTCTTCAACTACATAGTTGAAAGCAAGTGAGGTTGAAAATAACCTTGCCTACTTTGTATTCTCACTCTTCTCTTATCATTATCGATGCAATCCATCCACCTATCTTGAAAATTGATTAAGGCTGTATGAGCCTTCAACCAATCCATCCCTAGGATAATATCAAAAGTACGGAGGGGTGAAACATATAATTTTTATATAGTGGACCCACTGGGTGGAGTTTTACTATAATCATACTTGACTTTCCACCCTTGTGCCAAAAATCCAAGTCTTTATGGCATCTCCCTGATAGCTTTCATAGCCTTAATACTTAAATAAAATAGACAAAAGAAAGTAATAATAGGATCAAGTAATGTTTCAATGTAAAGAACACAATATAAATATGAATAAATCAAGAAATAACTTAGAAATAACTCACATAATAGTCACATAACAAAGCTCATAAAATGGTAAAAATGATATAGAATAAAGGTCTACTAATGATGCTATGCACCTTCGATACCAATTACAATGCTTAATCACAAATATATAATAGTATGTGACTCCTCATATGGTGCACTCTTGACCTTCACTCTTCTTTGTAACTCTTCACTTTCCTATTCTAAGGATACATGTGCTCTCGTACATAATGGACACTTGTGCACATTTACACTCCCAACACTTGCACACATGGTTACATGACACTTGTGCATTTTCTGTACATTATTACATTACATGAAATATAAACTCACTCTATAATCTAAGACACACACCTAATATAATATTGTATCAAGGTCGTACATTGGCATGCACAAAATAATATAATATTCTCTAACACCCCCTATATTACATTATTTTGTTATTTAAGACTTTAGTATTCAATACAATCTTCATCCTAATATGAATTTATAATGAACTAGATCTTGATCTAGTTCTCCTTCCTCTTGGAAGTCTTTATCCTGTTATTCTTTGATTTGCAAATGACTTTCAAATGTAACTTCTTGTTGACCTCACATATTTTTCATCATAATGAAATTTTTATTGACCCAATGTTTTCATTGATAGAAATATTCTTGATTCTCAATTACTATAATATATCTCTTAGAATGTTCAACAATGTTATTTTAAACTAAAAAAAGATCTTAAAAGAAGTTAATTGAGTCTAAAGCATATATTTCATTCTTGATTTATCCTGTAGCTTCTATCTCATTTTTATTTTTAATGAGACACTTATTGACTTCATTTACATACTTGAACTCAATCATTATTTTTCTTTCTACTAGCTTTGTCATTGAAATGAGATTAGATGTCAGTCCAAGAACATACATGACATCATGTAATACAAAATCATAAAATTATATACTAGATGTTACATAGCCAAAACCATAAACAAGATAGGTTTTACCATCTATAATTTTTTGACTTCGAGACAATCAAACCATTATAAATTGCTAGCCATATGATGGCTAGAACTAGAATCTATGTACCAAAGATCTCTATCTTTTGAACCACATAATTATCTCTATTTGATGTTATCTTGCATTGTTTATAAGAATTATGAAGAGAGTTAAATGAATTGTGATCTTAAATCCTTCTATAATTTTTTTATGTTGATAAGTCCCTCTTGATAATTTCTCCATTAACTTCCTTTGGTGTAGTCAACATTATGTCTCCCTAATTGAATAGAAACTATAAAATTAAGAATATAATTTTTCTATATTTGATGTAGAATACCTTGTCTCTTCATATTTAAATTATTTGAAAAATATCTTTGAAAACTTTAAATAAATCAATTTTTTTTTGTTACATAGGATAGTTGGTCACAACCACAGTATTTTAGTAAATAACAAGCAGAGTGTTCAAACAATAGGGGTTGCTCCCACAAAAGCTATCCCACCTTGTTATTGTTGACCCGACATGAAGGGAACCATTGGTCACTCAATATTTGTACCATCATCGTCGATATGACATGCACTTAGAGGATTCAGATCATACTACGACCTTTTCAAATAGGATGCCCCCAAGGTGTGAATCTAGGTGTCTTTTTGGTAAGTTTCTAGCCAAACAATAAATTACCAATCCACCTAGCCCTCGAGGGAGAAAAACTCTATTTTAACTTATCTCTCCAAAAACTTAAGAAAGTAAATAAAATAACTTCTAATTAGAACTTCAAAATAAATTATATAAGAATCTAAGGTTTTAATACTTTATTAGTATCCTTATCTCTCCTCTTTGTTTCATTAAACCTTAGAGAGAAAAAAAACTAAACTTATTTCTCCTTTAACCTTAGTAAAGAATATAAACCAAAAACCCTAAAAATACCTCCTTGAGGATGCAACTCTTTATGGCATCTTGGATGCTGCAAAGTATGAAAATAGTTTCACGTTACTTGTTCCTTCGAGTGTGCAAGAATTAGTTGGAGGATATTTGCATGGACCTCTATTTGAATTCTCCTAAATGGGTATTTCAAAACTCTTGCCCTTCACCTTCTATTCTTCTATGTGTCACCTTGGCTCTACGTATGGTAAATTTGACTTTCTTGGGTGCATGCAAATGAAATATTTCACTGACCTTGGTGTTAGAATTTCCAATGCTTGGCTTCTACCAAGTGGCTCTTCATCCAACGTTCAACTTGCTAATGTTTTGACTTCCTCCTTAAAATGTGGTGCACAATCATTTGGGGTAGATATTAATGCTCTTTTAGAATACATTACACTATTGCAATACCTTAATATTCTTCCATAACACTCAACTTGACACTTGATTCCTAACGTCTTCTTGCTGGCTACTCACACGTTCAATGGTACTTGGATCTTTTGATAGTTGGTGCTCAATTTTCCAAACCCTAACATTTCAATTCTCCTTTCTGACTGTGACCAATGATGTTCCAATGTCCTTCTTTGGACTGTGATGGGTGATGCTATTGCACTACATTCAGATGCTCCTTAATGGCTACAATGGATAATGTAATGGCACTAAGAAATGATGTTGTGCCTTCCTTGTTACATTCAACTTAGGTGACTAAGCGACGCTTGCATTCTTGATGCCTTCAGTGTAGCTCTAATGGAAACTATACCTTTATCCTTTTGTTGTCTCCCTTCTTGCACTCACTTATGCTTATTATTTGTCTATGTTGCTAACTTTCTTTTGTAGGTGTAGACTTTGTTTACTGATGCTTGATTATTTCTATTGCAAAACTAACTTGGTTTCCCTTCTGTTCAATGTTTCTTGGCTCAGACTAGTGCAACTCAATTTTGACTACTGCACTCTTGTTCTTCATTACCCAAATAGCTCTTGGGTTGATGCTTTGTATCCCTTGCTTGAGCAGACTTGGCTCTTGTGTTATGCCATCTCCAATGGCACTTCTTCTAGCTCTGTCATGCTTACCACCTATGTTGTAGTAATACTTCCCTCAATGATAACTGCCTATGTTGTCATAGTGCTTCTCTCGGCTCTATTACATTGTCTACCTGTAATGGCACTTTCTTTCCCTTTAGCAATGATGCTCTCTTTCCTTCAGCAATAATGCTCTCTGTCCTTTAGAAATTGTGCTTTCTCTCCTTTAGCAATGATGTTCTCTGGTGCTCTTTTTCATTCAACAATGGCGCTCACTTTCTTTACTTTAGCAATGATACATTTTTTATATACATGGTGCTTACAATACTTTTTATTTTGTAGGTAAAAGTATACATAGAGAAGACGTCAAAGATCGCTTCTCCAAAATATTGACTGGATGGGGGCACTCTTCCTTTTGCACCTTAGATTGCACTTTGAAAAACACTTTCTATGTTCTCTTGGAACGTTAACTTTGTTACCCTAATTTTGTGGCTTTATGTTGGCTGAAACCAAAACTTAAATATTCCCTTGTGGACTTTAAGCAATGTGTTGTCTTGGATACCTTAAGTTGATTTCTTTTAGAAGCTTATTCTTAACCAATTCTATAGAGATATACTATCTCTATTTCTCTTACTTTGCACCTTTTTGTAAATGCTCTTATGACACTTATTATGGCCTTTCACTTTGCTTGTAGGAGATGCTACCCTACCATTCAAACTTTGGCAAGATACTTGCCTTCCTTATGCTTTCACAACTTTTACTAAAACTTCCTTCAATGGAATTCCACTATACCTTATGGGCTTATTGTCGGATGGCAACGATTGTCCCAAACTTGGTGTAAATACACTTTTTGGAGCTCTTCTTTCTCTATCTCCTATCTCTCTTGAAAATATCTTCTTGTCTTCAAGATTGTTCTTCTAGTTTTTAGTCTTTTTCTTGACTGAATATGCTGCCTTCTCTAGCTTCAATTCTTCTTGTTGTGATGCTATTGTGATGCTTCACTTGTTTATGGCAATACTATGAATGTTGCCTTGCATTCTCTAAACTTGTTGTTCCTTTAATGCTGCCCTTGTGGCTTTCAAATGCTACCTTTCTCTTTAATGTTGTCCTTGTGACTTTCAAACACTTTCAATATTGCCTTTGTGGCATTCACTCACTTTCAATATTGCCCTTGTGGCCTGCACTCTTTTCTTTCCAAATACTACCTTGCTCTTTTGCTATCTTAAATCTTCTAACTTTGTTGTCCAAAGTGGACTACCAATATGTTGTCTTCAATGTGCTATGTGATGTCCTTTAGCTAGGACTATCCTCAAGACTCTCTATTGTCTTGAAGTCTTCTTTCTACCTTCAAGGTTTCCTTAATGGTCTCTTTTCTTGCTAAGGACCAATAAACCTTTATCTAGGACCTTTTCCAATAGGTCTTCTTCTCTATATTTAATCTTTAGTAGGACCTTCTTCTTGGGTCTTTGAATCTGCTTTTAATGGGACTTCTCTTCTAGAGTCTCCAAACTCTTATCAATCTCAATATCTGAAACTTAGCTACAACTCAAACCAATCCCTACATGAAGAAAGCTCACTGCCTTCTAGCAATCAAATATGAAAGTCTTCTCTATCCATTGTAGGAAGCTTCTCAAATTTTGAAGATTAATTTTCATTGCAACAAAAACTTAGTTAACATTCTCTAGCATTAATATAAAACTTCTATAAAAATTTTCAATAATCTAAAGCAACAATAGCAATGACCAAATTTTCTTCTTGAGTTGGTTCTCTAAAATCTACCTCTTTAAATCTTCATTGGTTGTCCTTCAACCTAGTGGTATTAATTCTTGCCTTCACTAGTTTTTCCTCAACATAGTGGAAATATTGTCTTCACTGGTTTTTCTTATCCAGTGGTAATATCCTTATCTTCACTGGTCTTTCCTTAGCTAGTGGAAATATCCTTGGACTACTTGCAACTTTTGAAAACCTATGCAAGTAAACTTGTTGTGGCTCTGATACCATTGATAGCTTTTGTAGCCTTAATACTTAAAGAAAATAGCCACAAGAAAGTAATAACATGATCAAATAAAGTTGCAATGTAAAGAACACAATATAAATATGAATAACTCAAGAAATAACTCATAAAATAATCACATAACAAAGCTCACAAAAATGATGAAAATGATATAGAATAAAGGTCTACTAATGCATGCTATGTGCTATGCATTTTTTATACAAATTACAATGCTTAGTCACACATATATAATAGTATGTGACTCCTCATATGGTGCACTCTTGACCTTCACTCTTCTTTGTAACTCTTCACTTTCCTATTCTAAGGATACATGTGCACTCTTACATAATGGACACTTGTGCACATTTACACTCACAACACTTGCACACATAATTACATGACACTTGTGCATTTCTTGCACATTATTACATTACATGAAATATAAACTCACACTCTAATCTAAGATACACACCTAATCTAATATTGTACCAAAGTGGTACATTGGCATACACCAAATAATGTAATATTCTCTAACACTAATCGATAATACTAGTGAAAATAAAACTATATATAGCTCCACATATATATCAAACGACTTACCATTTAGTATCATTGGTGTAGCTTGTCCATCTAGGATATGGAATTTTTGTGTTGTCCATCGAGGAAATTTTTAGCATAATGAGGACCCTTGCAAGTGTAGCAACCTCTCTTGGGTGGTTGGGATCTTGAATTTTTTATAACTTTGGGTTCCTTGATTTTCTTTTATTTCTTCTAATTCCCTGCTCAACCAACCTTTCTAGTATTATCTGATGATGATCCATTTTATCTTATAGTGACCTAACCATGGAGGTAAGCTACCTTAATTCCTCTTAAATTATTCCAAATAAGGAGGTAGTATCTACCATGTTCCTTTTCACATCCCTTGATCCACCAATTTCCTTGTTGAGGTCCTCTACCTTTTTAGAATTTTCATCATGATTATTAGCTCTTCAAAAATTTCTTGGTGACTATATTGCAACACCTTTTTACAACACTAGTCCTAACCTCTTAGAAGACCTCAATACAAGTGTCATATCCTATTCACACAAAGGAGTTGGGTAAGCTACAATTTTCTTCAATTGTACTTATAATTAGTTCCATTCTCCTAATGAACTAACATAGACCATTACTACTTAATCAATAATGATAAAGGTCACACTTGCCTTTGTGCAAGGTGCCAAACCCAAAGTCACACATCAAGTCAAGGCTTGCCCTAAACACACTCACTATAAGCCTTAAGCCCTACAACCTAGAGATTTGATACCAGATGTAACAACCCAAAAAATAACAACCCAATTCTTTTTTTTAAAAGAATGATTACAAGTAATTTTTCACAAGGGAAAAACCCTTCTTTTATATTTTTAGCATACAAGGCTTCACCACATTTGAGTTCCAAGTCATTGCAAACAACATTCAATGGAAAAGAGTGGCCAAATACCATGATTTTTGGGGATCACCTTACTAAACCTAATCATTTATATGGATGCAAAAAATGGTCCCCCCACATTTTTCATACCCTCACTAACATAGGACAATATGACCATGTTGTAGGAATTATTCTTTAAGACCCATAATACTTAAAGAGAATGCCTATTTCCTAACCCTAATCTAAGTCCATCTAGGTAGGTTAATTTAATTAAAGCCTTGGTTCTTAGTTACCACACCTCCGTGGGATAACTAAGGTTATTACCACTTAATTGGTAATAAATATGATCTCCTGATCCTACATGTTTAAGGGATCACCACTATTGTCTTGTGAATGGTTTCACAAATATTAGTTGGGATACACTCGATCCTACTCATTCAAGATATAATGAATCACAAGGAACCTGGCTATTGTATTCACACAAATCCTTCCAAGTTCATGAGTTCTTAGCTATTGCATCCTCACAACTCCTTCTAAGACTCATCTCTATTTGGTTATTGCATTCACGCAACTCCTCCTAGGATTGGGTTTTATTATTAATCTATTTAAAAAAGGAATTCTAACTACCCCAAGATGATCATATCATAAATATATCTTGCATTTAAAAAAAAAAATCTAAAGTAAAACAACATTCATTCAATTATATCAAAATCACTTTAAATCAAGACATAATCCATATAATCTGAAATGCTATGTTAAATAAACAAAAATTCATCTTCAAAAAAATTCGTATTATGATTAACCCAAATGCTTGAAATAAATATTTAAAGGATGCATTCTATTAACATAGGTGTTTTAGCATCATAACTAAAGCAACTAACATAACAAAGAATTACAGTAGTTGATAAAGCTTAATACTATCCAAAATAAAAGGTTGATGTAAACACCATAATGTACAAAATTGAAGCAACATAATCTTTTGGTTGGTCACTAAAATCCTCATCCTTATTATAAAAACCACATTTAGAGGGGCCATGAAAACTCCTTTTCATAAGGTTATCCCAAGATAAAATTCTTATATGAACTACTAGCCAAACAAACATTTTAACTTTAGGAATGCTTGGGCTATCCCAAATATCTCTCCAAATTCTAGTGATATTATTATTATGTTGGTGTTGAACATTATATCCACTTCTTGTTGTGTATTCTCCTGAGCTATTTAACTCCCAAATCAATTTATCCTTGACACCCCTTGAAATAATTACAATTGTTATATTTCTACTCAATTGCCTCCTAAAATAAATTTCTTGTATACTTGTAAAATAGTTTTTCCATTTGTATCTTCCTACTCGATATTCGTACAAAATGTTTGAAACCCTATCACTGTATTTATCTTGAAGTAAACTCATACAAGGTTTCAAAATTGGATATAAGTTGAGTGGTCTTTTTATCATACCAAGTATCAATCCAAATAGTTTTTTTTTCTCTAGTTCCTACCACCCATCTTAAACCTTTAATCATAATATCAATAGTTTTTTAAACCATTCTAAAGAGCAAAACCATTTGGAAGAGAGAATGTAGTAAATATTAAACTTGGGCCATTAGGACCAACATACTTAGAAGAATTCTTTGCCATTATCTTTGACTCTCTTTGTACAATCTCCAGATAATTTTTCTCCTAAGATCTAAGTTTGCATCTGTAAGAGCTCTTAAACCAAGATCTCCCCTAGTTTTGTTAACACACAATTTGCTTCATTTCACCAAA
This sequence comes from Wollemia nobilis, assembly GCA_028583015.1. NCBI lineage: Eukaryota > Viridiplantae > Streptophyta > Pinopsida > Araucariales > Araucariaceae > Wollemia > Wollemia nobilis. Next base: position 8,365,400 of record JAQPPZ010017081.1, on the reverse strand, counting down.
TAAACTTTTCTTTTATCATGTAAACTTGACCATAAAAAGGATAACATAATAAATATTAAACTTTTTTCAACTAATTTTAGCATAGAATACAAATACATATAATATGTTGGAATGGCTTGTAAGAATGACTTAATTAACTGCACTCTTCCTACTAATGATAACCATCTACCTTTCAAAGTTGGAAGTTTTTTTTGAAATTTACTAATAATTGGATTCTATAAATTTATCCTCATTCTCCCCTCAAATAAAGACATCCCTAGATAAGTTATTTTTAAATTTGCCTCCTCCATTTGAAGCAACCTAGAAATTCTTTCTTTGATATTAGTAGGAGTGTTAAGAAAGTAAATTTTGGATTTACTCCCTGAAGCTCTTTCATACTATTTTAAAAGGTTATTCAAAGCTCTAGCCTCATTTATCCTTGCCCTTCCAAAAAGGGTTGTATAATCTATAAATTATTGATGGGTGATGTTATCGATGTTATTACTAACCTTAAGTCCACTTATAAACCCATATTTGTAAGCCTTCTTTAAGTTCCTACTCAAAAATTTTGCCATAATATTGAACAAATAAGGAGATAGAGGACCTCCTTGTCTAAGGCCTCTCTTGGCTTTAAAATATTCTATCACTAACGCATTGACCAACATTGAATAAGTAACTGTAGAGACAAAAGCTTTAATCCATATAACCCATTTCTTCCCAAAACCAAACTTATCTAAAACTGCAAAAATAAAATTCCACTTAACCCTATCATAGGCTTTACTCATATCAGGTTTTAATATCATAGCTTACTCTTTTCTTGAAACTGCTGAATGTATAACTTCATGAGCCACTATGATCCCATCCAAAATTTGTCTCCCTTTCACAAAACCTCCTTGCTCTTCTAAAATGATTTTGTAGAAAAATACCCTTAATCTATTTGCCATCACTTTGGAAATAATCTTATAAGCCATATTACATAGGCTTATGGGTCTAAAATAATCAAATAATTCAGCATCCTTATTTTTTGGAATTAGGGTAAGATAAGTTGAATTTATTTTATAAGGAATGTATTGTTTTACCCTAGACTGTTCCACTACCACCAATAAAGAATCCTTTACTATATCCCAATTATGTTGGTAAAAAGCTGCAAAGAGCCCATTTGGACCAGGTGATTTATCCTTTTTAAAGAGAAAAGAGCTAAATGAACTTCTTCTATAATAATAGGCTCCATCAATTTCCTATTGTCTTCATTTGTTATAACCAAAGGAACATCTTGAAGAAGTCTATCATTAAGAACTTTGGTCTCCCCTAAACCTAGAATATTCTGATAAAATGACTTAGCCTCTTTTCTAATTTCACTCTGATATTCAATCCAAACCCATTCTATTGATTTAATTCTACCAATTCTATAAGAAGATCTCTATACTATAGACATCCTATGAAAAAAATTGTATTTTTATCTCCTTTTAACCAAGTTTATCCCGATTTTAATCTCCAAAATTTCTCTTCCTTACTCAAAATATTATGATATTCTAAGCAACTCCCTTTCTTCTGAGCTTGTATTATTTTCATCACCTTTTTAGAATTTTGAAATTTTATCTTTTAGTTCTTCTTTCTTCTCAAAAATGTTTCCAAAGGTGTTCTTGTTCCATTATTTTAAAATAGATGTCATAGCTTTAATTTTTTTAAGAAGAGCATACAACCCACCATTACCTAAATAGTTCCATTTTTTAGCTATAATATCAAAAAATTGAGGATGGTCTTCCCACATTTGCTTATATTTAAAATATGATATTTTTTTGAATTCACTAACCACCATTTTAACTCTTATTGGCCAGTGATCTGAACCAATACTTGTTAAGGTATTAATTTTGGCATAAGTTCCTTCATCTAACCAATGAAATGAGAGAATGCATATAATTATTTTTTTTGCTATTAGGTTTTGGCCTCTCCTATTTTTGGTCCAAGTATAGTTGTCTTCTTCAAATTAAACTTCCCATAGATTGTTATTTTGAATAAAAGCTGAGAAATATTTCATAATTTTGGGTCAATTTCCTAATTTCCCCAAAATTTTCATTCAACTTGGTAATGGCATTAAAATATACAATGATCATGAAATGAGTTTCTTGGTCTTTACTTATCATAAAGGCATCAATCCCAATCTAAAATTCTAATCTACCTGACTGAGTTGTAGGACAATACACATTGATAAGGATGAAGAGAATATCAACAAAGTATCAAGTGACTAAAGAGGCTATCCAATGTCTAGTTTTATGAATGGTTACACAAGAGGTTCTAGAAGGATTCCAACAAGTTAGAATTCCCCCTGATGCTCCTTCAGAATCCATAGCATCCCATTCACATCTTGTTCAAATTGCTTTCATAGTTTTAAAACTTCTTATTTTGTCACTTTACTTTCCTCAATATAGAGAATATTAGGATTATTACTTAAACATAGGTCCCTAATACACCTATGCTTTGAGGGGGCATTAGCACCCCTTATATTCCATGAGATGATAATCATGTCTCATTAGGGGATTTTGGCCCCTCTTGCATATTACCAATATCATTTTGTTATTTGGTAAAGAGAAGTTCAACCAACTTAGTTTGTGTTCCTTTCTCTATGTTAGCTCTTGCTTCCATGGATCTTTCTTGATAATTTGAGGGTTTTCCTCTTTTTGCCTTACCTATATCAGGATTAGGTCTTATTATTATATTCCTTAATATTATTTCACCTTTTGTTTCAACATATTTATCCTCTCCTCACGCTATTATAGAAGCTTTTGATTTATCATGCTCATTTTTTGGTATTTCCTTATTAATGGTAGAGGTATTAACTTCTAAAACTACATTTTATTTACCAATTATTTTCTCCTAAATGCTGCATGGTACTTCAATAGAGTCTTCAAATTCTAGTGAAACACATTCCTTAGGTTCATCTATAATGTTCTTCCTTAAATTAGGATCACATTGAATAGATGGTACCTTGCTAATATGTTGAAATTGTTGTCCTGTGTCCTCTAAGTTTTGATCTACTTTTTCTTCATAGGTTAAAGCCTCAAAAGAATTGGAATTTCTTCCAGTATCCTTTCTTATTGGTCTCCATTGTTCATTTTATTTTATTTTTCTAGATCTATTTTTTGGAAGTTGAAAACCATCTTTATCCATAACCATTTGTAAATTTCTCTTACTATTTTCTACAAATGATTCTACCGGGCTCTTGTTAGGGCACGATATTTCAATATGACCCACCTCATGACAAATTATACATCTAAAATATATATTTTTGTAATCTATAGTTTGGATCCACATATTATTCCCATACTTAAGAATGATTGATTCTGGTAAATCTTTACTTATATTAATCATGACCAATATTCGAGCATAAATAGCCAAAAATCCATCTTTTGTTATATCTAAAATCTCAAGGAATTCTCATAGAGTGTTTCCTATTGCCTTGAAGGTATCTATTTCCTAAAATTTAATGGGTAATCCAAACATCCTAATCCAGACTGGTACTAGGGATAAATTTACATTTTCAGGTGAAAAGCCTTCATACCAAAAGGTAAGGAAGAGCCCTACTCTTCCTATAAACCAAGGACCTCCTTTTAGGATTCTTTATATTTATTTCCTAGAACAAAAAATGGTTAGGAAGAAACCTTTGGGAAGAAATGATAGAATCACTCCTAGAGACTTCCAACTCCTATCAATCCATTTTCTCAAGGTTGAAGCCCCTGGCCAATACCCATTAAATTTACCAAAAACTGCCCTATATTGGAGTAATAAGGATCTCTATAAGGTGTGCTCACTAAAATATACCACTAGGGATGATTATAAGTATTTAACTATAAATTGATCCATGGAAAGGAAACTAAAACTCAAAATCTAATGAAATTTATCTAAAAGTTCTATAACAATTATAATATTTGATAAAAACTTTATAAAATTTTCATACTCAATATCTAAGATAGAGAAAGGGAAAAAATAACTTAGATAAAAAATTCTTTGTCCACATAGAATATCTTGCCTTGCTAAATTCCTAGCCCTTCATTTCTCTTCCCATCATTCAAACCCTAGCTGGAAAATATTTGCAATTTCGTTTTTCGTGACTTGAAAAATCGTCACTGCGCTTGTTCTGAATGGTTGACTTCATAGGGTTGTATCTGCCTCAATATTGCTCAGATTTTTACATTAGACCACTCATTTTAAATCTATTTAAATTCTATATAATTTGGTCCAATAATAATTTGAATAAGATTATGTAGAATTATTTGATATCGATGTTAATGTTTAATATTATGTTAAATTTATTAGGTGCATAGTTAATTTAATTATTATTATTCAATAATTGCTAGCATTCGGAAGTAATATTAATTAATGAGATTAATAAATGGATTAAATATTAATACCTTGCATAAGGGAGCTTATTTAATAAATATATGAATTTAGTTTATTTTGAAAAGTTGGTATTCTTAGAAGATTACAATGTTTGAAAAGTTGACAATATTTTCAATGTAAGTTGTGAAGCATTACTCAAATGGTAAAATGTTCTGGCAAGATAAAATGGATGATTGGATAGAAACCATGCAATTATAGTGATGGAAGGGCCACCTCCAACCTTTGATATTCCTTTGGTTATTCGAGAATTATTTTGGATATTATTGCCAAGTTTTGGTTGTTGATCACTAATGAAGAAAGAGATTGGAAGGTGACCATTTGGAAAGGAAGGAAGATATTTAGAAATACTACTATAGAATATGTAATCTCATCCTGGTTGTTCTTGTGTGTTTATTTAAACTTTCAATCTTGCTAGATTACGGTATTATGGTTTTAAGCTTTTAGGGAGACCTTTAAGATTGTGATAGACATTTGGAAGTTGTTTTTCAATGAGCACTTTCACCTGCGTAATCTCTAATCTAAAGTTATAGCATTTTAATTTTTGTATTCAAGTGATTCTATAACATGAAGAATTAGAACCTTTGTGTTTTATTAATGTTGTTCTATTCTAGGTTTGTGTCATATTTTTTATCTTGTTGTGTACCCAGGCGATGTCTGTGAGGTCTCTATTTTAGAACCCAAGTCATAATGAGTCTTTGTTTTGCTTCAATTAGTTATTAATATTTGTTTAATATTTTTGTGACTATTGCTTCCATTAGCAACCATAGAAACCTCTATTTCAATATTATATATTTTCACACTATTGTTTTATTCAGGCTAATGTTCTTTTGGTCTCAGATAGTTGCAACCACTATTCTTTGCTTTATCATAAAGTTTATTTATAAAGAAAACCTTTTTTTTTAACCTCAGTTGTTGGCCATGTTGTGGTTATGTTTGTCTCTATGCATAAGGTATGAAGACTATGTGTAATTATATTTTAGTAGCAATTGATTCTTTTATGCTTCTTTGGGAAGGATTCGTTTACAATGGATAATTTAGTGACGTAAACATGGTTTTAGGGCATTTGGTAAATGATGTATTTATATAATTTTTAAAAATATCTTTCTTTGTACCCGGTGTTGTAGGTGAGTTTGAGAGGAGAGGGCAATCCTCCAAGGGAGGTCCTAGGTTCAAATCTCCACCCTACCAAAAAGCTGAATTGGGTATCCAAAATCCAATTGATAATGTTGGTGCGGGCATGGTCGGGTGCGACTCCTGGGTGACTTTGATGGTGTAGAACCCCCTGTTCATGGTCTCTCATATCAAAGCGGTCCCGCAAGGGGTTTTTCTATATATATATATATATATATATATATATATATATATATATATATATATATATATATATATATATCTTTCTTTGTGTAGTTTGCATGATCGTTGAGGTCAACCACTTTGCACGTATGCTTTTTAATCCATATTAATGTTGGGTGCTTTATTGGTATTGATTTGAGTGCATGCTATTAATGCTATTATATGAATTAATATTGAAGAATGAAACTTGATTAACTAAAGTGTTTTATGATTGATGATTATTCCATTTTGTGTTTGGTGGTAGTAGTTGCATGTCTTGGATTTAAATATTTATCCTCCAAAGTAAAAATTCGTAGCATTTAATACTATGTTGTTGCTACCTTTCTAAAAGAATATTATAGTTATAGCTAGATGGAGATAGCACTCTTTTTAGCTAGTTCGCTATGTAGTAAAAGAATATTATTTTGCATTATGTTAACTAAAATCATTAGTCATGGTAGAAGACCATTGCTTTTAATGATTTATTTTGTGTTTATTAACTTAAGGAAAACAAAGAAAAAAATAGATCTATTTTGGATTTTAGTTAAATTGGAAAAAGAGAAGATATTTGAGGGCTTAAGTAATAGATTTCCTAAGGCTTGAGTAGATAAGGAATCCATTATTGAGAGAAGTAAGAGATTCTCTCAATGTTTCTTGCATGGATTTTTCTTGGATGATGTTATTGCATTAATGTATATTATTTTGCATAGTGCATGTAGAATTGCATATGCATATAAGAGTTGGCTTGATTCCTAAATTTCTAGCCAAAACTCATGGGAGAGAGCTATCAAGAATAAATATTGAAAGGAAATATGAAAACAAGGACTATTCATAATGATATGAAATAAAAATATTGAAGAAGAGCATTTACTTGGAAGGAATTTGTATTAAAATTATGCAAAGCTTTTGATGAAGAAAGAATGTATAGTAAATATACTTGTTATAATATTTCAAGACTTGATCAAGGATAAAATATTATTATGTTGTTCTTTTATGTAAGTTCTTATAATATTGGTATATGCAAAATAAAAGGATATGTTGAATTCATGGATTATGATTATAATTCCTTTGATGATGTGTAATTATTTCATTGTAAATAAGAAAATTTTAAATGCTAGTATTATGATTTGTAAGTATTTAACCTTTAGTAATGTGTTACACTAAATTGAATTTATGAATTAATTTAGCACTTTATTTCATTTGAGATATGCTCATATCTTTTAGTATGTTTAGACTCTTGGGTTGGATGGAGATTATTTTTGGGTATGAATTTAGAGACATATTAGAAAACCCTTGATTCAAGATGTATCTAATCGTTATAGGAGTTTAGGTAATGCAATAATTAAGTATTTATGAATGATACACCTTGAACGGTGAGACTTGAGTGCTTCCAAAGTGATGAGACTTTTGGGTAGTCCTAAGCAGTGAGGCTTGGATGTATTCCTAGTGGTGAGGTATAGGAAACTAAATAGTGGAATGATTCACCGAATCATTTACAATACAATATAGTGGTGGCACCTTGAACAACGAGGCTTGAGTGACCATGGTCATTATCAGGTAAGTGATAATGGCCTTAGTCCATGAAGGTAAAAGTAATTAAGCACTAAGGCATTATACCAAAATAATCCTACATAGATAGACTTATGTACTTTTAGGAATAGATATCCCTATTTAAGTATTATAAGCCTTAAAGTATAATACCTATGCCATGGTCAAGTTGTCCTATATTGGAGAGGGTATAGGAAAAGTAGGGGGACCATTGATGGCATCCTTTATAAATGGTGAGGTTTAGAAATGTAAACCCCATAAGTATAGGAATTTGGCCACTCATGTCCACTTGAGTGTCTTCTATAACGACATTGAACTCAAAATGTAGTTATGCCTTACAATGTTGAAAAAATATTGGGACTTCATTGTGAGTTTTCCTTGTGAAAAAAAACTTTGTTGTGGGTTGATTTGGTGGGTTACAAAAATAAATTAAAATTAATGACATATAGATTAAAAGAATGGAACAAGAATACTTTAAAAAATATTTTTGAGAAGAAATAATTGAAAGAGAAACTTTTAAAATTATAAAAAGATGAGCAAAATTATCCAAGATAAGAGGAAAGGGAGTTGCTTAGTTAATATCATAATATTTTGAGTAAGAAATATAAAATTTGGATATTAAAAGCAAGACCGACTTGGTTAAATAAAGGAGATAAAAACACAATTTTTTCATAGGATGGCAATAATATAGAGATTAGCTAGAATTAAATTAGTAAAAGGGGTTTGGATTGAAGACTAGAGCAAAATCAGAAAGGAGACAAGGTTCTTTTACCATAATATTTTAGGATCAAAGGAGATTGAAGTCCTTAAATGATAAGCTACAAAAAAAGTACCTTTAGACAATAACAAATTTATGGAGCCTATTACTCTAGAAGAAGTTCATTCAACTCTTTTATCTTTTGATAAGGATAAATCCCTAGGTTTGGATGGAATCTTTGCAACATTCTATCATCATAACTAGGAAATAGTGAAGGATTATTTATTGGTGGTAGTGGAATAGTCTAGGGTAAAATAGTACATACCTTATAAAAGAAATATAATATATCTTATCCTAATTTTAAAAAATAAGTATGTAAAATTATTTGATTCATTCAGGCCCATAAGCCTATGTAATATGACATATAAGATAATATTTAAAGTGATGGAAAATTGATTAAGACCACTATTAGACAAAATTATTTCAAAAGAGTAAGGAGGATTCGTGAAATGGAGACATTCTATATGAGATCATTGTAGCTCATGAAGTAATGCATTCAACAACTTCTAGAAAAGAGAGCAGTGGTCTGAAATATTGATATGAATAAATTCTATGATAAGGTTAAATAGAATTTTATTTTTGTAGTATTAAAAAGTCTAGATTTGGGAAGAAATGGGCTAGATGGATTTAAACTTGTCTCTACAATATCATATTTAGTGTTGGTCAATGGGCTAGTAATAGAATCATTTAAATCCAAGAGAGATCTTAGATAGGGATATCCTCTCTCACCATACCTGTTCATTATTATGCCATAGATATTAGGAAGGAACTTGAAGAAGGCATACAAATATGGGTTAATAAGTAGACTTAAGACTAGTAATAACATCAATAACATCACCCATCAACAATTTGTAGTTGATGTGATCATTTTTGGGAGGGTAGAAAAATATAAGGTCATAGGTTTGAATAACTTATTAAAGGAATTTGAAAGAGCATCGGGGCAAAAATTTAATAGGAAAAAATCCAAAATTTACTTCCTAAACACTCCAATGAGAATCAAAGCAAGGGTATGTAGGTTACTTCAAATGGAAGAGGTAAATTTACCAGCAACATATCTAGGCATGCCCTTATTTAATGGGAGAATGAGGATATGAAATCCAGTTACAAGTAAAGTTTAAAATAAACTACTGATATGGAAAGGTAGATGATTATCATTAACATGAAGAGTGCAAATAATTAAATTAGTCTTATAGGCCATTCCAACATATTATATGTCCTTGTATATTATGCCAAAATCAGTAGAAATATTTTTAATCTATATTATGAGATCATTTTGTGGTCAAGATTACATGATAAAAGGAAATTTCCTTTGATGAAATGGAGCAAGGTGTGTGATGATAAAAATAGAGGAGGTTCTAGTTCAAGAGTTATTATGGATACAAACTTAGTTGTAAGGGGGAAGTAAATTGAAGATTATACAAAGAGAGCCAAAGTTAATGGAAACAAATTCGTGTAAGTATGTTGAACCTAATGATCCAAGCTTAATATTTACTACATTCTCACTATCAAATGGTTCTACACTATAGAACGATTTAAAAAATAATTGATCTAATGATTAAAGGTCTAAGTTGGGTGGTGGGAATTGGAGAAAAAATCTATTTGGATGGATACTTTGTGTGATAAAAACAAACCATTCAATATAGATCTAATTTTGAAGCGATGGATAAGATTACCTCAAGATAAATATGGTGTTAGGGTTTCAAACATTATGCACAAGAATTAGGAAGGAAGATACAAATGAATTTTTTTTTTTTTACAAGTATATCAAACATTGTTGCTAGGAGGTATTTGAGAAGAAACATAACAACAATGATTATTTTGAGGGGAATCGAGGATAAATAATTTGATTTAGGAGTTGAATATATCAAGAGAATACTCAAAAAGAAGTAGATATAATGAAAATCATCAACAAAAGAGAAATATTACAATAATATAGAGAGATATTTGGGATATCCTAAGCATTCCAAAAATCAAAATATTTGTATGACTAGTAGGTCATAAAATTTTTTTATCCTAGGATAACCTAATGAAAAGGGGTTATCATGGTCCCCCACTTCGTGTTCTATGTAAAAAGGAGGAGAGTATAGACCATGTCTTAGGACACTATTCAATAGTTTGGTAACTATGGCAATGGATTCTTAATATGTTTAGTAAATTCATGGCGATGAATGATAAAATTGAAGATTGGTTGAAGCAATAATAGATGACTTTTAAAAGTGAGGTGTTACAAACAATCTAGGATACATCGAAAGATACAATACTTTGGACTATGTGGTTGGAAAGGAACATAAGAATATTTAAAGGAAAGAAAAGCTATTTAAATGTACTAGAAAGGAAGATTTGTTTAGCTATAGAAGAGTCTAAACCAATCCTATCAACTCACCCAATCCCTAATATTGAAGTAGAGAGACTTGATAGATGGATTGAAGTCATCAAATGGATTTTTGATGTTGGGTACAAGAGAAACAAAAAGAAGGTAAAGGATATAAAATGGAAACCACCAAAAGTGGAGTTGGTCAAATTGAATTTTAATAGAGCATCTAAAGGAAATGCAAGACTAGTAAAAGGAGGAGGAATAATTAGAAATATCAAGGTTGATATTTTGTCACATTACACTTTTAATAGTGGATTTAAGATAAATAATGAAGTTGAAGCTTGGGCAGCTTTGGAAGGGTTAAAAATATGTAGACAAATAAAATGGAACAAAGTATGGATGTAACACAATTTATTAATAGTAATAAATGCAATTTTGAGGAAAGCAAATACTTTATGGAACACACAAGAAATAATTGTGGAAATACAAGACTTTGCTACAAATTTTGGAGAAATTAGGTTTACAAATACATTAAGGCAAGGGAAAAAATATGTAGATAGGCTAGCCAATAAAGGATTGTGAGATTAAATTCTGTTTTCCATGGTTAGAGGAAGGAATATGTTTAGTTGAAGCTAACAAGAAAATGTTTACTATCTCAATCAAATGATGATTAAAATTTAATTTAATGTTTTGTATTGGTAACATTTACTATATTTAATAACATTAATGTGTATTTAATTACAGTTCTTGTGGTTGCACTTATGTTTCAAGATGGAAACTAACAATCCAAATCTAGTAAATTAGACTATGATAGTGCAAATTTTTGGAAACATTTCTCTATTAAGATGTAGTGCGCATATAGTAGAGATGGAGTTTTAATAATGTGAAGGCTGCTACACAAAAATATCAAGTAGAAGGATGTTGGATTTTTTAATATTTGTATTTATAGAAAATTGAAGAAGATCCAAAAAATGAAAATCAAGAATTTAGAAATTTTATGAAAAAAAAGAAACTAGCAGCCCAAATTTGGTAAAGTGGACTATGATAGTGTGAAGTTATAAAAATATTACTCTACTAAGATGCAATGCATAAACAATAGAGGTGGATTTTTGGTATTGTGAAGGCTATTGTAGGAAAATATCAAGAAGAAATATGTTGAATTTTGAAATATTTATATTTACACTATAAATTAAAGAAGTTCCAAAAATGAAAATCAAGAATTAAAAATTTTTATTTAAAAATGAAGGAAACTAGCAATCTAGATTTGGTAAAGTGAATTATGATAGCACAAATTTTTGGAAATATTACTTTACTAAGATGCAATAGACAATAGAGGTGGAGTTTTGATATTGTGAAGGCTACTACAAAAATGTTAAGAAGAAGAATGTTGAATTTTTGAATATTTTTATTTACAAAGAAAATTGAAGATATAAAAAATGAAAATAAAGACTACAGGCTTTTTATGAAAAAATGTAGGTATCTAGCTATAGCAACTCAATTGAGATGAGAATTGAATCTATTTATAAAATCTCAAAATCTAAATAAGAGAGTTGTGATTTGTCAAGAGTGGGGGATCTGACTACAACCCTTTTTTCTCAAAATAAAAATCCGTATACCAAAAGAGGAAGAAGAGAATGAAAAGGAAAGACAAAATAGAAAATAAGGTAGACATATTGGTAATAGTAGTAGGCATTAAATTAGTGGCTAGTGGTGGACTTTTTAAGTTGTAATTTAGCTTATGTAGAAGAAAAACAATCAAAGGAAGAAAATTAATTTGCTTATAAATAGGATAAATAATAACTACTCTTATAATTTATTTTGCAAATGTAAAAAATATATTTATTTTTAAATAATAAGAAAAAATAATACAAATATAGAGACGATCACAAATAAATAATAATCATATAATATCAAATTAGTTTATTGATTTATCTATATTTTATTAATACAAAGGTTTTAAAATTAGCTAAGATTTGGTCTTTCATCTATAAGGATAACTTAGTTGTAGCTCAAACCAATGATTTAAAATTTATTAATTATATATCTTTTATATTCATTCAAATTAAGATATCATATCCAAATTTGTGCTCCACAATCTTCATGTCATGCCCTCCATTGCCTAGAGTAGGGATGGGCATTGAACAACAACATGCATTTTCAACAATGGTCTTTAATATTGATGGTCTATTGTTTGAGGGTTAAGCACAAATAGGGTCTAGAGTTCTCTCTTAGAACCTAGTCTTACAAATTTGAATGCATGTGAAAGTCTATAATTAAGCCAAAAAAAAGTGCACTTGACTTGGTGTGTTATCTACTAATGCTTCCCTATTGAAAATGCTTGTAATATACATGAAACTTCTCCACTCTTTGTTGTAACAATGAAGACTTGAGATTTAAAAGTATCTCCTTTGATTTTTCTTCAAAGCATATGATGCCTGGAGATAGATTTATTCTTTATTCCAACCACACTATATTGATCTTTTTATTTTGTATTCTAATCTATTTTAGGATACATATCACCTGCCACAGAAAATTATAATAATTTTAAAATTAATATTTAATTATAATTTTGCAAAAATAGAATAAGAAAATATTTCAAGATAAAAGTGTGCATACTTGTTTCTTATAGAATGAAAAAGTTAAAGTTTAACCTACTATTGCATTTTGTATTTAAATTCAGACCAATAATTCCATTTTGAAGTTTAAGCACCCATAAACATTAATTGCTCAACAATACAATGCTTTCTATGATACTAATAAAATAAATATTGATTATCAAATGGCATTAACTAATTGGTTAAATTCCTCAACTTTTAAGGAGACCTAGGTTCTAATCTTGCCAAACAATATATTTACAATTGTGAAGTTGTTGTAATAGTATGTGGTCTTGATGTAATATGGGTGGGGCCCATTCAATCCCATATAACCTATTTTAAAAATAATAATTCTTGATGCTTAGATACTTTGCAAGATCAATTTCATCATAATCATAATTGTACATATTATACAACTCCCACTAGTAGGGATAACAACTCATTTTTATGATTATCAAGAAACTAAACCTTACATATTATCATCAAGGATTACAATAAAATTTTTCATATGCATAAGGAAATATTGGAGCTTAAATTAACAATGACATAAAGTATATAGTTAACACTATTTTTTTATAGTACCAAGAATATCTAACCATAGGACAAATAGGACATGCAAATGAATTAGATGATAATTGATTACTTATAAAGTAATCCACCTATAGAAGCACGTACAACAACTATTTTTTTTTTATATTTTACTTAATACATTTATATTTTTGCAATTATTGAGAGAATTTTTATGCTAATAAATGTTTTTAGTTTTCTTTGGGTTTTTTTACAAAATTCAAGCACTCAAAAAATAATTATCATTGTTATTTTTTAAACATAATAATTGAGTCATTTTATCTGTACATTGTGCATATTGTGGTTTCATACTAATTTTTTATTAATGGAATATATAGGATTGGAATGAACCTCACTTGTATTTACATCATGACCACATAATGGTGGTAGAACTTGAAAATTATACATGTATTGTTTGGCAAGATTCAAACCTCAATTTCCTCCTTGAAAGTTGAAGAATTTGAACATTTGAGCTAATACCATTTGATTAATGTAAACTTAATTTTATAACTTATATGTGTACTTATTTAATTTATTAATTGTCAAGAAAAGTTAATTTCAATAAAACAAGTGCTTGAGGTTGTTGGAGGTACTTGGCTATGTAGAGCCTATTAATTTTATTCTACTTAAGCATAAATATATAAATATAAATATTAGATATATGTTATATTTTATTACTAAAATGCTTAACTCATATAAAATTTATTAAAATTTTATTTTAGTTGAAGAGTAGAACAATATATTACATCATCTAGTCTTATTTATATGATATTTAAATATTACATCATGTTATTTTATTGAAATTTAGTATGATAAATCACCTTTTCAAATATGTATCCATCACAATGCTTAGATTTGAGCTTGGATATGCTTAGTATAATAAATTGCCTATCCATTACAATGTTTAAATTTAAGCTTAGGTTACACTTAGATAATTGAGCTTATTTATCATTAATCATCCTGTCTTAGACTAGGTTTATATATATATATATATATATATATATGTGTGTGTGTGTGTGTGTGTTTTTCCAATTGCTTTTATGATGTTGATTTGAGCCTCATTAATATTCCATCATAATTATTCTATTGCAATATTTTAATAAACATGTATTATTATCATGTTATTTTTTAATACATAAAACAATCAGTAACACCATTGGATGTTACCACTATAAACCTTAGTCCACTAGATCATGTAAAGTCAACAACATCATTAGGTGTTGCCACTATAAACCCTAACCCTCTAGGTTAAGCAGGGTCAACAACACCATTGAATGTTGACACTATAAACCTTAACCTACTAATTTAGACGAAGTCAATGAGCTCCTTGACCCTCAAGAGCATCAAACTAGGACAATTAACCAAAAAATACTTAATCACTACCATCCAACCTATCCTCATATATATAATCAACAAGGAAATAATGTTAACTAAGTTCACACCCATATAATGATATCTTTTTACCATTGTTTTATGTTAATATTTGGTTAGATCTTTAAAGAAATCAAATATTAAATTGAATTCATAAAATGTTATCATAAATTCAACCCTTGTTTCAATTGTATTCATAGCTCTATAATATGTTCACCTATTGAAACCTTAGTGCACTTGGGGGTACAGCACAACAGTTCGGGCTTTGGCTCTTATTTGGGAGGTCCAAGGTTCAAACTATGGCGTGGGCGAGTGTGTGAGGGGGTGGGTGTGTGGTGGATTTGTGTTAAATTCCCTATTGATAAGTATAGCTCTCGGATTTACGAGGGGTCATGGTTGGGAGGAGACTGCTCAGCCCTGTACGTCGGTCATAGGGGTTTCTCACAATAACCAAATCTAAAAAAAATACCTATTGAAATCTTAGTTTATGGTATTAAACCTTTTATTGCCTAACACTTGCCCCAAAACCTTTGGGCAAAAGTTTAAATATAACTTAGTACCTTCAAATATAAAGAATACGTATTTATTTATTTAGTTAAATTGGATATATACTATACAACATGACCATATCATTGTACTACAACAACTTATCAGTTATACATGTATCATTTGACCAAAATTGAACTTAATTTCTTTCTTACAAATAAAAATATTTAACCAATTAAACTCGTACCATTTGATCAAGTGGCATTAGCTCAATCGGTTAGATTCCTTAACATTTAAGGAGGAAACCAAGGTTCAAATATTTCAAAGCGATACATGTATAATATCCAAGCTTTGTTGTAACACCACTACGTGGTGATGATGTAATACAGGTGGGGTTGTTTCACTCCCATTTAATTAATTGAAAAAAAAAATCATACCATTTGATAAGACAAATAATAAAATTAAAAATAACTTTAATTAAAGTTTGGTTAAATACTAATCCTTATTTTTATATTAAAAATTAAAAATTTATTTAAAAATATATATGAAATATTAATTTAAACATAATAATATTTAAAAATATATTATCTGTTTATATTATAATCTATCTAAAATTTTAGAAAATAACAACCTTTAAAAACCTAAAGCAGAAAAATGTATACAAATCATTTGATATAGTTTAAAATATTAATGTATATTTGTAAAAATAATATGTAGTTAGTTCATTTGGGTAAATTGTTACAATCATATGTAAGCTAAATGTTTTTTCCAATTGGTTATATGGGATTGAAACAGTTCCATATGTATTACATCATCACATAGTGGTATTATGACAAAGCTTGGATATATCCATGTATCACTTGGCAAGATTTGAATCTTGGTCTCTCCTTAAATGTTGAGGAATCTAACTAGTTGAGTTAATGCTACTTGATATATGCAAGTTAAATGTTAAATTAGATTAAAAATGATATATAATTAATTAGTGTTAGATTTTAATTTTAAATTTTATTAATTATTATTATTTATTAGAAGGATTATTTTCATTGATTAGAAGTATAAAAACATATGAATTAAATGAATTTATCAAAATTATTATATAAATTATTTATCTTTGTGAAGGATTAGGACAATTTTTTTTTTTTAAATATCTTATCTTTTAGGAGCTATATCTTCGTGAAGGGTTGTTCGATTTAGCTGGTTCTTTGACCTGTTTTTCTATAACTTGAAGAGCTTTAAAATGAGTTATCATAAGAAGGAATTCAAACAATATTGAGGAAGATATGACCCTACAAAGTTAGCCATCCAAAACAAGGGCACTAAAAATTTTCAAGTCATGAAAAATAAAATTGCAAATATCTGTCAACCAGGGTTCAGATGATGCAAGGAGCACTGGAGGGCTAGGGATTTAGTGAGGCAAGAAATTCTATTTGGGCATAGAATTTTTCAACCAAGTTTCTATGACAAAGGTCTATAAACATTGTAATAGGGAAAAGATTACCAAAATATTTGTTGAGAAAATTTTAGTGAAATATTTTCTCTGTGGAGTAGCCCGTATTGGGTGAACCAAGTTAAATTGGTGTCTCTATTGTGTGTGATGATTTATACATTGTTTTTATTACTGCTATTTATATTACCATTGATATATTGCATAATATTGTTTGGAAAATAAAAGTAAAAAGTGGTATTATATTGTTCACCCCCCTCTCAGTATAAGCTTGTGTTCTTCAATTGGTATCAAAGCGAGTTCCTTCGAAAGAGTTTAATAACTTGAAGGAAAATATCTCAAGAACACAGATAGAATGGATCTTCAAGGAATTTAACACCATTGTTTGATAGGCGCATGCAAATTATTATAATTTTTTTATCAAATATTATATTTGCCATAGGATATTCTAGTAGATATCAGTAGATTTGAGTTTTTCATGGATTGATATATAGCTAAAATACTTAGAATTATATCTAGTAGTAGAGGTTAGTGAGACGACCACATATGATAGATCCTTGTTGCTCAAAGATAGAGTGATTTTTGGTAAATTTAATGGGTATTTACCAAGAGTTTCAACCTTGAGAAAATGAATTGATGGGAGTTAGTCTCTAGAAGTGAGTCTATCCTTTATTCCTAAAGGTTTATTCCTAGCCATAATTTGTTTCAAATAATAAAGAGATAAAATTATAAAAGGGATCCTTGGTATATAAAAAAAAAAGCAAGACTCTTCTTTACCTAGTGGTATGAAGGCTTTTCACCTAAGGATGAGTGGGTTTCCCATTTAATTTAGGTAAATGGATACCTTCAAGGCAATAGACAACAATCTGGAAGAATTCCTTGAGATTTAAAAACTACAAAAGATGGATTCTTGGAAAATATGCATGAATATTGGTCATGATTGATATAAGTAAACCTTTACCAAAATCAATCATTCTTAAGTATGGGGATAATATGTGGACCCTAGCCATAGATTATGAAAAAATATCTTTTAGATGTAGAAGAAGTCATGATGTAGGACATATTGAGATATCATGCCCTAAGAAGAGTCCAAAAAAATCATATGTAGAAAAATGTAATAGAAACTTACAAATAGATATGGATGAGGATGGGTTTCAACTTCTAAAAAATAAAACTAGACTAACTAAATCAAATAAATAGTAGAGACCGGTAAGGAAGGATATTGGAAGAAATACCAACTCTTTTGAGGCTTTAGCCTATGAAGAACAAGTAGATCAAAGCTTAGAGGATACAATACAACATGTTCAACATATTAACAAGGAACCATCTATTTAGTACGATATTTATTAAGGGATGAATATTCTTGATGAACCTAAGGAATGTGTCTCATCAGATTTTGAAGCCTCTCTTGAAGGACCATGCACCATTCAAAAGAAAAAATGGTAAATAAAATGCAATGTTAGATGTTAATACCTCTACCATTAATAAGAAAATACTAAAAAATGAGTAGGACAAGTCAAAAGCTTCCATAATAGAGCTAGGATATGATAAATTTAATGGAAAAACTTTTGAAATAATATTGAGGAATAGAATAATAAGACCTACTCCTAATACAGGCAAGGAAAAAAGAGGAAAACCCTAAAATTATTAAGGAAAATCTAGGGAAGCAAGCACAAACGTAGAGAAAGGAACATACACTAGGTTGGTTGAACTTTTCTTTACCAAAAAATAAAATAATATTGTTAATTCATAGGTGGGACCAGTAGCCTCTAATGAGACATGATTACCATATCATGGAATATAAGGGGTGCTTATACCCCCTTAAAGTAGAGGTGTATTAGAGACCTTTTTTTAAGTAATAAGCCTAATATTCTTTGTATCTAGGAAACTAAAATGACAAAAGAAGAAGTTTTCAAAACTATGAAAGCATTATGGATGAGATGTGAAAGGGATGTTATAGATTATAAAGGAGTGGTAGGGATAATTCTAACTTGTTGTAATTCTATGAGAAACTCTTGTGTAATCATTCATAAAATTAGGTATCAGATAGCCTCTTTAGTCACATGCTACTTTGCATATATTAATTTCATCCTTATCAATGTCTATGGATCTACAACTTAGTCAAGTAGATTAGAAGTTTGGAGTGGGATTGAAGCCTATATAAATAAAGAACAAGAAACCCGATTCATGATCATAGAAGATTTTAATGCCATAACCAAGCTAGATGAAATTTTTTGGGGAATTAGAAAATTAACCCAAAGTATGAGAGATTTCTTAGCTTTTATTCAAAAAAATAATCTATGGGATGTTGAGTTTGAAGAAGACAACTATACATGGACCAAAAACAAGAGAGACCAAAACCTAATAGCAAAAAAATTAGATAGATGCATTCTCTCATATCATTGGCTAGATGAAGGGACTTAGGTTAAAATTAATACCTTAACAAGGATTGGTTCAAATAACTGGCTAATACAAGTTAAAATAGTGGTAAATGAATTATATATATATATATATATATATATATATATATATATATATATATAAAAATATATATATATATTTTTTAAAACATGAGTAAATGTGGTAAGACCATCCTCAATTTTTTGATATGATAGCACAAACATATAATTTTTTAGGAAACGTGGGTTGTATACACTTCAAAAAAAAATTAAATCAATGACATCTAGATAAAAAGTATGGGACAAGAACATTTTTGGAAATTTTTGAGAAGAAAGAAGAACTAAAATATAAACTTTTAAAATTCCAAAAAGGTGATCATAATAATCCAAGCTCAGAGGAAAGGGAGTTACTTAGTGAATATCATAATATTTTGAGTAAGGAAGAGAAATTTTGGAGATTAAAATTGAGATGAACTTAGTTGAAAGGAGATAGAAATACAATTTTTTCATAGGATGGCAATAGTATAGAGATCAAAATCCAGGATTAGTAGAATTATATTATTAGAAGGGGTTTGGATTGAAGGCCAAAGTGAAATTAGAAAGGAGGTAAGTTATTTTTATCAGAATATTCTAGGATCAAAGGAGTTTGAAGTTCTTAATGATAAACTTCTACAAGAAGTTCCTTAACTTATAACAGATGAAGACAATAGAAAAATGATGGATCTTATTACTCTGGAAGAAGTTCATCTAGCTCTTTTCTCTTTTAGTAAGGATAAATACCCAGGTCTAGATGGGATTTCTACAACATTCTATCAACATAATTGGGATATAGTGAAGGATTCGTTATTGGTGATAGTGGAACAATCTAGGGTAAAAAAATATATACCCTATAAAATAAATGCAACATATCCTACCCTAATTCCAGTAAATAAGGATGCATAATTGTTTGATTCATTTTTACCCATAAGCCTATGTAATATGACATTTGAAATTATCTCCAAAGTGATGGAAATTCGATTAAGGCAGCTGTTAGACAAAATTATTTTAGAATATCAAGGATGATTTGTGAAAGGGAGATATATTTTGGATGATATCATAGTAGCTAATGAAGTTATGTATTCAACAATGTAACAACCCCACTAGAACATCTATTATTTAAATAATATTTTGTACTTATTTCTAGGATGTGGTATTGTTGATGGATCTATGGGTGCAAGAATAGGTGTCCATATTTAAACAAACAGATCAAGAATACCATGTAACCCTCCTTCAGGAGGGTCGAGTGGGGTTTGGCTACAAGAGGTAAGGAGGGATATGATGAAAAAACCATGGCCCATGAGTACATGGAAGCTCACCAAAAATGCATTTCATATAGGAGCATCTTGATTGTTGTCTACATCATGCATATGCCTTGATTGTTTGTTTACATGCTATACTTCTCTTGCTTCTAATTAAATTGATATGGTGTTTAGATAATCATTTTATATTTATAATTGTTATTTAATGTTAAATGATATTTGTTTAAATTAAAAATAAATAAATAAATAATAGTAATAAATGAAATAATATATATATATATATATATATATATATATATATATATATATATATATATATATATATATATATATATATATTTATCTCATAATATGCCACCCATTTAATATAAGTAATTTTTTTTATAGGGAGGCCAAGGATTGAAGTGACACTCAATAGTTACTTGAAAGGATTGCGTGCATGTTTTGCCCATATGTCGAATGTATTCCATGCTCAATTTCTATTTATGAATGGATGAAATAGTTTTGAGGCATTCCTTTTTGGTGGTTTTGGACATTTTAGTGTGGTCTCTTTGTGTGCTTCACGTGATTTTGGTGAAAGATGATTTGTAGAGTGGGAATTTCATTGTTTTACACTGGGTCGGGGTTCCTTTTATCTCTTTTATAAAAAACCAACTTTTCTGTGCTTATTCATTTAAAGTGAGAATGTTGTTATTTTATTTTATTGTTGTTTTGTTTCCCCTAGAGTATTGCTGTCCAAATTTCTATTAAGTGTATGTGGGTGTATTTAAGTAGCTTATTGGCTAAGACCATATATGTCTAGTATACGATATTAATAGACTGTTGATGACTGCATATTGTGATGGATATATAAATATATATGTTTGGATTGTTATTGTAAGAACTGTGGCTTGAAAATGAGGAGATTATAATTTTTAATTTATATAAGAATTATGAAGTTCTCTTTGTTTTAAGTGCTTGTTGCATATTAATCTAAGGATGAGCCCTCTTGGAATGAATTGAAGAACACAAACTTATATTGAGAGGGGGGAGTGAACACTATAAGACCACTTTTTACTTTTCTTTCCTGAACAATATTATGCAATATATTGATGAAATATCAACATCAGTAATAAAAGCAATGCACAAATAACCACACACAATAGACACACCAACTTAACGTGGTTCACCCAATGTGGGCTACTCCATGGAGAAAATATTTCACTAAAATTTTCTCAACAAATATTTTGGGAATCCTTTAACTATTACAATGTTTATTGACCCCTATCTAAAGGAGACACTAATCTCCTAATCTAGTTTCTGGATATCTATCCACAAGAGACACCAATCTCCTCAGCTAGTTTGTGGATCTCTATCCATAGGATAACTCCTTCTCCTTTGCTCTGGTTTGTGATCCTATAGAAGAGTATTGCCTCCATTACTATGGGTTCTGTATATCTCTCCATTAAATACCTCTATCCTCTCTACCTTGGCTAATGGATCTTTATCCATTGGAGACTACCGTCCTCTACTCTGTCATCTCTAAATCTTGCTCTCATCTTTGTCTCAAATATACACTAAATATAGTCCTTTGGTATACCATAAATTTGCTCAATATCTATATTTGGTCTGCACTAAACATAGTCCTTTAGTCTAGCATAAATTTTCTCAATATCTATCTCTGGTCTGGCACAAATTTGTTTCCAAATTTGCACCAAATCCTGTCCTCAAATTTGTCCTCAAGCCTTAAAACAAAGCTTGACTCAATTACAATTCAACTCTATAAGATTTTCCCCAAACCTTAACTCAAGGTTTGAATAAATCAATTAATCAAATATACTCACAAGTCTACTCAAATACTTACCTCAAATTTGTCCAACAAGTCCTCTCAAGAACTTGTCCAATATGCTCTTAAGTATTCTCTAAGACTTGCCTCAAATATGCTCAACAAGTACTCTCAAGAACTTTTCTAATTTGATCTCAACTCTTCTCTAAGACTTACCACAAATCTTCATTGTAAGCTTCCATAAAAGCTTACTCAACTCAGTCCTTAAGTCCACTCTAGGACTTACTCAAATAAGCTCACAAGCTTTCATAAAATTTTATTCAACTCAACTTAATCTATCACATAAAACTTCTTTAATAACACAAAAAAGCTTTACATAGAATCTTGTTTAATCTTACATAAACATATATAGAATGGTTAGATACTCAATATGCTTCACACTCACAACAATGCTCAATCACTTTCAAAATATTTTGTTTAACCATAAAAATATATAGAGAATGGTTAGAGACTCAATATGCTTCACACTCATAACAATACTCAATCACTCTCAAAATCTCTTGCTTAACCACAAAAACATATAGAGAATGGTTAGAGACTCAATATGTTTCACACTCACAAACACTCAATCACTTTCAATCTCTCTTCCAAATCAAATCAGAATATAGAAAAATTTGTTTCATAGAACTTGAACTATCACTTCAACACTTCCAATCAACTAAGATCAATCAACTCCACTCAATGAAACAAAACTTTCTTACAAACCTAAGAAAATGTTTCACCCAAAGCTTTCAATAACTCACACTATGTAACTCAACCTTAACTCAAGATGATTACGAATTTACATAACAATGATACTCAAGTTATTTTACAAATCCTAGTTCAATATTGTTCTCAACTTCACATAACAATGGTACTTATGATCTTTCACAAACCCTAATCAAGCATATGAAATATTACTCAATATTTCCAACAATGCTTATCAAACAATCTCACATAACAATGATACTCATGTTCTTTCACAAACCCTAGTTCAATATAGTTCACTTGACTTCACAAATGTTCACCCAACATACATGTGAAAACTCACTCAATCATTTCCAACAATGCTTACCAAACAAAACCTTTTCACTCCAAATTGCATTCACAACATTCAACAAACAATATTCCACTCACAAGGAAGATATGCCTATACCTTTATTTTGAAGAAGATTAGATCTCAAAACCTATCTCAGTCACACTCAACCTCTTTGGAAATCTCAATGGTTAGATATCACAAATATGTCCTTAATGATTTCTTTCAAAAATATTTCACCATGCCAAAATATCAAAAATCAACTATACCTGATTTCTCCTTTCAAATCAATTTATAATATGATTTTATTTCAACAAATAACATATAACACTCTTGGAACACCTTATTACTCCTTTTAAAAACTTTAACCACTTAAAAATCAAACACAAGCATTAAATATTTGCATACCCTTTTATCTCCCTTGTATAACTCATAAACCCTTTAAATATGCAATTTTCAATTAATAAAACTTTAGGAAATTAAAAAATTAATTTCCACCCTTGCAATTTTTGGATGCAATGTTAAACCTTAGCCAATGTGAGCGCATAACTTTGTCAATCCTTCCAAAAGGTCTTGGCGGGTTTCGAACACGTAAACCCCTCCTTCCAAGCACCTTTGCACAATGTGTGCCTACCAAGTGGGCTATGTGCTTCCATGCAAAGGGAAATGCATGCGCCTTCCCTTTGTCCCTTATCTGATGGTGTAGGCCAAAACCCTTCTCCTCTTGCAAAATGAATACTGCGTGAATCGAACCCTTAACCTTGCACCTATGAAAGACTTAACACAACCCTTGGCTGCCAATTGCACTACCCAATGCTTTGGATAAGTGTTAGTGCTCCCACTTCACTTTGTTCCTTTGTCTACCCTTTGAAGCTTTTAAAACACATGTGAGTTTCTTCCTCTCTAATCACAACGCATGATTTTCGTAGCCAATATTTCTTTCGCATGGATAATATTTTGAAATAAAACTTGTCCCTGTTATATGCAATGTGCCATGTGCTCAAAAACTCGATGATTCTTGAAATTCAAATTTTAATTCGAATTAATTTTCCCTACTTCCATGTTCTTATGATCCTATTTTTCTTCATCATTGCTATTTCCAGTCTCTGGAAAATCAGTTGCATAATGACCATATTTACCATAATTAAAACATCTAACTTATTTCGTACCTTTATAATTTCTTGAGTCCTTGTTCCTTCTACCATAATTTGATTCTTCATCATTGGATAACTCATTGCTTGAATCTGAATTTTTACCCTTTGTCTTCTTAGTAACTTTGAAGGCTACTTCTTTTTGGGAAATAGGTTCCTCTTTTATTCTCATCTCAAAAGCTACGATAATGCCATGTAATTCATCTCTTATCAAAAGTTCAATATCTTTTGACTCTTCTATAACTAAAATCTTTTCACTATACCTTTTTGGGAGTGACCTTAAAATCTTATCACAAACATCTGTTTCTTCAACCTTAAGCCCAAGTCCTTGCATGGAGTTAACAACCTCATCTACACGAAGTAGATATACCGCAATGTTTTCCTCATCCTTCATTTTTAGGTCTTCAAATGTTCTCTTGAAGTTTTGCAACTTTTCTCTTTTAACATTTTTGTCTCCCTTATATATACCTCTCAAATTATCCAAATTTCCTTTGTTGATGTACAATGCATTAACCTTTATAAACTTTATTTCATGCAAGCCCCTTAAAATTCCATTCATTGCCTTTGAATTACTCAGATGTAGAAGCTTACCATATTTATCTGTAGGTGGAGTTGTTGGTGGTATGTATCCATTCTCAATTGCTTCCCATATTTCATTTCCAAGTGCCATTAGGTGAAAATTCATCCTTGTACTCCAAAGTGCATAATTATTCCCATCAAACAATGGTGCTAAATTCCCTGAAGATCCATTCTGAGAATCCATCTGTGTTCTTGAGAGCTTTTCTTTCAAGCTATTAAACTCTTTTGAAGGAACCCGCTCTGATACCAATTGAATAACACAAGCTTATACTAAGAGGGGGTGAACAATATAATACCACTTTTTAATTTTCTTTTCCAAACAATATTATGCAATATATCAATGGCAATATAAATAACAGTAATCAAAGCAATGTATAAATCATCACACACAATAGAGACACCAATTTAACTTGGTTCACCCAATATGGGCTACTCCACGGAGAAAATATTTCACTAAAATATTCTCAACAAATATTTTGGGAATCCTTTCCCTATTACAATGTTTATGGACCTCTATCCAAAGGAGACACCAATCCCATAATATGGTTTATGGATATCTATCCATAGGAGACACCAATATCCTTAGCTATTTTATGGATATCTATCCATAAGAGAACTTCTTCTCCTCTACCCTGGCTGGTGATACTCTAGAAGACTATTGCCTCCACTACTCTGGATTATGGATCTCTCTCCACTGAAGACCTCTGTCCTCTCTACCTTGGCTAATAGATATTTATCCATTGGATACTACTTTCCTCTACTCTATCACCTCCAAATATTACTATCAACTCTATCTAAAATCTGCACTAAACACAATTCTTCGGTCTAGCACAAATATTCTCAACCTCTATCTTTGATCTGCACTAAACACAGTCCTTTGATCTAGCATAAATCTACTCAATCTCTATCTCTGGTCTACACTAAACATAGTACTTAGGTCTAGCACAAATCTTCTTAATATCTATCTCTGGTCTGGCAAAAATTTATCCTCAAATTAGCACCAAACTTTTTCCTCAAATCTATCCTCAAGCCTTAACACAAGCTTGATTCAATCACAAATCAACTCTACTAGATCTGCTCCAAACCTAAACTCAAGGTTTGAATAAATTAATCAATTAACTCTGCTCACAAGTCTACTCAAAGACTTACCTCAAATATATCCAATAAGTCCTCTAAAGTACTTGTCTAATCTGCTCTTAAGTCTTCTCTAAGACTTGCCTCAAATCTGTTCAACAAGTCCTCTCAAGAACTTGTCTAATCTGCTCTCAAGTCTTCTCTAAGACTTGCCTTAAATCTGCATTGTAAGATTCCACAAAATATTACTCAAATTAGTCCTTAATTCCACTCTAGGACTTACTCAAATCAGATCACAAGCTTTCACAAAATTTTATTCAACTCAAATTAATCTATCACATAAAACTTCTTTAATAACACAAACAAGATTCATACATAATCTTGTTTAATATTACAGAAACATATAGAGAATGGTTAGAATCAATATGCTTCACACTCACAACAATGCTCAATAAATTTTAAACTCTTTTTTTAACCATAAAAAATATAGAGAATGGTTAGAGACTCAATATGCTTCACACTCACAATAATAGTAAATCACTCTCAAACTCTCTTGCTTAACCACATAAACATATAGAGAATGGTTAGAGATTCAATATGTTTCACACTCACAAAAACTCAATCACTTTCAATCTCTCTTCCAAATCAAATCATAATATAGAACAATTTGTTTTACAGAACTTGAACTATCACTCCAACACTTCCAATCAACTAAGCTCAATCAACTCAACCAATGAAACAAAACTTGCTTACAAACCCTAAGTAAATGTTTCACCCAAAGCTTTCAACAACTCACACTATGAAACTCAACCTTAACTCAAGATGATTCCAAATTCACATAACAATGATACTCAAGTTATTTTACAAACCATAGTTCAATATTATTTTCAACTTCACATAACAATGATACTCATGATATTTTACAAATCCTAATCAATCATATGAAAGCTTACTCAATATTTCCAACAATGCTTATCAAACAATCTCACATAACAATGATACTCATGTTCTTTCACAAACCCTAGTTCAAGATAGTTCACACTCAATTGACTTCACAAATGTTCACCCAACATACATGTGAGAACTCACTCAATCATTTCCAACAATGCTTACCAAACAAAACCTTTTCACTCCAACTTGCATTCACAACATTCAACAAACAATATTCTACTCACAAGGAAGATATGCCTATACATTTTTTTTGAAGAAGATTAGATCTCAAAACCTGTCTCAGTAACACTCAACCTCTTTGACAATATCAATGGTTAGATATCACAAATATGTCCTTAATAATTTCTATCAAAAATATTTAACCATGCCAAAATATCAAAAATCAACTATGCCTTATTTCTCCACTCAAATCAATTTATAATATGACTTTATTTCAACAAATAACATCTAACACTCTTGGCACACCTTATTACTCCTTTTAAAAACTTAAACCACTTAAAAATCAAACACAAACATTAAATATTTGCATATCCTTTTATCTCCCTTGTATAACTCATAAACCCTTTTAAATATGTAATTTTCAACTAATAAAACTTTAGGAAATTAAAAAATTAATTTCCACCCTTGCAATTTTCGGATACAATATTAAACCTTAACAAATGTGAGTGCATACCTTTGTCAATCCTTCCGAAAGACCTTGGTGGGTTTTGAATACGTAAACCCCTCCTTCCAAGCACCTTCACATAGTGCGTGTCCACCAAGTAGGCTATGCGCATCCACACAAAGGGAAAGGTACGTGCCTTCTCTTTGTCCCTTCTTCGACGACACAGACAAAAAACCTTCTCCTATTGCAAAATAAATACCACATGAATTGAACCCTTAACCTTGCACCTACGAATGACTTAGCGCAATCCTTGGTTACCAATTGCACTACCCAATGCTTTGGATAAGCGTTAGTGCTCCCACTTCACTTTGTTCCTTCGTCTACCCTTTGAAGCTTTTAAAACACATGTGAGTTTCTTCCTCTCTAACCACAACACATGATTTCCTTAGGAAATATTTCTTTTGCATGGATAATGTTTTGAAATAGAACTTTCCCCTTTTAAATGCAATGTGCCATGTGCTCAAAACATTGGCGATTCTTGAAATTCAAATTTTAATTCGAATTAATTTAAACTTTGTGCCCTTATAACCCTAACCTTAGGGTTAATTAAATTAAATCATAAACTAATGTATAACCAATTTTTTTCTTTAAAGTGAAAAACCCATTGCAGAGTCACCTTGGTATGAGAGACCACGATCAGGGATTTCTACACCGTTGCACCCGGCCTTGATCGCACCAACATTATCAATTGGATTTTGGGTACCCAATTCAACTTTTTGGTAGGGTGAAGATTCGAACCTGAGACCTCCCTTCGAGGATTGCCCTCTCCTCTCCAAAACACCTACAAAACTGGGTAATTTATAACCAATTTATTATAATTAATTTAATAACCTTAGGGTTTATTAAATTAAGTTATAAATTAATTTATAATGAAATTATTATAATTAATTTAAATCTTTAGATCTTGACCTTA
Source organism: Wollemia nobilis (assembly GCA_028583015.1). Classification (NCBI taxonomy): domain Eukaryota; kingdom Viridiplantae; phylum Streptophyta; class Pinopsida; order Araucariales; family Araucariaceae; genus Wollemia; species Wollemia nobilis. Next base: position 8,336,741 of record JAQPPZ010017081.1, on the reverse strand, counting down.
GACCTTTAATATTATAATAAAATTTTATAATATTATTTTTCTTCGGCCTTCTTATTGCTCTTTAGACCTCATCTGACCACCTTTAATATTATAATAAGAAATATTATTTCCCTTACGCCTAGAAGCAATATTTCTGTTGCACTGCTTACTGAAATTGATTCTTGACATCTTTTCTTTTGCCCTACTTACTAAAACTGACTCTTGAAATAAATAACAATAAAACCTTCTCATATTTCCTACATGAATAGATGATGCTATTCTGAGAAGAAATTACTTTGTCTTTTGAAATGAGAATATATCTTTGAATTAAAAAAAATTGATTAAACATTCTGTATGGAATTACATTCATGTTTTCTTGCATTTTTGGGTCGTGTTGATCTCATGTTCCCATTTACACCCACTATATTAGAGCGATGTGGACTAGCGCTCTCTGGAAGTATGTAGAGGTGTAACCGAGTTATGATGAAGTTAGAATTCATTTACTACTGCTAATGAGCGTAACCAGTATTGATATTTCAATAGAAGAAATATTTTGACACTCCATAATGAAGACGTGGATATTGTCTGCATTTCAAAAGCGAGTCTGGCTTGCTTATGTTCATAGACTGTGTAATTTGTAGCTAGTTTTTTAAGTCAAATAATTTTATTTGTTTTACTTTATATATGTTCTATTAACATTACTCTTTAACCGGTAACATCGAGCATATTAATATAGTTATCACCTTAATTTATGTGGAATAGTGATGCGTCACTAGAAAAGGACTCACTAGTGTATGTCATTTTGTCTTGCTAAACTTAAGATTTGAATGAAGTGAGTTTATAAAACTCTTCTTATGCATTGTTAAAAGCCATCCAGATAGGTGCCATCAATGTAATTTGTGTTATCCATATTACGTTAAAAACATAATTGCATTTATGTTTATTTTATCTTTTCATATTATTTAAATGATAATATAATTGAAAGCTTATGGTTGGGATTGTGAGCTTTGAATTAATTTATGTTATTAACTTAGCCTTACATGTTTTTTTGCTAAGTTTATTGTATTTACAAAATAGGTTTTGAAAGGGACCCAAAACCTTCTTACATAACAACCTTAGTGACTATGTAGCAGAGAAAAAACTACAGTGAGATTGCCCATTAAACCCAAAATTTCCCTATTACCAGAGGAGGGATCCCACCCCCACATCATGCCCATACACCCTGACTTGCAAGGAAAACTACCCCTACTAGTGTCCACACTCATAGTTGGACTATCTAGCCCACTCTAAGACTTCCTGGCAAAAAGTTGATCAGTCCACAAAAAATGCAGAGCTACCCGCACTCCAATAAAACACCCTAGCTACCCGAGGTCCCTATCTATTAGTTTTTTTCTTCATGCTGCCTGGGGGACGTGGCCTTCCCTAGAATTTGGGAATATTCCTGTAGCTGCTTCACTGTTGTGTTGATGATAGACGCCATTGGCTGCAATGCCAACTGGGACTTGGAATCTTCCTTATTGCTCTTGGTCTTCGATTTTTCCTGGATTGAGGAGGAGGAAACCTCCATATTTGGCTTCTTTAGTCTGGTAGAGGATATATCACCAAGGGGAGTTTTAACCGAAGCCCACCTCCTCTTCTACTCACTATGCTTGGCAATCTTGGTTGGAGTGGGCTTGATATTCCTTCCATCCTGGTTGGGCTCATCATGGGGCTCTTGGTGGGGGGAAGGGGGATTCTATGTAGGGGGATGGGTAGCCATGGGTTGAATGTTTTGCACCAGAGGCTATTGGGCTAGAGTATGCTTATACAAAATTGTGAGGAGCCCTTGGTGCTTGGGACACCTGTTCAATTTTTGAAACTTCTCCAAGGTGATATTGAGGGAGTAAATAAGGTATTTTGGGACGTATACATGTCTCCCATCGTGGAGGTGGTTGAATAAAAGGCCAAATGAAAATTGCATAGGGGTTTGGAAGGGTCATCACAGGTAATGTACTACATTATGGGGACAATGGCATGGTTCCATGGGGCTAGAAGGTCAGTCACATGTAACAAAGTTTAATCATATCCTAAGATTTTCTCCTTATCAAGGAATTGTTCAAGTTTCTCTTCCTAGTTATGCATGTCATGCTTGATAAGGTGTCATAACAGGGGGACACCAGAGACAAACACTAGGATGTCAACAGTAATCATAAAATGTAACCTTTGGACAGTGACCTCACCTTGGTTCGATGAAGCCACGAAGTCTTCGATGATAGGGTCTTCGGCTCTAGTGAACTTCTCCAAGAAAGGGATAAACTTTTTGGCATCCATGAAGGTTTTTGCATCAGGATGCAATTGTAGAAGGGCTGGCTTGACATAAGTCATGTTGGGAGCCATAATTAAGATGCAAGCAACCTTGGAAGGGAAATTACAGAGCTCGAGGGGTGACACAACAAGTGGGCCAAGGACAATTAAAATGATTAGAAAATGAACCCGAGACTTGGGATTAAGAAGGAAATTGTAGGTGATGAGAAATATAGATAGACTAGCCTAGGAATGGCTGATAAAATAGCCAGATGCCAGCTATATGAGCTCATGTGAAGGGTGGAAAAAGGCCAAGCTGGAAATGATGAAAGCAAGAGAGTTTCCAATATTGTGCTTCTTGCTGGTCACTTTGAGTACTCTTGATTCTCTAGAACACTCCCTAGAATTATGTGAAGGGATACCAGAAGATGATAGGAAGGGGTGTGAGCCATATGAGTTGGACACCGAGGCAAGTGCCATGTGCTACGGGTGACGAAAACCCATACCTTCTTAGCCCGACAAATTTCCACATCACGAGGATATATATTGAGAATGATGGTGTGGATCCCCACTTTGTGATTGACACATGTATCAAGACCATTTATCTAGGAAAGCCACTGTGGCTTGATGCTACTTGGATTTTGGGCCAACTCTCTTGACCCAACATCTTAGGTCCTCAGAGTTCAATAGGTTGACTTGTCTCCCTTTCCTTCTTCACTGTATTAACAATTACCTGGAAATAATCCTCCTTCCAAATCTTAAGCCTGATTCCTGAAGTAGCCAGATTGGCCACGAGGTCAACAACCTGATTGGCCTCCCTAAATATGTGGTAAATGGTTGTTCTTGAGCGATTGTGGAGAATCCTCCTAGATTCAAGGATGGAATTATGGATCTTCCATGATGGGATCTTCCCATTAGATATGTAGTTTATGATAATCTGAGAATCTTCTTTGATGATCACTTCCCTAGGATCCTCATTCAGTAGCAACAACCCCTTCTCAAGAGCCAAGGCTTTTGCATAATTATTTGATTGATGCCCTAGGAAATCTGCATAGGCAAGGATGATGATGCCTAGGTGGTATCTGATGACCCATTATACCCCTACCTTACCAGAATTTCCTTTGGATGCCCCATCGAAATTCAACTTGATCCAACCTTCAGGAGGTGGAATCCACCTAGCTTTGACTCTGGGATTCACCTTAGGCAACATCACAAAATCCTTAGGAGATGCTTCAAGGGATTGGAGGATGGCTAAGTCAATGTCTAATAGGGGAGGGCCAGAGCAGGATATGAGATAAGATTTCTCACTGGTAAAGACCAAGACCTTGGATACCACTAATAGGGGATCCCTGGGCTACCCCAAAAAATCTCTCCTATTCTACTCTAACCAGATATTCCACACAAGGTGGGGGAGACACAGGGACCACATGGATCTAAGCTTTGTATTGATGAAAGGATTTGGCCACTAAACAAAGAAGTTGATAATGGTTTGGGGTGGGGCCCATTGAATGTGGACACTATTGAGGATATGACCAAAAGCTTCAAAGGAGAACCGACAGGAACAAAAAATATGATTAGTGCTTTCCTAGCTGGATAGGCATAGATAACAACGATTAGGGATCATGAATCCTCTCTTGGAAAGGTTCTACATCATGATGATATTATTTTGTATGGCTATCTAGACAAAGAAAATGATCTTGGAAATGAGATTAGGTCACCAAAACAGGTTAAAGGCGATACTCGACATTGAAGCTAGACTAAGGATAGAGTATGCCAACTTGACTGTGAAGGTTTCACTATTGGTATTCTTCTAGATAGGTCTATCCTTGACTTCTTTCGATGGGATTGTGGTAGCTTGAAGAAGTTTGAATAGGGTGGCATCTTGCTCAGGGAAATTCTCCACTTCAATGGTCCTCCATCTTGGCTGACCTACTCCACGGCTAATAAAGCCCTCCACTTTGCTTCCTAGGGAAACTGTGGTGAATGCCTCCAGGCCTGCCAGCTCTCTGCTTTGCCTCAACAGGTTCTCTTGGATCCACCGATCATACCAAAATTCAATAGTATTCTCGTTCCCCAAGATCCATCAAGCCCCTTTTTGGATGATGCTTCTAGTTTGGATAATGGATTTCTAGAACATCGAACCATTCTGGGGTCCTAGGTTATCCAAGAAGTTGTGGCCTTGCAAATACTTCACCTTGACAATATCAATACAATATGAGCTAACATTGAAAAAAATATTCCAAGCATGCTTGGACAGGAGGGAAACATTCATGAGATCCATTTTTCTAAGCCCGATACCATTGTTGAATTTATTGTGGCACACCTTGTCCCAGGACACCAATGGGATCCTCTTTGTTTCTTCACTTATCAACCACAGGAATAATTTTGGATCTATTCAATCTTAGAGCTGACCATCATTAGGATTCAAAAGATAGACATAAAGTATACTGGTATACTTTGGTGGTAAGCTGAATTTAGGATGGCTTTTGCTACCTGGGAGAGAATATGGCCTTTCCAAGAGGCTAATTTTTTGTTTATTCTGTCTATGAAATTATTACACATAGGGGTAGCAGTTATTCTAGAAAATAGAGGGAGTCCCAGGTAGGTTGTAGGCAACAGCTCAGAGGGGTATCCTAGGATCCTAGTGATATTGACTTGATGGGATAGGGGAGTGAAGAGGAAATAGATTTTGATTTTTATGAAATTGATCTTCTTCTCAGCTACTCCTTCATAGAGGTGCAGGATATGTTTTATGGTTCTTTCTTGAGGGACTGAGGCTGAGGTTGCAAGGATGGTGTTGTCAAAATACTATTGGTGGATGACTGGAGGGATCCTGGAAGCAGTCCTAATCCCCAAAATGAGCCCTCTTTTGGTAGTATCTTTGATGGATCTTCCAAATGCTTTGGCCAGAATAATGAACAAAATAGGGGACATGAGGTCTCCTTGCCAAAGTCCTCTAGAGGTGGGGAAAAAACCTGTGGGGGAGTTGTTGACCAAGACGGAGAACCAAGATGGAGAGATACACTTGTGAACCAGCTCAACCCAGGTCGGGTGGAAGCCAAATTTGGGGAGGATGTATAAAAGGAACTCCGAACGGACCCTATAAAAGGCTTTGTTCATGTATACCTTGAGGAGAATAGCATGTTTCTTGGATAGGGTGGTGGAGTGGATAGCTTTGTGGATAGTAATAACCCCATATGTGATGATCCTCCCCTTCACTGAACTCCCATAGCATGGGTAAATGATGAGGGGGAGGATTTATTTGAGCCTATTAGCCAAGGCTTTGATCAAGATTTTGTAAAGGACATTACAGAGGCTAATGGGATGGTAATAAAAAAGTGACTTACAGGCTAGGGTTTTGGGTACCAAAACTATGAAAGTTGAGTTAATACCCTGAGGGATGGATTTGGATCTCTGGAGATACCTAAATGTTGCACACACTTCATTTCCAATTAGGTACCAAAAATCCTGGTAGAATTAGGGAGGGAACCCATCCAGTCCAGGGGCCTTATACGATTGCATGGAAAATATGGCTACTTTGATTTCTTCATTTGAGAGAGGTCTTATGAGCATTTCATTGGTGGCATAAGAAATTGAGTGGGGAATGTTACCAAGGAGGGCTTCTACAACCTAGGGGGCCTCTGGGGAGGAAGTTCCTAAGAGGGATTGGAATAAATTAACAGCTTCATCCCTAATGTTTGAAGTTTCATTGATGACCCTGCCGTCGAAGGTAGTGAGCTCCAAATTTTTTTTGGAGCTTCTATTTCTCAGAGTGGACATATGGAAATACTTGGTATTCGAATACCCATATATATGGGACTCAAGATTTCTACCTCCATTAAGTTTCCCCCCTAGCTAGGATATTGTGGTATTTTGTTAGGAGCTACCTTTCCTCCATTCTGGTGTTGTTGTCTTGGTGCCATTCCTGAATTTGGTGCTCTATAACATCCAAATTTCCTTTGATGGCCCTTTTCCTCTAAAAAATGTTACCACAAATTTCTTTGTTCCAAGTTATAAGTTGTCCTTTTATGAATCTAAGATTTTGGTATAATTTCTTCGATGGGGATCCCTGGAATGGTTGCTACCACCATTGGGACACCTGATTCTTAAATTTTGGGTGGTGAAACCACATTGAATCGAATCGAAAAGGGCTCTTGTAGGGATAAGCCATGGTTTTTTAAAATAGCAATGGGCTATAATCCAATCCAATTATGGGAATGGTATAGAGGGTAGCATCTCCAAAAATAGAAATGGCTTCATAATACAGGAGGAAACTGTCCAAATTAACTTGTATGATGTTTGCACCAGATCTTCTGTTGCTCCAAGTGTACATAGTTCCTTTTAACTAAACATCCATCAGTTCGTTTACATCAAAAAATCCTCCAAAGTCTTCCATGATTTTTATATCTAACCCACTTCCTCCCTATTTTTTAGAAGAAAACAAAGGGCAGTTGAAATACCCTACCAATATCCAAGGAATTGTTTCAAAATAAGTCCTCATGTGACTTATGAAAATCTACAAAGTAGCCCTCTCCAAGGGGTTATTGGGGGCATAGATTCTAGATAGAATCCACATCTTGGTGCTGCTCTTGTAATGGATTAACAAATTGATGATGCTATTGGAAGAAGATATGAGCCTTCCTTCCACTTGGGTTGGATCCCATAAAAATAGAAGCCCATCGACAGTTCCTAGGGTGGGGATGAAAACAAATTCACTTTTGGGCCAGATAGCTTTGGCAACTATTGGGGAGGATATTTCATTCATATTGGTTTCTTGAAGGATGAATATGGTGGGGTAATGCTCTTTCTTGAGGTCAGCTGCAATTCATCTCTTAGGGACAACATTGAGCCCTCTCACATTCTAGGTGAGAAGCTTCATATCAAACCTTTGAGGGGTTTTTTCCCTCCCTTTATGTGCTGGATGGGAGGTTTTAGATTCTTAATATATTCTGTTAGAAGGTTGATATGGTCAACCAACAGAGTATCTTGGGACCCATTATCTATGTCACCTACTACTTCTTTCCTCCTTTGGTCTACCAGGGATGGTCTAGCCCTTTTCTTCCCACTCCTAATATCAATTATGGAAGTTTTGATTTGGGTCTACTTTTGACTAAAGCTTTCAAATCGAGCTTGGGATGGGACTAGACTTCCCTTATACTCATTGTCAATATGGATGGATGCTAGGTCATGTTCCTACAGGGGAGGAGCCTTAGAGTGGGACAGAGATCCCCGAGGGATGATTGGTTGAGCCTAGGGGGAGGGGAAGGGGGGGTTCATCATCGAGGAGGAAACCACATAGTTCTCATAGGATAAATCAGTGTGGGGTTCTAAATAACATACCTGGTTCATGCCTACTAGAAGGGTGGTGATAGCACTATTGGATCCTTTGATCACCTGATACAGGGTCTTACTCAAGGCCCTCTCCTATGAAATATGAGCTTCAGGACTTCTTGACCTGCATGCACTACAGGGCTTTCCTGGATGGGATGCTCTAAAGGACCTTCCTAGATTGCTTGTTTCCTATGGATGGGAGGGTTCCTGGGGACATAGTTTCGTTGGCCTGGGAGCTAGTTTTGGGGTTTAAGTTGCTCTTAGGGATCAATAGTATTATTGGCTTCATCATTCTCAACTTTTTTGGTGCATTGGTTTGGGAGGTGGTCTTGCATGCTACAACACCCATAGATATCTGGTTTGTATTAATATTCGAGGGTATAGTTCCACTTGTAGGATCTTGAAACCAGGTTAACAAAGGAAGGTAGCTCCCTCTCCAGGTTGGTATTGAAACATATGTGGGCATGGACCATTCGATATCCTACCTTGGTAACAAAGTCGATCGCCACCAACTACCATACTGCCTTAGCAATGGCTTTTAGGATGTTTTCGTGCCACAGGTGGAATGGCAAGTCCAGGAGGCAGACCCATACAAGAGCGTAGTTGATGTTATGAGTCCTAGGGTTGAAATCGGTAGCCCATCACCTGAGTAATAGGCTCCTCATCCCTAGGAACCAGGGACCTCTGCTTAAGATTCATATTGTGTCATCATGGTTACAGAGCTTGATGATGAAAAAACCCTGGGAGATGGCTATTATCTCCATGTTTTCTAAGGTTTTCCATTTAGAAAATGCCCATAACCTTATGGTTTCCATGTCTTTCCATCCTCCCATAAATTTTTTGATTAATATAAATGAGGCCTTGGATACATAGGAGGAGAAGACCTCTACATGTATCTCAATGTTTGACCCAACCTGGGCCAGGTGGGTTCCTATCAAGGTTGGGGAACTTCCCTCGATAACCTGGACATAGGATGCCACGTCGGGATACGAGGGTCCCTCCATAGCATTTTTGTCAAGGGGTACTCTATCTTGGGGGCCCTCAGGGTAGGTCCCCAGGTCCCATTCCCCTAAACTGTTCTTACCTGGTCCATCTGGGCCCTCTGATGATCCTCCCGATCGGATCCCGCCATCGCTTTTGATTGTTGCTGCTCCTGCCATCTCCACCATTCCCAACCAGTTGTATATGAATTTGAGTCTTTAGACTTACATGTTTGTAGATGGATCATGTGTGATTATTATAAACCCAGGGTCCAATCTTAATAATACTATCCTGGACAACATACATGAGAAAAAATTCAATTCAATAGCAAATGCATTCTTAAATTTTTAGATCCTATCTTAAAATGACCTTTAAGAGAAAAAAGAAAGATGTCGTTGTATTTTCGATTGCTTATTTGGAATACGATTGAAATTTAACTAATAAATATTTGTTGATCATGTTTATAGATGTTGATGTATAAGTAAGATTACCATGATTATATTTAAAAGCATATCTTCATATTTAATATTGGAAGTGTTTAACAATCAACACGTGTGCAAAAATATTGGTGATCCAACCTATAGCTTTTGATTTAGGCAACCCTATTTGATTGAGCACTTCGGACATCTTGAATTTCTAAAGGGAAAAAGCTCATCGTATTTATCTAGAAGTTATTTTATAAAAATCCATTTTTAAGCATGTACGTCATCTAGACTTTGTGGATAGAATTTTTCGTTGCGATATCTAATTAAGGTGAATTCGTGCCATATAAAAAGTAAGTTTATAAAATTCAATATTATTGTTCTTCTTCTAACAACAATTGATTAAGGTCTTCTTTATATATTTAAATTTGGTCAAACAATTTCAGAATATCTTAACTTAATTACTTAGTGAAGATTTGGAATTAGATAGGTAAATATATATAAGACATATTGAGTAAGGTATTTGAACAATTGAGATTGAATTTAAATATAAAAGAAAATATTAGTTTTGGTTTGATAGGTAGAGAAAGAGAAGGGATTTATATTCCACTTTGAGCTATTACTTTCTTTGGATGTGTATAAATTTGGTTGAGGTAAAACCGAGATGATATTTTGTTATGCATGGAATATTTTTATAGTAACCTTTTTAGATAGCAAATTGCACTTAGAAGTATGTAGAGAAATATGATATTTTATTTGAAAGTGAAATATTCTATTTCTTTTAAAAAGAGTAAACTGTATTTGTTTGAAAATAAAATACCTTGCTATTGTATTAATCTAGATCTCATTTAGTCCTTACTAATTTTATAGGTTAAGTATTTAATAAAATGGTTGCTAGAAAATGATACATTACAGTGTTATTTCATGACTTTGAATATCGGTTATGGAGAATGAAAGTTAACTTAGTTAAAGTTATTATGTTTGAAATAAAAATTATTTATGTGAATTTTTACCCCTTAATAAAAGGAGATATTAAGTGATTCATTTACTTTATCTGGATGCTCTGTTTAATAAAAATGTCCTTTCACATAATTTATAATTTCTTTGATGAAAATTGAAATCTAAATAAAATAATGAAATTTATACTTCATGTGATAAAACACCTTGTGAATCATTAAAATATTTCCTAGTGAATATCCTCAACCCTCATACTCAACCATCATGAGGGTTGGAAAAATAATGTAAACTTTTGATATTGGTGATTGCGAGAAGGGCAATCGCTTAACTCTTAATATACTTAATACCAGTTGGATTATGGGCAAGTAATCAACCAAGAGACTCAATATCCAATATCGATTATATTACAAGCAAGTAATCAATAGAGGAACTTAATACCCAACATTGGTGGTTGCAGGTAGGGCAATCACTGTGATTTGAGAATGACCACTTTATAGAAAACTAGTCTGGTACGAAAGTTCTTTTGCCAAGAACAAGTAATGAGAGGATGTATGGGACATCACCTCTAAGTTTTTGTGTGAATAGTACTCTGAGGGGTCCCTTGCTCATTGTACGATTTGGGGATAGCAAGCAATATATTGGTTCTAGTATACTCAACAATGAGTTGATATGGGATAATACCCATCAATATTATCATGACAAGAGATACTTAGACCTGAGATAGGGTAATGATAGGCCCTAGTTGACTGCAGGGAAGATGGACTCTCAACTAGGTACAAGGTATAATTACACTAACCCCTTGAATGTTTAAGAATTATAAGACATAAATTACGTCAAGGGAACATAAGTTCTTCATGCTAAGGGACGAGGAATTATGCATCCACCCTCTAAGTATTATGGGCCCTAGAGGATAACCCCAACCATGAAATTGGGTTCTTAGGATGAGAGGATAGGTTCACAAAAATACACCTTTCCATGGGATCTGGAAATCTCAACCACTTGGGAGACCATATGCAATGGTTAGCATTCCCAAAAGTGGGATTTTACAATACCTCATACCAATAAAACATTGGGTGTTTGTCAAAAAAATTTCTTGTGTTTTTCTTAAGACCTTGAAACTAGTCAAAATTTTCCTTTTGAAAATCCAGTGGGCAGGACTGGATTGGACAACTAGGTGGGATAGATCCATGTTTTTATAGTTGGTATCATAGCTCTAGGTTGTAAAACCCTAGGCAACAAAATACGTAGATTATAGGATTCTTTGTGTGATATTTGGAAAAGAAAACTTAAGCCAAATAAACCTGGTGATTTTAATAACATAACTCTTTTATGGCTAGAGTTTAATGAATCTTGTAGTGGAAATCACATTGTTTCAAGAGTAGTTGAATTAATATGCATATTTTATTAAAATTTTAATGGAAAAGCTGGAATCACAACAGAAAAATATAGAGCTTCTTTTCGGGCAAGGACGTAGAAGAAAGAAGAAAAATCCAAGAAAAATGATATCAGAGTTAAGGAGTTCATAAAAAAAATTTCAACAACTAAACAAGAAGGGCTAGTTTTTAGTCCAAGAAAGGGACTCCATAAAGTGCTTAGAAAGGAAAAAATAAAATAAGTTAAGGGTGAGAATGTAATAAAAAAACTTTAAGGGAAATATCGATGAGAGAGATTAGTGAGCCACTGGCTAGTGAACCTATCAGGGAGGATGGAAACATAGCCAAAATAATTTAGTTATTTTAGGGTTAAATGGACCAACAAAAATGATATATGGAACAATAGAGAACCTAGATGGCTCATCTATATGAGTTGATAATTCAATAGTAGAGGCTAATAGAAAACTTAACTAAGGGAAAAGATCCCAAGGTCTAGCAAGAAGTACCTATAGAGTTAGAGGGGACTAGTAGGAAAAGATTTGGGGCCAAGTTGGCCAAAGATGTAAGAAATGTTAGGATCTCCAAATTTGATAGTAGAGAAGATGGATATGTAGCTAAAAATTGGTTGAGTGAGGTTGAAACCTACTACTCCATGAAGCTTCTTTTATAAAAATCTAAATAAGAACTTAGGAAAGTAAAGGGTACAAGTTTGTAAGAAATAAAAAGGACTCGACAAAGACAAATAATTTACAATCAAATAAATAACTTCTGCATTAAATATTGATCTCAAGGCATTTGATATGGATTAAAAAAATAGTGACTAGAGATGACTGTTATACTTCAATAATAGATTAGTCATACCATTTTTAAGATGGAACATTACAATCCTTACTCCACACACCCAAGAGGGGCAAAATGCACAATATTATAAGGAAAGCTTTTTAGTAACCGGGAATAAAGCAGGACATAAAATATCAAACAAGGTCAAAACTGAACATGTACATCCAACCAGGTGATTGTAACCACATACCATCCACTAGAGGTGACAATTTATTGCCTATGAACTTATTATAAATCTATAAAATTTAGATGGTGGTAAACATATTACACTTTTTCAGATGCGAGAGCTTATCATTTCAAATAGAGATATATGATTTACTTTATAATTGCATAGATGGACAATTGAGGAGGATTAACCCAACATTTTGAGGACATAAATCATTAGAATTAGGAGAGGATCAACATTAAGAAGATAAAAAAATGATTTAAAATAGTTGAACCAAAAGGAACTGTGCTCTTTAAAATATCAAGATCACTGTGGAAAATTCTCTAAAGAAAGGCAGAGATTTCATGAGGGTGAAAATTCAAAAAAAAAAAAAAAAACCATCGTGGTAATCCTCTATAGCAAGGAAAAGATTTCGTAAGGGTGGAATTCAAATTTTAAAATGAGCATACTAATGGAAAAATACCTATATTCAATAAAATAATAGCCTGGATATGGCTTCATTTGAAGCTCTGTACAATAAAGGTGCATGGCTCCTCTAACATGGGATAATTCGAAAGATCATGTAGTGATCATACCAAACACTATTAATGATATGAAAGCACAAAAGAAGATACAATAAGGCCTCGAATTGTCAAAAATGTTATAAGGGTTTGAAATAATTATCTATGGGAGATAGAGTCTACTAAAAAATTCACCAATTTATTGTTGGCAATTTGAGTTATTTTGTGTTGTCATTGATGTCACATGGATCACATTGAGTTTTGGTGGCAAAAGCACTTCGTTAATAATAATTTATAATATTTTGGAGAGCATAGATATATATAGGGTTTTGTGGCACAAGAGGCATATAATATTTAATTTTTAAATATTATATTAATGGTTTTTATTAAAACCAATGGTAAAGGTTTTTATTGAAACCAATGGCAAGGGTTTTTATTAAAACCGATGGAAAGGTTTTTTATTTAAACCAACGAAAATGGTTTTCATTAAAACTATTGGAAAGGGTTTTTAATTAAAACCACTATGCTAAGTCTTCTCCAAATAATTATGGATGAAAATGCTTTTCAATAAAATCTAGGTGCAACAATTTTCATGGCAAAATTCAAAATAATGAAGGAGATATCCCAATTCAAAGTTAAGAGGAAAATTATTAAATTTTTATTTAATAATGCTAAGGTCTAAAGTTTAATTACATTATCCGTCGACGTACAAAGGTTAGGGTGAAAAATAAAAAAAATTTGACATCATTCAAAGGTATGGAAAGGCATATAAATTAAAGAAAAACATTGGTTATTTCATGGGTGTTGAAAAAGAGAAGATATAGCGCACGAGAGAGAAAGTCGTAGAAGGGGAGCAGTGAAAAAAGAAAAGAAATATTTTTTGGATGTGAGAGCAAGGTCAAAGTAAGAACGCCAGGAGGTGATGTCATAAAGGAGTCTATAGTGTAGTTGGAAACGCACGAACTTTGCACAAGGCAGGTTCGTTGTTCGAATCCTGTCAGCTGCAAAGTATTCCGCTAAGAAAGGAAATTCAGGTTTTTAGATTTGAAGCACGGGACAAGCTAGGTGTTTGGGATTAATATCCCAATGTGGGTTGGTGCCCATGTGGTAAGTGCCTCACAGCACTAGGTTAGAGGAATAGAGTTCAACTCCCATGAAGGTGTGAAGGCACATTGATTTTTGGAAAGGCATTGATAATTTTGAAGGTGTGAAGGCGCATTAATTTTGGCAAGGCATTTTGGCAAAGACAATTTCGAAGGTTATGAAGGTAGCTAATTTCATATAAATGTATTTATCTCCAGTGCATGGTAATATTTGATATTACCAAATTTTTTGGGTGCATTTCTGCAATAACTAGGGATTCATAAGGTGCTTAGGGAAATCAATGCTTGTTGTATGTGTTAATGTGCTTAGGGAGTTATAAGGAGTAAAATTGAAATATGTGTGATTAGGGAGATATAAGGTGTGGAAATAAATATTTGTGTTTGTTGTATATGGAGTTATAAGGTGTGAAAACAAATAAATAAAAGCATAGGTGCTTGCTATATGTGTTAATGAAATTAGAGAGTCATAAGGTTGAAAAGTGTTGAACTTGTTATATGTTTTAGTGCATGATTCAATTATAAAATTAAACTAGGAACTTGAGACCTAGTTAATTGCTACCTTGAGTTAGAAGACATGCACATGAGTTAGAGTTTGAAGTTGAAGGCAAATTGCTTGATTATGTGCCTTGGCTATTGAGAGGAAGTGGATGGATTAGAAAATCAATTTTATGGATAAAATTGATGCTTGAGTTCATAATTGCTTTAGTGGAGTTCATTGAGAGTATTGCCATTATTGAGGAGGTTTTTGCTATTGCTTTGAGGAGATTATTATTGGTTACTTGTTGAGTACATTGCCACTATTTGAGACCATTAAGGAGATAATTTGCTAGTCACTTGTGGATACATTTGTCTTTAATTTGAGGAGATCATTGTTGGCTATTTGAGAGCTCTTTGCTTGAGGGAGTTGTGCTTGTTTATTGAGAGTTTATTGATATTGCATGAGGAATATATTATTGAGAACCTATTGTTATCACTTGTGGATATTGTCCTTGGTTGGTTGAAGTCCTCATTGTTATTTCTTGGAGAGGTTTTCATTAGAGAGCTCATTTGCCATACATTTGAGAGTACATTGTTGAGCATTGTTGTCATCTATTTGAGAGAGTATTTTTCATACATTGTTGAGATCTTTGTGGATCATTGTTGTCATCCTTTGAAGAGTACATTGCCATTCATTATTTAGTTCATCATTGAGCCTTGCCTTCGTTTATTTTTGGTTGAGATTTGAGTGCTACTTGAGAGTGATTGGTTGAGCCTTTGGGAAGGTTTTTGGGATAGAATTTCTGGACATATTTGAGACAACTTTTGTGTATGATTGATTGAGCCTTTGAGAAGGCTTTTGGGACAAAATTTCTGGACAAATTTGAGGCAGATTTTGTGCATGATTGGTTGAGCCTTTGAGAAGGATTTTGGGACAAAATTTTTGGACATATTTGAGACAAATTTTGTGCATGATTGGTTGAGCCTTTGAGAAGGATTTTGGGACAGACTTGAGTACAAATCTAGGACAGTATTTGAGCAGGATTGTTTGAGCCTTTTGAGAAGGCCTTGAGTACAGATTTGGGACAACATTTGAGCAGGATTTTTTGAGACTTTTGTGAAGGCTTTGAGGATATATTTGGGATAACATTTGAGCAATATTGGTTGAGCCTTGTGAGAAGGAATTGAGGCAGACTTGTGAGCAGTGAAAGAGACAACAGAAAATAGAAAAACATATCAACACCAATTGCCTAGATGAGCAGATCAATGGAGTGCCTAGCTAATAAGATCAGTGGAGAGCCCACCTGAGTAGATTAGGATTGCCTAGCTGAGTAGATCAGTGGATAGCCTAGTTGAGCATATCAATGGATTACCTAGCTGAGTAGATCAGTGGAGAGCCTAGATGAGCAGATCAGTGGAGCCCACCTGAGCAGATCAGGATAGCCTAGCTTTGAGCAAATCAAAGTAATCATTTCTATTGGGATAAGGATCCCTATTTCTTTGTGAAATATTATAAGGAGATTATCTTGTGGACTACCCCACATTGGAGGAACCACGTTAAATCTTATGTCTCAATTATGTGTGGTGATTTGTGCACTTTCTTACTATTAATATCTATGTTATTAATGCACACTACTATATTTTGTTATTGCAATTAAGGACACTAATTGATATTGGTTTGGAAAGAAAGTAAAAATTGGGTGCTATACTGTTCACACCACTATTAGTATAAGCTTGTGTTCTTCAATTGGTATCATAGTGGGTTCCTTCGAAAAGACTAACAAGCTTGAATGCAGATTCTACTAGGTTACATGATGGATATATGGTATATTGATAGTGGGTGCTCTAGTCATATGACTGGGTATAAGGATAAATTCATTTATTTAAGAGGGAACAACAGTGGATCAGTGAGATTTTGTGATAATGCTTCAGCTAAAATCAAAGGGAGAGGAACTTTAAGTTTGGTGATGGAAAGACTACTACACAGGGTGTACTCTATGTTGAGGGTCTAAAACACAATCTACTAAGTGTAAGTCAGCTTTGTGACTGAGGGTATATAGTTACTTTTTTATCTATAGGATACAAAATCAGGGAAACAAAAATAGGGAAGCTTGTTGCAAATGCAAGAAGAACCAATAACAATATCTACATGCTCAGCAAAATAAAAAGGGAAAAATATCTTCAATATCGAGAAGAAGAAATTTGGTTATGGCATAAAAGTTTGTCATTTGAACTTTGACAACATAGTAAGGATAAGAAAAAAATATATTTTCAGAGATCTACCAAAGATAAAAAGACCTTCAAATACAATTTGTGCACAGTGTTAGTATGGAAATCATACAAGATCAAGTTTCAAGGCAAAAGAATATTCCTCTTCCGAGGTTCTAGAATTGATTCATACTAATTTATGTGGTCCTATGAGAACCAAAATCTTGCAAGGTGAAAGCTAATTCATGTTGTTCATAGATGCTTATCCTAGAATGACTTGGGTCATTTATCTGAAAGAGAAATTAGAGGTATTTGAGCATTTCAAAGTATTCAAAGAAATGGTAGAAAATGAAACAGGAAATAAGATCAAGTGTTTACGATCAGATAGAGGAGGGGAATTCATATCTACATAGTTCATTGAGTTTTTTGCAGAACATGGAATAAGAAAAGAATACTCAACAACAAGGACTCCTTAGAAAAATGGAGTAGTAGAAATAAAGATTAACACTCTTGAGAATATGGCCAGAGCAATGCTAAATTAATAAAGAATATCAAATGGGTTTTGGAAGGAAGCAATCGGTACAACAGTTTATGTTATGAATAGATCTCAAGTTAGAATGAAGCATCATAAGACTCCATATGAGTTTTGGAAAGGAAGACCTCCCATAGTAAACTACTTCAAAAAATTTGGAAGTAAATTCTATATCGAAAGAGAGGATAAGGACTTGGGAAAGTTTGATCCTAGATGCGATGAAGGTGTTTTTATTGGATAATCTACAAAGAGTAAGGCCTATAAATTCTATAATAAAAGAACACACACCATGGTGGAAAGTATAAATGTCAGAGTTTATGAAAGAACAAGAATAAATGAGCCATATCAGGAAGATATTCTTGAAGAAGAAGAAAGTTGTCAGGAAGAAATGGGTGAATATTTAGATGAAGAAGATTTGCAGAATATACCTTCCAAATTTTCATCAAGATGTATTCAAAAAAATCATCCAGAGGACTTGATCATTGGTAGCCCTGATGTAATACATACAAGAAGAGGAATCATAGGCTCAAAAAAACAAGCAAATGTTTCACTACTATCCAAGATAGAACCAAAGGATTTCAGAGAGGCAAAAAGTGATGAATGTTGGATTAAAGCAATGAAGGAAGAACTAGATCATATTGAAAAAAAGTAGGACTTGGGAACTAGTTCCACGATAAAAAGGAAAAAATGTAATTGGTACTAAATGGTCTACAAGAACAAACTGAATGAAGATGGTCAAGTCATCAGAAACAAGGTAAGATTGGTGTGTAAAGGATATGCACAAGTAGAGGGAATTTATTTTGATGAGACCTTTGCACTAGTTGCAATATTGGAAGCTATACGGATGTTTTTGGCACTTTCAAGCTACAGTAATTTCAAGGTATATCAGATGGATGTCAAATCAGTATTTTTGAATGATCACTTAGAAGAAGAAGTTTACATTGAACAACCAGATGGGTTTGATCAAGCAGATAAGCCAGATTATGTATGCAGATTGAAAAAGGCTTTTTATGGCTTAAAGTAAGCTCCCAGAGCATGGTATTCAAGATTGGATAAATATCTTTGAGGGTAAGGTTTCAAAAAGGGAACAGTTGATAGAAATCTGTATATTAAAAATAAGGGAAATGATTTGATGATTATGGAAGTTTATGTGGATGCTATTATATTTGGGGGTAGCAATGAAAAAATGTGTCAAGAATTTGCAAGAAACATGACTAATGAGTTTGAGATGTCTATGCTTGGTGAATTAACTTTTTTTCTCGGACTACAGATTTCACAATTAGAAGAAGGGATATTTCTTTCACAAACAAAGTATATAAAAGAGATGTTGAAGATATTCAAAATGGAAGATAGTAAAACAGTTAGTACTCCAATGGTTACAAGATGCAAGTTAAGCAAAGATGATGAATCTCCTGATGCAAATCAAACTCTATACAAATCTATGATTGGTAGCTATTATATGTTACAACCACAAGACCATATATAATGCAGGCAGTTGGTTTAGTGGAAAGGTTTCAAGCAGCTCCAAAAGAATCACATGTGACAACAGTGAAAAGAATACTAAGATATCTCAAAGGAAAAATGAAGTATGGTCTATGGTATCCTAGAAGCAGTAAGTTCACTCTCACAGCATACACAAATATAGATTGGGTAATAAATATTGATGATAGAAAATGCACAAGTGGAGGAGCATTCTTTCTTGGTGATTGCCTAGTTTCTTGGCTAAGCAAGAAATAATCATCAGTGTCACTTTACACAACAGATGCAGAATATATTGCAGTGACAACATGTTGTTCTTAGGTGTTACGGATGAAACAAACTCTCAAAATTTTAGTATAGAACATGATCATCCCATTCCTATTCTGTGTTATAATACTAGTGCTATAAGTATCTCAAAGAATCCAGTATTGCATGCTAGAACAAAGAACATTCCAATCAAGTATCACTTTTCAAGAGAGCAGGTTATAGAGAAACAAGTAAGATTAGAATATGTTCCTACAAAAGATCATATTGCAGATATGTTTACAAAACCATTACCAAGATAAACGTTTGAGAGTTTGAGAGAACAGTTGGGAGTAAAAGTACTCCCACCCCAAAAAATTTCACCTCAAGAGAGAATGTGGTGGGGGGCTAAGATTAAGAGTCATATATTTTATCCCCATAGGTGTCCCTTTTGCCATTGATTTCAAAGGGGGAGATATTTGAGTAAGGGGGGAGCATTGAGTTAGGGGGATCAGCCTCCAAAGAGAGCATTGAGATAGGGGGAGCAGCCTCCATAGAGAGTATTGAGTTAGGGGGAGTAACTTTGATTCTCAGAGATGGTTTTTGTAGTGATTGTGGGGATTTGCATTAGAGGTTTTGCCATCAATGACAAAGGGGGAGATTGTTGGCAATTTGAGTTATTTTGTGTTGTCATTGATGTCATATGGATCACATTGAGTTTTGGTGGCAAAAGCACTTCATAAATAATTATTTATAATATTTTGGAGAGCATGGATATATACAATATTTTGTGGCACAAGAGGCATATAATATTTAATTTTTAAATATTATATTAATGGTTTTTATTAAAACCAATGGCAAGGGTTTTTATTAAAACCGACGGAAAGGTTTTTTATTTAAACCAACAAAAAGGGTTTTCATTAAAACCATTGGAAAGGATTTTTCATTAAAACCACTATGCTAAGACTTCTCAAAATAATAATGGATGAAAAGGTTTTTCAATAAAATCTAGGTGCAAAAAGTTTCATGGCAAAATTTAAAAGAATGAATGAGATATCCCAATTTAAAGTTAAGAGGTGAATTATTAAATTTTTATTTAATAATTCTAATGTGTAAAGTTGAATTACATTATCCACTGATGTGCAAAGGTTAGGGTAAAAAATAAAATTTTTCCGACATCGTTTGAAGGCATGGAAAGGCTATAAATTAAAGAAACACTTTGGTTATTTCGTGGGTGTTGAAAAAGAGAAGATATAGCGCATGAGAGAGAAAGTTGTCGAAGGGGAGAAGCAAAGAAAGAAAAGAATTTTTTTTTAGATGTGAGAGTGAGGTCAAATAAATAACATGAGGAGGTGACATCATGGAGGAGTCTATAGCATAGTTGGTAGCACACGAAATTTGCACAAGGCAGGTTCATTGTTCGAATCCCGCCAGGGGCAAAGTATTTTGTTGAGAAAGGCAATTCGGGTTTTCAAATTCGAAGCGCAGGACAAGCTGGGTGTTTGGGATTAATATCCCAACATGGGCTAGCACCCACATGGTAAGCACCTCATAGAACTAGGCGAGAGGAACAACGTTTGACTTTTGTGAAGGTGTGAAGGCGCATTGATTTTTGGTAAGGCATTGACGATTTCGAAGGTGTGAAGGCGCATTAATTTTTGCAAGGCATTTTGGCAAAGATGATTTCGAAGATTACGAAGGCAAAAAATTTCATATAAAGGTATTTATCTCCAGCACATGGTAATATTTGTTATTACCAAAGTTTTTGGATGCATTAAAATTATTTCTGCAATAACTAGGGAGTCATAAGGTGCTTAGGGAAATAAATGCTTGCTATATGTGTTAATGTGCTTAGGGTGTTATAAGGAGTAAAATTGAGATGTGTGATTGATGTGTGTGCTTAGGGAGATATAAGGTGTGGAAATAAATATTTGTGTTTGTTGTATATGGAGTTATAAGGTGTGAAAACAAATAAATAAAAGCATAGGTGCTTGCTATATGTGTTAATGAAATTAGGGAGTCATAAGGTTGAAAAGTGTTGAACTTGTTATATGTTCTAGTGCATGATTTAATTATAAAATTAAACTAGGAACTTGAGACCTAGTTAATTGCTACCTTGAGTTAGAATACATGCACATAAGTTAGGGTTTGAAGTTGAAGATAAATTGCTTGATTATGTGCCTTGGTTATTGAGAGGAAGTGGATGGATTAGAAAACAAATTTTATGGATAAAATTGATGCTTGAGTTCATAATTGCTTTAGTGGAGTTCATTGAGAGTATTTCCATTATTGAGGAGTTTTTTTCTATTGCTTTGAGGATATTATTGTTGGTTACTTGTTGAGTACATTGAAACTATTTGATACCATTGAGGAGATCATTTGCTATTCACTTGTGGATACATTTGTCTTTCATTTGAGGATATAATTGTTGGCTATTTGAGAGCTCTTTGCTTGAGGGAGTTGTGCTTGTTTCTTGAGATCTTATTGACATTGCATGAGGAAGATATTATTGAGAACCTATTGCTATCACTTGTGGATATTGTCCGTGGTTGGTTGGAGTCATTATTATTGCTTGGAGAGGTTTTCATTAGAGAGCTCATTTGCCATACATTTGAGAGTACATTGTTGAGCATTGTTGTCATCCATTTGAGAGAGTATTTTTCATACATTGTTGAGATATTTGTGGATAATTTTTGTCATCCATTGAAGAGTGCATTGCCATTCATTGTTGAGTTCATCATTGATCCTTGCCTTCATTGATTTGTGGTTGAGATTTGAGTGCTACTTGAGAGTGATTGGTTGAGCCTTTGGGAAGGCTTTTGGGATAGAATTTCTGGATAGATTTGAGATAGTTTTTTTGCATGATTAATTGAGCCTTTGAGAAGGATTTTGGGACAAAATTTTTGGATAGATTTGAGGCAGATTTTGTACATGATTGGTTGAGCCTTTGAGAAGGCTTTTGGGACAAAATTTTTGGAGAGATTTGAGACAACTTTTGTGCATGATTGGTTGAGCCTTTGAGAAGGCTTTTGGGACAGATTTGAGGACAAATATGGGACAACATTTGAGCAGGATTTTTTGAGCCTTTTGTGAAGGCTTTGAGTACATATTTGGGATAGCATTTGAGCAGGATTGTTTGAGCCTTTTGTGAAGGCTTTGAGGACAAATTTGGGACAACATTTGAGCAATATTGTTTGAGCCTTGTGAGAAGGCATTGAAGCAGATTTATGAGTAGTGAAAGAGATAGAACAGAAAAAAAAAAAAAACATATGAACACCAGTTACCTATATGAGTAGATCAATGGAGTGCCTAGCTGATAAAATCAGTGGAGAGCCCACCTAAGTAGACCAGGATTGCCTAGCTGAGTAGATAAGTGGATAGCCTAGCTGAGTAGATCAGTTGATTTTCTAGTTGAGAAGATAAGTGGAGAGCCTAGCTGAGTAGATCAGTGGAGCCCACTTGAGCAGATCAGGACAACCTAGCTTTGAGCGGATCAAAGTAATCATTTGTATTAGGATAAAGATCCTTATTTATTTGTGAAATATTATAAGGATATTATCATATGGACTACCCTACATTGGGGGAACCACGTTAAATCTTGTGTCTCAATTGTGTGTGGTGATTTGTGCACTTGCTTACTATTGCTATCTATGTTATTAATGCACACTAATATATTTGGTTATTGCAATTAAGGACACTAATTGATATTGGTTTGGAAATAAAGTAAAAAGTAGGTGCTATATTGTTCACCCCCTCTCAGTATAAGCTTGTGTTCTTCATTTTTAAAATCCATCCAGATTGGTCCCATCAATGTAATTTGTGCTACCCATATTAAGTCAGAAACATAACTACATTTATGTTTATTTTACCTTTTTTTTCTTATTTAAATGATAACATAATTGATAGCTTATGGTTGGGATTTTGAACTTTGGATTAATTCTTATTATTAACTTAGCCTTAAACGTTTGTATATGACTCATACGCGATTATTATAAACCTAGGGTCCAATATGAATAATACTAGCCTGGAGAACATAGTTGAGAATAAATTCAATTCAGTAGCAAATAGATTCTTAAGTTTTAGATCCTATCTTGAAATGATCTTTAAGAGAAAAAAGAAATATGTCGTTGTATTTTAGATTGCTTATTTAGAATGCGATTGAAATTTAACTAATAATGATTTGCTGATCATGAAATTTAACTAATAATGATTTGCTGATCATGTTTTTAGATGTTGATGTATAAGTAAGGTTACCATGATTACATTCAAAAGCATGTCTTCATATTTAACATTGGGAGTTTTTAAAAATTGTGCAAAACTCTTGTAATCCAACCTGTAGTCTTTGATTTAGGCAACCTTATTTGATTGAGCACTTCGAGTATATTGAATTTTCGAAGAGCAAAAGCTCATTGTATTTAACTGGAAGTTATTTTAGAAAAACCTAATTTTAAGCTCGTATGTCGTCTAGACTTTATGGATAAAAACCTTCACTACGATATCTAATTAAGGTGAATTTGTGCCATATCAAAAGTAAGTTAATAATATTTAATATTATTGTTCTTCTTCTAGCAGTAGTTGATTCAGGTCTGCTTTATATGTTTAACTTTGGTCAAACAATTTTAAAATAGGTTAACTTAATTACTTAGTGAAAGATTTGAAATTAGATAGGTAAATATATACAAGTCATATTAAGTAAGGTATTTGAACAATTGATAATGATTTTAAATTAAAAAATAGTTTTGGTTTGATAGGTAGATAAAGTTAAGGTATTTATATTCCACTATGAGCTATTACTTTCTCTAGATGTGTATAAATTGGTTTGAGGTAAAACCAAGATGATATTTTGTTATGCATGAAATATTTTAATAGTAACCTTTTTAGATATCATATTGCACTTAGAAGTATGTAGAGAAATATGATGTTTTATTTAAAAGTGAAATATTCTATTTTTAACAAAAAGAGTAATACTTTATTTGTTTGAAAAGTAAATACCTTATTATTGTATTAAATTAGATCTCATTTATTCCTTACTACTTTGATAGGTTAAGTATTTAATAAAATGGTTGCTAGAAAATTATACATTACGGTGTTATTTGATGACTTTGAATATTGGTTATGGAGAATGAAAGTTAACTTAGTTAAAATTTATTATGTTTGAAATAAAAATCATTTATGTGAACTTTTTTCCCTTAATAAAAAGGAGATTTTAAGTGATTCATTTATTTTATCGGATGCTCTATTTAGTTAAATATATTCTTTCACATGTTTTATAATTTATTTGGTGAAAATTGAATTCTCAATAAAATAATAAAATTTATACTTAATGTGATAAAACACCTTGTGAATCATTAAAAAGTTTTCTAGTAAATCTCCTTAACCCTCATACTCAACGATCATGAGGTTTTGAAAAAGAATGTAAACTTTCGATATTGGTGATTGTGGGAAGGGCAATCGCTTGGCTCTTAATATACTTAATACTTGTTGGATTATGGACAAGTAATCAGTCGAGGGACTCAATATCCAATATCGTTTGGATTACAGGCAAGTAATCCGTCGAGTAACTTAATACCCAACAATAGTGGTTGTAGGTAGGGCAATCACTGTGATTCAAGAATGATCGCTTTCTAGAAAACCAGCTCATGATGGGAGGTCTTTTTTCTAAGAACAAGTGACGAGGGGAAGTATGGGATGTCACCTCTATGTTGTTGTGCAAGTATTACCATGAGGGATCCCTTGCCCATTCTACGGTTGGGAGATAACTAGCAAGATATTAGTGCTAGTAGACTCAACAATGAGTTGGTATGGGATAACTCCCTGTCAATTGTACTGTGACAAGAGATACCTAGACCTGAGCCAGGGTAATGGCAGGACCTAGTTGACTTTAGGTAATATGGACTCTTAACTAGATACAAGGCATAATTATGCTAACCCATTGAATGTTTAAAAATTTTAAGACAAAAATTAGGTCAAGGAAACCTACATCCTTCATGCTAAGGGATGGGGAATTATGCATCCACCCTCTAGGTGTTATGCATCCTAGAGGATAACCCCAACCATGAACCTGGGTTCTCGGAATAAGAAGATAGATTCACAAAAAGGCACCTTTCCATGGCATTTGGTCAATATTGACCACTTAGGAGACCATCTATAATGGTTAGCATTCCCAAAAGTGGTATTATACTATACCTCATACTAATATACTATTTCCTTGTGTTTTTTTGACCTTGAAACTGGTTGAAATTTTCATTTTAAAAATCCAGTGGGTAGGACTAGATTGGACAAGATGGTGGGATAGATCTGGGTTGTTACAAATAAATTCAAGAAAAGAGAAAACAATGATCTTAAAACTTGATATGAGTAAAGCCTATGATAAGTTTGAATGAGATTTTCTTTTTGTAGTATTAGAAAAAGTTTGTATTGAGAAAAAATGAGTCAGATGGATTAAATCTTGTGTCTCCACAGTTTCATATTTAGTGTGGGTCAATGATTTAGTAACCTAATATTTTAAAGTCAAGAGAGGTCTTAGATAGGGATATCCTCTATCACCATATTTATTTATTATAATGGCAAATGTTTTGGGTAGGATCTTGAAGAAGTCTAACACATATGGGATTATAAGTGGATATAAGGCTAGTAATAACATCGACAACATCATCCATCAATAGTTTGTAGATGACACAACCCTTTTTGGAAGGGTAAGAATAAAAGAGGCCAAAGCTTTGAATAACTTATTAAAATAACACAAAAGAGCACTAGGACAAAAATTTAATAAGACAAAATCTAGAATATACTTCCTAAACACCCTAACTAAAATCAAAGCAATTATATGTAGGTTACTTCAAATAGAGGCAAATTTGTTGTCAACGTATATAGGAATGCCTTTATTTGAGGGGAGAATGAGGATAGAATCATGAAATCTAGTTATAAGTAAAGTTCAGAGTAAACTACCAACATGGAAAGGTAGATGATTATTGTTAGTAAGAAGAGTGCAACTAATTAAACTAGTCTTACAAGTTATTCCAACATATTATATGTCATTGTATACTATGATAAAATTGATAGGAAAAATTTAATCTATATTATGTGATCATTTTTGCGGTCAGGATTACATGATAAAAGGAAAATTTCTTTGGTGAAATGGGCTAAGGTGTGTGATGATAAAACTAGGGGAGGTATCAGTTTAAGAGTTCTTATAGATTTAAAATTGGTTCTAAGTGGAAAAGTAATTTGAAGATTGTACGAAGAGAGTCAAAGACAATGGGCAAGAATTCTTCTAATAATGTTGATCCCAATGACCCAAGCTTAATATTTACTAAAATCTCACTACCAAATGATGCAACCTTAGCTCTTAGGGTCAAAAAAAGTAATTTAGAGATCATACAAAGAGAATCAAAGACAACAAGCAAGAATTCTTCTAAGTATGTTGAACCCAATAACCCAAGCTTAATATTTATTGAATTCTCTCTACAAATTGGTTCTACACTATAGAACGGTATAAAAGTTTTGATTGATCTAGTGATTAAAGGTCTAATATGGGTGGTGGGAACTTTAGAAAAAAATATACTTGGATGGATACTTGGTGTGATAAAAGACCACTCAATCTAGATCCAATTTTGAAACCATGGATGACAATAATTCAATATAAATATGGTGGTAGGGTTTTAAACATTTTGTAGAAGGATCAGGAAGGAAGATATAAATGGAAAGAAGATTTTTTATAATTATACAAGATATTTATGCTAGGAGGCATTGAATAGAAAGGTAACAATTGTGAATATTCTGAGTGAAGCCAAGGATAAGTTGATTTTGGAGTTGAATAGCTCAAGAGAATAAACAAATGGATAATGCAAAACACTAACAAAATATAAATACCACAATGATATAGGGAGATATTTGGGATAGTCTAAGCATTCCAAAAGTCAAAATATTTGTATGGCTAGTAGGTCATAGGAAAATTTTATCCTCATATAATATAATGAAAAAGTGTTTGCTTGGCCCCACTCAATATGTTCTATATAAAAAGAATTCATAATAATGGATTCATAATATGATTGGTAAACACATGGTGATGAATGGTAGAATTGAAGAATGATAAAAGCAATGGCAGAGCACTTTTAAAGGTGAGGCTTTATAGATAATATGGGATATATCAAAAGATACAATACTGTAGACTATATGGATAGAAAGAAATAAAATAATATTTAAAGAAAAGGAAAATAATTTAGAGGTAATGAAAAGGAATATATGCTTAGCCATAGAGGAGTCTAAACCAACCCTATTAACTCACCTAATCCCTAATCTAGAAGTAGAGAGCCTTGGTAGATGGAGTTAAGTCATCAAATGGAATTATGATTTTGGGGACAAAAGAAACAAAAAGAAGGTAAATAATATAAAGTAGAAACCACCAAATGTGGAGCCGATCAAATTGAATTTTGATGGAGCATCTAAAGGAAATCCAGGACCAACAAGAGGAGGTATAATTAGAAATAATAGAGGATATATTTTTCTCTCATTATGGTTTTATTAGTGGATTTAAGACAAATAATGAAGTTGAAGCTTGGGTGGCTTTGAAAGAGTTAAAAATATGCAAACAAATGAAATGAAACAAAGTATGGATGGAAGGTGACTCACTAATTATAATAAATATAATTTTGAGGAAATCCAAGGCTTCATATAACATACAAGAGATAATTATCGAAATTCAAGATCTTTCTTTAGAGTTTGAAGAAATTTGATTTATACATATATTATGGGAAGGAAATAAATGTGTAGATAGGCTAACCAATAGAGAGGGTTTAATTGAGGATTGTGAAGTTAAATTCTCTTTTCCTTGGTTATAGGAAGTAGTAAGTTTAGATGAAACTGACAATAAAATGTTGATTTCCTGAATCAAATAATGATTAACATTAACTTTAATGTTTTCTATTGGTAATATATACTTTATTTTATAACATTAATGTGCTTTTATATAAACTATTTATTACAATTTTTGTGATTGCACTTGTGCTTCAATAAGGAATCTAGTAATCCAAATCTAGTATAACAGACTATGATGGTGTGATATTTTAAAAATATTACTCTACTAAGATGGAATGCATAGATGGTAGAGGTGAATTTTTGATATTGTGAAGGTTTTTGAAGAAAAATGTTAAGAAAGATGTTGAATTATGTAATATTTATATTCACACAAAAAATTGAAAAATATCTTGCAAATTAAAATTAAAAATTTAGACATTTTATGTAAAATGATGTAGGTTTCTAGCTACAACATCTCAATAGATATGAGAATTGAATTTGTTTATAAAATCTCAAGCTCAATAAAAGAGATTTGTGATTTATCAAGGGTGGGGGACTTGAGTACACCCCCCCGCCAAAAAAAAAAAAAGGTAAAAATGTATGACCAAATAAAAAATGTTTCTTTAAGCATGAAATTAATGTAATATATTTGGAGGAAAAAAAAGTTAATTGGTTATTAAGTAAACGTCTCAAAAGTATCATGAAATGGTTTATTTTATTCCATTCAATTCCTCAACTTTTAAGGAGGAAAGGAGACCAAGGTTAAAACCTTGCTAAGTAATACATGCATAATAGCTAAGTTATAACAACATTATGTAATTATGATATAATAAAGTAAGTAATTTTTAATCTCATATAACTATATAACTATATGTATATATATATTATCAAATAGTATTAGTTAAAATGGTTAAATTTATTAACTTTGGAGAAAAATTAAATTTAAATCTTATTAAATTATACATTTACAATAGCCAAATTGTTATAATACTACTATATAATATAGAATTATAATGTAATAAGATTGAAGTTTATTTTAGTGATGCCAAAGCGAGTGCAAGTACAAGCCAAGAGTGAGTGCAATCGAGAGCAAGTGCGAGCATGAGTTGGGAGTGAGTGCAAAAAAAATAAGAGTGAAAATGCAAAATGGGAGTGAACGCAACCGGAATCAAGTGAGTACAAGTTGTGAACGAGTGCAAGTATGAGCTGGGAGTGAGTGCAACCAGAAATAAGAGTACGCGTGCAAGTTGGGAGTGAGTGCAACCGATAGCAAGTACAAGCACAAGTTGGGAATGAGTGCAACAAAAAATGAGTGCGAGTGCGAGCTAGGAATTAGTGCAACAAAAAGTGAGTGTGAGCACAAGCTGGGAGTGAGGAGGAAGTGTGAGTAGGAAAGCAAAAAGTAGAAAGCAAAGTGTGATCAAGTAACAAGTGCCACTTCTTGTTCCAGATATTAGGAGAATTTAAAGGATTCATTTTAAAAAAATCTAGATAACATGGAAAGAAAGTCATTTGTGAAATTCGTTATTGAAAGTATGAATGACCAAGCTGGATGCCCTAGCTAGCAATATGAGGAAGAGAGAATCTGTGGCAAACCTAATCTAGGTAGCAAATTCTACACCATATTTGATTATCAAGGATGAGATGATTGAGCATGATATAATGATTCTTAAAAGCAAAGGGTTAATTTATAAGTTTCATGGATATTGAATAGGTTTTTCTGAGATTCAAAATTAAATTAAGTGGAAGTGGGGATTGAATTTAAATTACTCCATGACTTTTCTTCCAAAAGGATTTTTCCTTATTATTTTCTCTAGTTCAAAAATAAGGGATAAAATAATGAATGGAGGTCCATGGTTTAGGGGAAAAAATACATTATATTTAAGACCTTGGAGTGAGATTTTTTTTGTGGACACAAAAACTATTAAAAGGCTTTTGGTACATATTAGGATTTTTGGACTTCCTTATCAACTCATCAATAAGGAGGTTTTGAAGAATATCGGTAATACTCTAGGTGAATTCATCCAGGAGGGACCAACTACTAAGGAGATAAGGCATGCTATATACACTCGAATATGTGTTGCCATGGATATTTCTAAACCTTTATCACATTCGATTAGGATTAAATATAAATAAAGAGGATGGGATTAGCAAGTGGATTATGAAAAATATTGCATTTCGATATCGTAAATGTCATGGAACTAGATACATGGCAAAAAACTACAAAGTGAAAATAGAGGAAGAAATGGCATTTTTGGGCAAGAGGGTAGCTTCAATTTGAAACAATAAGACCATATCATAAGAGAAGCTAGGTCAAATCAAGGATTTTTCACTCCTAAGAAAGTGGCTAGAAAAATCTCTCTACATTATCAAATGGTAAAGGTCATTACAGTTAACTCGAATCAACCATTAGAAGAAAAAATGACATGGGAGATGAGGAAGTACTATGCGTAAGTTCAAATATAGGAGCTAAAGGTGTGAAGGAAGAGGGGAAGAAAATTTTTAATACAAAGGAATATGGAAAGATGAATTTTAAAGCAAATGAGGTGAAGGAGGTTAATCCAGGTAAATCACCTTTATTATCCTCAAGTAACTTAAAATATTCTCCTTACAATAATTATGAAAGTAATATGGAGTGTATTCCTTGCACTTTAGGTTTTTAAGAGAAGTTTTGGGTAAACCATTGGTTACTTTTTCTATGGTTCAATTAATTGCCTCAATTTAATTGTCAACCCGAGGTAGCTCGTAGTCTTATGAGCAGTCATGCAAAATCTATGCTTACAATTCCTCCTTCAGAGATGAGTCCCTTGGATTATGGTTTGGAGGATGTTTAATGTTCGTTGAAGTTTATGTTTAAACCCATAATACTATGCTAAATCTAAGAAACAAGACTAAAAACATAAAAACTCTAAATACCTTCCTTGCTAGAAATTACAGAAAACAAGGAAAGTGCTAGAAATAAATTAATCTATGAAAATGATTACAAAAAAACAAGGAAATAGGGAAGAACTCTATTGCAAGTGGGCCCATGCTTCCAGCTGGTTCTTCCCATGGTAAAATGTTCACCGGACACTTAGAGAATACTTTTTACAAGAATAATGTAGGGATTTTTATTAATAGTTTGCAGCTAATAAAATTACATAAAAAGTTTGGGGGTTTATTCAAGGGTGGCCTGCATATTTATAAAGTATATGGCCAACCCTATTAAAATTTCAAAATGAATCAATGCATGATTTGTTGGTACAACTAGTTTCTTGAATTGGGTAAAATATCATAATATCAACGTATTCTATTACCATAATATGTTGATATTCGATTTGCTCGATTTACAAAATAAATTCACGTAACAGCTGCAAAATAGGTGATGAATCACCTTTGACATTATCCCATGTTTGGTTATGATGCTAAAAATACTTTCAAGCTAGTTGTCGATGCATTCACTCTGTTCTTTTGACCACAGAGTTGTGCTAAAGTTTGTCGCTAACGGGAATCAGGTGCCACGGTTGAAGAAGTTGGGAAGCAGACACCTTTCATTTGTGTAATAGAAAGTAGACACATTTTGTCGTACAATGGGAAGAAGACACCTTTCATCGTAAAATGGGAAGCAAGCACCTTCTAGGAGAGAGGCACATAACTCTGGAGATGTAGTCCTTCATGACTGGGATCTCCAACCCTCACATGCGCATGACCCCCTCACTCATCGATGCCACAAATTCATTTGCTACTGCCACATCTTGGCTCTAATTGACCAATCAACAGTAGTCCATCCATTTTGTAGTGTTCAACTATGTTTGGACGTCTACAGAAATACTTGAGCAATCGATCAGCTCACTCTTCCTTAGGTTGTGATTTTTTAACTTTTCCCCCATGCTTTGCCTTTGATTCACAATTAACTCAACAATTTTACTGTCTCCCCTTCGAATTACCACTATGCCTCACTATTCTTAGTTTTTCTTACTAAAGTTGACTGCATAGTACCTAGTAAATTTTTTTTTAAAATAGTTACTTTTATGCATGTAGGTGGTTAATTACCATAATCAACAGTGATTATGGTTATCCATAGTAAATTTCCTTTGAGAATGTGCCTAATTGTGCGAAGGTGATAACCATAAAATTTTGACCAATCAGAAGTGTGTCACACAATGTTATGCTAAGTGGATTCGTTCAAGTGGTTAAGGTAATAATGGAGGTTGTGTCGATACACTTCCATAGACATACATGTTCATGAAAATAATATAGACAAGAAATAGAAAATTTAAACATGCACCTAAATTTGTTCCATGGGTGCATATGTGTAAATGCTCGTGGTGCATCATTATTGGCTGGCATTTGATGATGGGGTAAAAATACAATAGAAATCGATGGCCATGGTTCCCATGCAATGAATTTCATTGGACATGATTGGTTCTTGGTAGCTACACTGTGGGTTATTCAAGAAATCCTACAAAAATTAAAAACAAAAATTAGAAAAACATAGCACCTTGGGATGACAAACGTCCCCTCCTTAGAAATCGATAGACGTCAAATTTTAATTTTTTCCATAGTGATGTTGACTTTGCACATGTAGGGGATGCTGACGTGGCTCAGACCATATCCTAATATTGACATGTTATTCTGTCAAGGCAGAAAACAACCGCAATCAACAAAAATCAAGCAGCTTTTTGTATGGAAATTAGGTGCCTTTTTTTCAAGTTATAGCATGTAGGTACCTTGTAAACTACAAATAGGCACTGTAGGAATCAGGTGCTTTGCTTACATGGAAAGTAGGCACCGTAGCATTTAGGTGCTTTACTTAACATGGGAAGTAGATGCCTTAGCAATCAGGCACTTTACTTAACATGGGAAGTAGATGCCTTAGCAATCAGGCGCTTATGTCTGTCATGGAAAATAGGCACCTTTTTTCTAACTATCGGGTGCCATACTCATAAAGTAAACTTCTAACAAACTTTTTTTTTTACGTATGCTAAGAAGATATGGTGTTAGTTTTCTAAAAACTGGCAATCGGCCGTTCTCTTGAAAAATTGAGATTCAAGCATTGAACTATCAGCAAATAGGATGCAAACACCATCTTCATAACATCCTGGGAGTTAGGCATCATGAAGAGTACAATGGGAAGCAGGCACCTTCTATCATACAATGGAAAGCAAGCACCTTATACAATATAATGGGAAGTAGGTACCTTCCACCGTATAATGGAAAGCAAGCACCTTCCACTGTACAACGGGAAGCAGGTTCCTTTTATGATAACTGGAAGCAGATGCCTCTCATAAAATACAAATACACAACACTTTTCTTTTATTCAACAGGTGTTGATTTGTCCATGTATATGTGTTGTCAAGTTTATCAGGCCTTTTCAATGCTTCTAATTGAAAAATAGGTACAAGATTAGCATATGCCCCTGAACTAGTAGTTGTGTCTTATTATCCAAAAAGATCAATCTAAAAACTCTTGTTCAGGTTTAGGTTTAGTATTCCCCTTTATGAATGGGGACTAACTACTCCTACTACAAGTAAATTCTCCTAGAAATCTTGGAAAGTGTAGGTTCATGGATCCTATGCTTGTTAGGCCTAGGTCTTCCAGGCTACTAATAGTTGCACAAAGGACATTGTTACTACAAAATAAAAATACAACTAAAAAAAGAAAATTTTTAAAAGAAAATTTGTCTTTGGGACTATGTGGACTAGGTCCACATCTCACCCACTCAAGATAAAATCAGAATCAACTGGGGTTTCTCCTATGCCTAATCTAGACTCAATCATGTATGCTTAAAACACATAGTATGGACGTAGGCAGTGGTCATTGACTGTCAATGTAATGTTGCTACCATCTGTTGTTCTAACCCTTACAACCCCATTATTGATGATTCCAATCACTTCATATGGCCCCATACAATGTTGCATGAGCTTGCCCTTTCTTTATTAGAACCGAGAATCATAGAGTAATGCTCATTCTCCCACTTTAAGCTACTTTGGCCTAGTGTGGCGGTCATGCCACTTAGTCCTTTGTTTCTGAATGATATCTATTTTTTGTAGATCCTCAAGGTGGTATTCATACAACTGATTAAGCTGCTAAACTCTATATTTTTGTGCATCATCCAGATTGATATTCAATTCTACAGCAATCCTAAGTGTATTAAATTCAAAATCTATAGGCATCATGGGTGTTTTTTCATAGACTAACTGAAATGGTGTGAAACCAGTAGTAGTCTTCCAGGTGGTCCTGTAGGCCCACACTGCTTCTGGTAGTCTAGTAGCCTAGTCCTTCCTGTGTTGCTACACTGTCTTTGTTAGGATATTCTCCAATTATCTATTGGTCACCTCAACTTGCCCATTTGCCTATGGATGATAGGGAGTAGTTTTGTTATGCTTGATTTTATATTGTTGCATGAGTTCTTGGATCATCCTTGAAGTAAACTAAGGCCCTTGATCTATTGTGATCTCCCTTGGGACCCCAAATCTTGTAAAAATTATTGAATACAAGAAGTCTACTATAGTTTTCTCCTTTGAATCACGTAAAGTTTGTACTTCAACCCATTTTGTCACATAGTCAGTACAAACTAAGATATACGTCTTACCTCTTGACTGTGAATTAATAGGTCCTACGAAGTCCATCCCCCATTTATAAATTAGTTCAATGCGAACATGTGGTTGGAGTGGCATCTCATATCTGAGATTAGGTTTTCCCATCCTCTAACATTGATCACACTAACTCATATGCTTGGTTGTATCTTTGAATAGTGAAGGCCAGTAATAACCAACCTATAACACTTTATATGCAGTCATTTTTCTTGCAAAATAGCCACCACAAGGTTCATCATGGTAAGATTTTAGTATTTCAATTATTTCTTCTCCAACAACACATCTCCTCATGATTTGATCAGGTCTTGTTTTAAATAGGCACCCATCAATCCATGAGAAATTTACACTTTTCTTAATTAAGGTCTATTTTCACGAGGTAAAAATGCAAGGGATACTCTACCAGTGGCTAAATAATTAGCCATATCTGCATACCAAGGTATATTATTATTTAGAGTAAACAAATGCTCATATGGAAATTGGTCTTCTATAGCTGCATAGTCTGGAGGTGTCAATATGGACAAGAAATCAACTACCACATTGTCTTTTCCTGGTTTGTCTACGATTACCACATCAAATTCTTGCAAAAGCAACAACCATATGATAATTCTACCACTAATCCCAAGTTTTTTTGTCAAGTATCTGATTGAAGAGTGGCCAGTGTGCCTTTGTTAAGAGCATGTATTACTGCACGAAACTCTTTCTCTATGACAATATAATTCAGTTCAACACCTATAAGGTTTTTGCTAACATAATAGATGGCATAAAAATCATCACCATATTTCTGTCCCAGTATTGAGCCTATTGCATTGTTATATGCATCAGCATATATGTGAAAAGGTATGGTCCAATTTGGACCTCTTAGTACAGGAGAAATTTTTAGTTTTTTATTAAGGGTGTTGAATGCTTTTTCACATTCTTTAATCGAGAAAAACTCTGCATCTTTTTTTAACAATGTGGTAAGAGATTTAGTAGTTTTTCTAAAGTCTGATATAAACCTCCTATAGTAACCAGCCGATCCCTAGAAACTACGAATTTCCTTTTGTATTTTGGGAGTAGGCAGAGTTTGGATGACTTCAATTTTTTTTGTCTACTTTGATCCCTTCTGCAAAAAGGTGATGTCCTAAAACTATCCCTTCCTGCATTAACATATAGCATTTATCATTGCTTAAGGATAGGTTAGTTTCCTCATAGCGTTTAAGTGTTTTTTCTAGATTTTTTGTAGCAATTTCAAAAGTCTCACCATATACAGTGAAATCATCCATATACACTTCCACAGTCTCTCCAATCATATCTGAAAAAATACTAAGAATTTCCCTCTGAAAGGTGGTAGGTGCATTGCATAGGCCAAATGGTAAGACTCTATAGGCAAATGTCCCCCATGGACAAGTGAATATGGTTTTATCTTGATATTCCTCCCCTATTTGGATTTGATTGTATCCATTGAACCCATCCATGAAAGAAAAGTAATTCTTACCTGCTAAGGTGTTAAGGACTTGATCTATAAATGGTAAGGAGAAGTGGTCCTTTTTGGTTGCTTTTTTTAGCAACCTGTAATCAACACAAATTCTCCATTTTCCATTCTTCTTGTGCACCACCACTAATTGTGGTACCCACTCACTATCTAAAATGGGGTAGATGAATCCAACTGTGAGGAGTTTTTGTAACTCTGTTTTAACAATTTATTTCATGGTTGGGTTCATTCTCCTCTATGGTTGTCTTATTGGTCTGATTTGGTCTTCCAGATATATTCTATTTGTACAGGTCTCAGGAGTTATTCCTCTCATGTTATAATACTCCCAAGAAAAGGCATATTTATGTTTTTCCAATATTTGTTTTAGTTTGGTCTTCTTTTCGGTTGTCAAATTGTTATCTACATTCAACATTCTACCAGGTGCAACTTCTATTTTCTAAATATGGTGGTCTTTCACCCCTACTAATGGAAACTCAAGAGGAGGACATGAAGGTTATCCCTGAAAAAGTGGGATATAATCCTATCCTCATAATTTTCATCTTCCAACTCCTCAAGTGTCATCATCGGTTGGAGCATTGATAGACCATCAACATTTTGATTCTCATTCTCAAGTTCTCCCAATAAATTTGTAGACTGTGCAGGTGGATGTATGATCAATTTATTTATATTCTAACCATCTAAAATGGTCATTTATCCATATCTGCAACTTATGTAGGCATCAGTTGTTGCTAGCCAAGGTCTACCTAATATTAATGGGTATCCACCTAGTCCAAACTTAGATTGCAATACTAAAAAATATGTTGGATACTCCCATGCATCTACTGTAATAGTGATAGCTTCCAATATTCCATCAAGAAGTACTGTAGACCTAT
The DNA here is from genome assembly GCA_028583015.1 of Wollemia nobilis. Taxonomy (NCBI): domain Eukaryota; kingdom Viridiplantae; phylum Streptophyta; class Pinopsida; order Araucariales; family Araucariaceae; genus Wollemia; species Wollemia nobilis. The sequence goes on along the minus strand of JAQPPZ010017081.1, from coordinate 8,300,150 downwards.
TTTCCAACTGCAATATAGTTTTTGTGGGCTTCAGGTAAGTGAATTTTAGTTTTTGCATGGTTTTTTGGGGTATGACATTGATGGCAGTCCCCAAATCTACTAGTGTATTGGGTAAAATACAACCCTCTATTTTTACAATTAGCATAGAGTTTCCTAGATCTGAATACTTTTGGTTGTAGGTATTCCCTATAATAAGGTCAGCTAACTAACCTACCAAATTAATTTATTTAGATGGTTTCCTCATTGGTTTCTTGAGGCACAACTCTCTTATGGCCTTCCCATAGATAGGTATGTCTTTAATGGCCTGAAATAGAGGGATTATGACTGTTAAGTTATTTAAAATGGAGAGGATATCAAACTTTGTTTGTATTGGCTTCCTAGGTTCCTATAACCTTTGTGGAAAATGTGGAACCTCATCTTTTTTATGTATATGAATTGATTCTTCTTATATCTCTTCTATAATGGGTGATTCCCCTTTCTCTATTTCTACTGGTTCTTCTTCTACAAGAGGAGTGACTTCTACACCTACTTGCTTTCCTGACCTTAACTAGATAGGATCACAATATGCCTTGATATTATACATAGGGTACATCTTGTTTTCCATCTGATTGGCTGGTTGCTTGTTGTTTGGGTTTGCTATTGGCTATGCTGGTAACTGAAGAGTCCTTGGAGCAGGTAAAGTTGGTAAACATGGCTGTAGTGGAGCTAGAGTAGTATGTTGTGGATACTAATTCCAAGCATTATGATTTCTCCACTGTTGCCCAGGTTGCTCATATTAGTTCCAATGATAAGGGTTGTAAGGATTTACGCCTTTGGGAAATGGATTCCAAGGTTGTTGACCATACCAACCCATGTTGGGTGGCTAGTTTTGACCTTGATTCTGATAATTATTGCCCCCATAGGATGAAATTCCTGATTGCATATTATTACCCATAGGAGATTGTTTCTAGTTCCTCCGATTACCCATGAAGTATGCCTCAGCTACTTCAGGTTCCTCTTTTGATTTCATTAATTTTGGACACAACTTCATTTTATGATTCTTCTTACAAATAGCACATACATAGAATTTATTTTCTAGGCACTCATTTTTGGGGTGTTTGCCTCTATATTTAGGACATAAGTAGGCCAATGCTGCCTCATTCTCCTGCTTCTTTTTCTGAAGCAAAAAAGTATCCATTTGAAGATCTAGAAATGATAACATCTTGTTCTTAAGGTCTTCTAACATGTTGCCTATTTCTGTTTTAGTGAAAATGGCTGACTGCTTAACATTTCTAGAGGTTAATTTACCCTTTCTTCTTAAGAAATTTTGACACAACTGTTGAATATCATCCATTTGGTGTTGGTAAATGTCTCCCCCACATATCATGTTCAAAGCTTCCAAGGATTCATTTGTCAGTCCTTTCAGAAAAATACTTCTTAGGGACCTATCTCCTAGTTTTGAATGGGGTGATCTTTGCAAATTGAAGCTAAACCTATCCCATTATTCTTCCACAGACTCCCCTTCCTTTCGGGTCATATCTAGGACTTCCTCTCTTGTATCTCTTGCTTTGCCAAAATTCTGATACTGATCTAGGAAAAGTTTCTTCAACTGTTCCCAGGTAGCTATTCATTTATCCCTTAGGATGATGAACCAAAACAAAGTTGAATCATCTAAGGTGGAAGGGAATAATTTTAGTTTTTGAGGATTTGTGGTGTAATCTATATATCTGCATAAAACATCAAATTTAAATAAAAACAGGTCTGGATATTTTTTTGGTAGTCCTCTAAAAGTTGTAAGGTGGGCAGGAGAGATGTGTTTCATCTTGTGATCTCATCCTACCTCTCTTATTTGAAAACTAAAACTAGTGGATGTTTCCTCTGGATTTTATACCATTCTACCTATTACTGGTGTTTCTACTCCTGCTTCATTTAAAGCAGTTGTTAATGCTTCTATTTCATTTCTTTTATCCTTCAAAAGAAGGGATAATCCAGTGTTTGAGATAGTTCCATATTACACTGCTTGCCAACATTAAACATTCAGTAGATCCTCCTCAGATTGAACTCTACTTATCTCTGATTCTACTCTAGGATTTTGCTAAATTGTTTCAAATGAATCCTATGTAAATAGTGGGTGTTGCTGCCAATGCACTGGTGGAGATTGATATGGTGAGAGTTTAGTCTTAGATTGAGGTTATACTGAAGTAGAAGGATTTTGAGAAACAACTTCTTTGTTTTTGACAAAATGACCATTTGGTCTCCTGTTTGTAGGTGGACTCATACAAAGTTTTAGATGAAGGTTTCTCAAAAAAACACTCTAAACTACTATAACTAAGATTTCTTCAGAAATGGAAATTAGAATGGCTACTCCCTAGAAACGACACCAAAATATTGGGCAAAACATTGGTTAGTTTTTCTATGGTTAAATTAATTACCTCCATTTGATTGTCAAGTTGGGGTAGCTCGTAGTCTTGTGAGCAGTCATGCAAAACATATGCTTGCAATTCCTCCTTTGGATATGAGTCCCTTGGATTATGGTTTGGAGGGTATTTAATGTTCATTAAAGTTTATGTTTAAACCCATAATCCTATGCTAAATCTAAGAAATAGGACTAAACTCATAAAAACTCTAAATAACTACCTTGCTGGAAATTACAAAAAATAGGGAAAGTACTGGAAATAAATAAATCTATGAAAATAATTACATAAAAATAGATAAATGGGTAAGAACTCTATTGCAATGGGCCCATGCTTCCAACAGGTTCTGCCCGTGGTACAATGTTCACCGGATGCTTAAAAAATACTTTTTACAAGAATAATGCAGGGATTTTTATTAATAGTTTGCAGCTAATAAAATTACATAAAAAGTTTGGATATTCGTTCAAGGGTGGCCTACATATTTATAAAGTATTCGAACAGCCTTGTTACAATTTTAGAATGAATCAATACATGATTCACTGTTATAGTTGGTTGCTTGAATCGAGAAAAATATCAGAATATCTCAATGTATTATGTTTCCAGAATATGCTGATATTCGATTTGCCTGATTTACAAAATAAATTCATGTAACAACTGGAAAATAGGTGATGAATCCCCTTTGATATTATTCCATGTTTGGTTATGATGCTGATAATACTTTCAATCTGGTTGTCGATGCATTCACTCTGTTCTACTGACCACAAAGTTATGCTAAATTTTAATGCTAACGGGAATCAGCATCATGGTTGAAGAAGTAAGGAAATAGGTGTCTTTCATTCGCGTAACAAAAAGCAGACACCTTCTACTATACAATGTGAAGTAGGCGCCTTACACCGTATAATGGGAAGTAGGCACCTTTCACCGTACAACGGGAAGCAGGCGCCCTCCGTCGTATAATGGAAAGTAGGCATCTTCTAGTTAGATGTTGAACGAAAGTCAAGTGCTTCAGAGGACTTGGTGCCTGACTTCGTGTCTTTTTATCGATATTATGCATATGTTTTCCCTTCATTAATTTGTAAGTGCTAGGTTTGAGTTGGACCTCGATGAAAACATGCCAAAATGCAATGATTTCCACTAAATATACACAAATTACACTTAAAGATAAATATTAGAAAACATGCAAAATAAACTGTCAATTATATATATAATTTCCATAAAACATTTATATCTACAAGCATATATGCCGCACATTATGGGGAAAAGAGTTAAAAAAATGAGCAATTCTGTGGCTCATCAAGAAGTATAGTAAAGAAAATCTTATGGAGGATATCCTTGAAAGCTAGAGAGAAATGACTCAAGGAAGGAGATAGAAATACAATTTTTTTCATACTACAACAAAAAAAAAATTCTTTGTTTGTCATATCAAAAATATTATAACTCTAAATGGAAGAAATAATTGAGGATAAAGAAGATATAATGAAGGAAGTAATAAATTATTTCAAAGATATTTTTTCAAATTCTAGGCAAGATAAGGAGGCATAAGATTTTTTTTTGTAAAATATTCCATCAATTATCACTCGAGGATAAAATGAAATCTTGATGAAGAATATATCTAAGGAGGATCTCCATGAAGCAGTTTTATATTTCCATCTTAACAAGGCACCTGGCCTTGACGAATTTCCTACAATTTTTTTCAATTTTTTTGGGATTTATTGAAGAGTGATATGTTAGATGTGGTTGAATAGGCTTGAAAAAGGAAGACTATAATAAGTGATATCAATGCTACTTTTATTACCTTGGTTCCCAAGAAATGCGATACAAAATATTTTGACAATTTTCATCCAATAAGCCTTTGTCATATGAATTATAAGATCATTTCAAAAATTATGGAAAATAGGTCAAAAGGTATTCTAGGGTGTCTTATCTCAGAGGAACAAGATGGCTTTGTTCAGGGTAAAAAAATCTTGATGGTATAATTATTGCACAAGAGGCCATACATTCTCTTCATTCCATGAAAAACTAGGTATGCTTTTGAAATTAGATATGAACAAAGCATATGATAGGGTTTCCTAGAATTTTATACATGCTATTCTCAAAAATTTTGGCTTTGATTATAGTTGGTGTGAGTGGATTAAATGTTGTTATAACATATCAAAATTTTCTATTTTGATCAATAGTTTACCTACTAGGTACTTCAAGTCATCTTGTGGGCGACCCATGTGTTGTGGGTGAGTTGGAGAGGAGAGGGCAATCCTCCAAGGGAGGTACCAGGTTCAAATCTCCACCCTACCAAAAAGTTGAATTGGGTACCCAAAATCCAATTGATAATGTTGGTGTGGGCAGGTCCAGACGCAAATCTCGGATGAATTTTCTATGTAGAACCCCTTGGTCATGGTCTCTCAGACCAAGGCGACCCTGCAAGGGGTTTTTTGCTTCAAAAAAATCATCTTGTGGGCTTCATAGATGTGATCCTCTTTCTCCTTATCTATTAATTATTCTAGCAGAAGCATTAGGGAGGGCATTTTCAAAGGCAAAAATGGAAGGAAAAATCAAGGGTATTCAAGTTGCAAAATATGGTCCCTTTGAATCTCATCTCCAATTTGTTGATCATACTTTTCTTTTGGGCCATACCTCAAACAACGAGGTCATGGAGTTCAAATCAATATTATCATGTTATTGGAAGGATATTGTGTAGTTGGTAAATACTTCAAAATCTAAGTTTTTTTTCCATTAATACTGCCTTAGATTTACAACAAATTATTATGAATATTTTAGGGTTTAAAATTGAAAAATTTTCAACAAGCTACTTAGGTATTCCTTTAGATCTCTTTTTTGGATAAAATGGAAGCTTGCTTGGAAGGTTGGAAAGGCAAGTTCTTAACCATAGCAACAAGGCTACAACTCATAAAAACTACTTTACAATCCATTGTTATTTATATGATGTCACTTTCAAGATTACCAACATGTATTATATTAGAAATTGATAAAAATTTCAAAGAGACTTTCTATGAAAAGGTTGAGGAAAAATTTAGGTTTTCTTTTTGTAAGTGGGATAGGGTTTGTAAAGGAAAGGATATTGGAGGAGCGTGTTTGTATAATTGTAGACTTATAAATTTGGCATTGGGAGCAAAATTTGGGTGGAGATTATTCAGAGATCAAGGAAAGAAATGGGTAAAAATATTACTTCAAAAATATATTGGTTCTCTTAATGCAATAAAATTGTTTAGGAAAAGAACTCTACCCAAAGGATCATCAACATGAAACTTCATATTTTAGAGTTTGCAATTGATAAAGAAACATATTAGATGGTCAATCAATGAGGGTAGTTATGCAAATTTTTGGTCTGATACTTGGTTGAAGCCTTATCCTCTTATCTCTGACTCAAAATCGAAACCATTGGCTCAAGCATACCTAGCATGTAAAGGTCCAAAGGTCAAAGATTGTATTATTATGAGCCAAAACTCTAGATCATGAATTTTTTTTAAGTAACCTAATTGAAGGAGAGGAACTCAAACAAATTGCAAATGAACTTCAAAAGATTCTTCGAGAGTTTTACTTGTCAATTTTACACGAAAGGATGAGTTGGTTTGGAATTTATCAAAGGATGGTGGATACTCGATCAAGTTGGGATATGAGGATTTAGAACAATAAAAAATTATTTTTTCCATAGATTTTCCTTGGAAGAACATTTGATCATTAAAGGATCTCCCTAAGGCCTCAACATTTCTTTGGTTAGTAGTTCAAAGGAAGATTCTTACAGGAGAGAGTCTACAAAGAAGAGGATATTATGGACCCTTCAGATGTGCCTTGTATGAGAAGGATTTAAAAATGCCAGACTATTTACTTCTTCATTTTTTGTTTGCTCGCACCATTTGGAATTATTTTTAAAAAAATATGAAATTATATTGGGTAGCTCCATCAACATTGAAAGAGTTGATAAAATATTGGATAAATTATTTCAAAGCTAAAGCATTATGTATTCTTTGGAGGATTGACCCTACCATTATTTGTTGAAATTTATAGTTTGAAAGAAATAATCAAAAATTTTAAAATAAATATCAAAACTATGCCCAAGTTTGAAACCATATTAGTGCCTCTCTTGCAAAATATTTATAAATATAGTGCTCATCATGGGAAGTCTCAATTGTAGAAAAAAGTTGCTAATAACTTGGTTACATGATTTGAACATACATGGAAGAGTCATCTACAACAACAAAATTAAAACATAGGATCTACTTCGATGTATGGTAAATGGAAATATCCATAAATTAGGTTTATCAAAATTAATTTTGAAGGTGTTTCTAAAGGAAATCTAGGAAAAGCTGGTGGAGGTGGTGTTTTTAGAAATAGTGAAGGCAAAATTCTCCTCACTTATTCAGAATCGTATGGAACTTTAAATAACAACTATGCAGAGGCTAGGGCACTTCTTACAAGGATTAAAAATTGGAGTAGAAAAAAGATGGAAATATATTTCAATTACGGGGGACTCACAAATTATCATCAATGCTTTTAACAAAAATGGATGTAGAGACTGGATAAAAAATAATTTTATTGTTGATGTTACTAGAGGCAATCTCTTGATAGTGTGAGCGTATTTATAAAGGCAATCTCTTGACAGTGTGAGCGTATTTATAGAGAAGAAAATCGAGTAGCTAAATTAACGAATTACGATGTTGGTTTTCATCCCAGTGATATTCAAATTTCAGAAGGCAATAGAGCAAGTGAGATTTTATGTCTTAATCGATGTCAAAGAGTTGATTATGAAAACATAACACTTCCAAAAAGTTGAAGAATATATGTAAGAGAAAAATAAATGAAAAAACCATAATAAAAATATATACTACAACAAATATAATATTTTAGTATTTTGATAAAAAATTACCCTAATAAAAATCACATATAACTATTTAAAAATAAATTTTATTTTAATTCTATATAAAATCAATTTAAAAAAAAAAATTAAAAATCAATAACAACATAAAACTTTAGTAATGGCAACTTTATGTCATATTTATCCCTCTACTAAAGGTTATTTGCATTAAAAATTCTACCCCAATCCTCCAACAACATCTACCTTGGTTTTGAGTTTTTTTTTATGATGAAAGTCAAGAGAGAGAACTTTTTTTTGATAGGTCAGAGTGATCCCTTTGAGAATAATTATAAGGGATGGCAACAACAGAGGAGGCATGAGAATGACCATGGGCACTAAGCAATAAACTTGTGATGACTCAAGGTGATGAACACACGATGATAAGGAATTCACCCTAATTTATCTTAACAAGGTTTAAGTGTTCATCAACCAAAAATTGTCTTATTATACAAGAAAAACTTAGCCAATGAATTATACGGTTTATTTAAATATTAGAGATCTTATGGATTATTTAGATTTAAAATATAATAATTTATTTTATTTTATTTTATTAAATGATATTATGTTGTTATGGATAAAGAAATAAAAGGAAGGTAAAGAATATAAAGTGAATTTTAATGAAGCATTTAAAGGAATGCTTTTAATAGTGGATTTAAGATCAATAATGAATCTAAAGCTTAAGTGGCTTTAGAAGGATTAAAATTATGAAAATAAATTAAGGAATGCTTTTAACAGTGGATTTAAGACCAATACTGAATCTAAAGCTTAAGTGGCTTTAGAAGGATTAAAATTATGAAAATAAATAAAATGAAACAATGTGGGGATGGAAGGTGATTCACTCATACTAATATATATGCAATTTTGAGGAAAGCAAAGGCTCTATGGAACATACAAGCGAATTATGGGAATTCAAGACCTTGCTATAGAGTTTGAAGAAATCATGTTTACACATACATTAAGAGAGGAAACAAATGTGCAAAATAGGCTAACCAAAAGAGAGGTTTTAATTGAGGATCATGAAGTTAAATTCTCTTTTCCATGGTTAGAGGAAGTGGTAATGACAAGAAAATGTTGATTGCCTAAATCAAATAATGATTAAGATTTACTTTAATGTTTTCCATTGATAATATCTGCTTTATTTATAATGTTAATGTGCTTTCATATAAATTATATAGTACAATTTTAGTGGTTACACTTGTGCTTAAGGAAGGAAACTAGCAAGCTAGACATGGTAGAGTGGGCTATGATAGTGTGATGTTTTAGAAATATTACTCTACTAAGATGTAATGCATATATATAGTAGAGGTAAAGTTTTGGTATTATAAAGGTTTTCGTAGGAGAATGTTAAGAAGGATACTGAATTATGGATTATTTGTATTCACATAGAAAACTAAAGAAGTTTTAAAAGATGAAAATCAAGAATTGAGAATTGAATATGTTTGTAAACTCTCATTCTCTAAAGAAGAGAGTTGTGATTTGTAAAGGGTGGGAGACTCGAGTACAACCCTTTGTTCTCTAGCCAAAAAAATTGACAAATTAAATTAAGTTTAAATATAGTCTTTGTTTCAATGGTTGAGACATATGGATGATGTAGTCCACTCTAAAGTTCAAATCTCAACTACACCAAAAGGATTGTACAACTCGATATGATTAGTGGTACCAATGTGAGAGATTCTTTAATTGGTTTGATGATCAATCAAAACCTCATTAAAAAAAACTAAAATATATATTTTTAATTAATTATTATATAAGTGAAATGGATCTATCATATTACATAGGAGTACATATTAATATTACAATTTGACAAGAATATAACAAATTAAGACCATAGCATTTGATAATACTTTTAAAATATTTTATTAAAATAAAAAATAAAGGAAGAGAGAGAAAAACAAATTCATTTTAAAACATTAATAAATAATTTTAAAATTAGTTTATCTAAAATTAACAAAATTTAACCCAGGTGTTGTAGGTGAGTTGGAGAGGAGAGGGCAATCCTCCAAGGGAGGTCCCAGGTTCGAATCTCCACCCTACCAAAAAGCTGAATTGGGTACCCAAAATCTAATTGATAATGTTGGTGCGGGCAGGGCTGGGTGCAACTCCCGGGTGACTTTGACGGTGTAGAACCCCCTGTTCGTGGTCTCTCAGACCAAGGCGGCCCCACAAGGGGTTTTTTGCTTAGAAAAAAAAAATTAACAAAATTTAATTTATAACTTGTTACATAAACTATAAGAATTTAGGAAGAAAACTTTTAATAGAAGTTTGACAGGCAATGAAAATTTAACACTCTATACTAAGGTTTAAATCTCATGGATGAATCTTAACATTTATCCAATACCATTAATTAAACCGGTTAGATTCCTAAAATTTTAAGAAGGAGATCAAGGTTTGAATCTTGTCAAGCAATACATGCATAATTACTAAGTTGTTGTGATACCACATTTATCAATTATCATTAATTTAACTGGTTAGATTCCTCAACTTTTAAAGAAGAAATCAAGGTTCGAATCTTGTCTAGCAATACATGCATAATTACTAAGTTAGTGTGATACCACATTTATCAATTATCATTAATTTAACTAGTTATATTCCTCAACTTTTAAAGATGAGATCAAGGTTTCAATCTTGTCAAGCAACACGTGAATAGTTATTAAATTGTTATAATACCAATTTGTAGTCATGATGTAATGGGGCCTAATTTAATCCCATATAACCCATTTAATCAAGTGACATCAACTCAATCCATTTAATTCCTCAACTTTCAAGGAGAAGACCCAAATTTAAATCTTGCCAAACAATACATATATAATAATCAAAATATTACAATATATAATTTTATAATAACATATTATAAATAAAATCCTTTGATATAACCAATTTAAAAAATAACTTAAAAAAGAAAAACTAAAACCATTAAATATTAAAAAAATCACATAATTGAGGGATACATAAATCATATCCAAACTTTGTTGTAATACTACTTTGTAATGATATAGTTGCAAGATTACTGTAGTGGTAAGGGCCTTGACCTCTCTCTTTAAGAGGTCCAAGATTCAAACCCCACTTAGTACAAGGAGACTAAAATCCCTCGTAGAAACCTATGTAAACTTATTGAAAAACATCACTATGTAATGATGATGTAATACATATAAAAACCGTTTCGATCATGAATTTAACACACACCCACCCCTTACACACTCACACACGTGGCGGTTTGAACTTTGAACCTCCCCCAGGACCAAACCTTTGTTAAAGAAAATCGTTCATCTAATCCCTTGGGAGCCAGGACTTTCCGTTTTATGGGGCCTGTCCCATCCGAATGAACCCCTCAGGTTAGCCGAACCGTCAGGTTTGAAACTGGGCCACTTTTAAAGGATTGGAGGAATTTACCAATGAGATAGCTAGTGCGAATAAAAGGCTTATGATAATCAGTGCATTTCAATTTTATATAACCAATTGAAAAAAATCAAATAATTTTCCATGCCTTCTTATACTCCAATTAAAAAAAATTATTAAGCCATAGGAAAAAGAAAAGTATAAAATTAAAATAAATTTTAAATATTATTACCTTAATCATTTGTAATTTTTATATTAAACATTAAAAACCTTTATCTTATTCAACACATTAAATATATATTTTTTATACATTAAAAAATACACATTAAATATTCACTATTTGATGTTCCTTCGAGACTTTATAATACATACGAGACATTTGAACTTTAAAGCTCAATGACATCGTCATCCAATTTTACAAAAGAAAATATTTACATGTGGACTCAAGCATTCATACTTTCAAAGACTTTTCCATCATTATCCATGCAGGGTAATGATTCTCTGGATTCATATCCATATATAATTGCAATTCTTTTTGCATAGTCAGAAGTATTGCTAACCTTCTACAACACTTAAAAGTCGCAAAATTTTGAACATAATAATGTGACTTCAATGTTGTGTTACTTCCTTTCAAAGGCTCCTCTTGCCTGTTTCATTCAAAGTCTCCTTGGGTCCCATTCCTTTTTGGAAGCATCAGAGAATCTCCAGAAAAATTCAGACAAGGTTAAAAAAATGATGATTGATTTTTTATTTATTTATTTTAAAAGTCAATGTTCTCACTTTAAAATAAAAAACTAAAACAAGTTTAATAATATATTATTAAAATGTATCAATAAAAACTTAATCTATATACTTATATTTAAAAATAAAAAAATGTATACACTGTTTGAAAAAATATTTTATATATTTTGTGGTGGTTCAATCCATTTCAATGGTTATTGAAGGATTTTTTTTTTTTTATCGATAGCCGTCACGAATTCGGGTTGTCCAGTTTTTATGGCTGCCACAGTATTCTGCGTTGTTCGCCCCGGAAGCAGCCACACACATCTTCGCGCAGTCCGCCCTTATAACTGCCATGCCACAATCATTTTAAACATTTGACGCCGTTGAAAGCACCAGGAAAGGGGACAAGCGTTCAGTCTCACGAGGCCCCCGCCCCTTATGAAGTTTTGATAAATCAATTGATTTACACCTCGAACCCGTTAGAAACCCTACACGTAGCGATTTCAAGACTTTCATACTTAAAAAGCCAAGCCATCGGTAAGGTGTAAATGAATAGACTCTAATCAAATGTAGTAAGTGCAGTGATGCGTGAGAAATTTAATGCGGAATGTGTTTATTAATTTAAAAAACAAGAATTTTAAATTTTAAATAAAATATTTAAGGTTTAAAAATATTTTAAAGTTTATTAAAATTAAAATTTGGTTAAATAAATATATATTAAATAATATTTGTATGAAGGTAATTTTATATATAATTTATGAATATTTGTATATTAAAAATTATTGTATTTTTTTAGATAATAACATTAAATTTATGATTTGATTAGTTTTTATTAAATAATATTTGTATGAAGGTAATTTCATATATAATTTATGAATATTCCTATATTAAAAAGTATAGTATTTTTTTAGATCATAACATTAAATTTATGATTTGATTAGTTTTTATTACATTCATCACTATATAGTGGTATTACAATAAAGCTTGGATATTATTCATGCATAATTTGACAAGATTCAAACCTAAATCTTCTCCTTGAAATATCGAGGAGTCTATCCATTTGAGCTAATATCACTTGATTAAATATATTGGACACTTTCAAAATACCTCCAATAAATAATTGATTGATTTCTGTCATATTTTTAATACAACATTAATTGTAATTTGTAAATTCTCATCACTTGAAATATGTGTCCTTTCTTTATAAATTAAATGTCATTCTTGATCTTTTTAAAAAGGGTTTTATTCTTTGTATAGTTGTTGGTTGAAGTTTCATGCCGAGTAACAGAATATTTCCTTCATTGTTATAAAAATACCACCTTCGCTAACTTTTCCTATGTTTTCTTTAGAAGCATAGTCAAAATTTAATTTTGAAGAACCTAATTTTAGTACATTTTTATTTTAAAACATTTTTTTTTTTGTTAATTTTATTATCAAAAAATTTTTGCAATCGTGTTTGTAAAGTTTTTTTTGTGTATTTTATTATGTTAAAAAAAAAAAATTGATAATTTTTTATGTAGTTTTTCTCCTTTAGTATACTCATGTACTGTGTACTGATGTGATTTGCCTTTTTATTTCTTCACCTTCAAAGAATCACAAATGACCCTTGTACATGAATTCAAGAAGCTAATACCTCTTTTCCAGCTTCAAGAAGACAACACCTATTTTCCAACTTAAGACTAATGAGCACTATGCATGTAAACATTCTACAAGAAAAATAATAATATATTTTCTAACATGGACATGATTTCAAGATTTGATTTTAAAATTTCTATCATTCCTTTCAATCCATAGATTCAACAAATAATGTCAAGACCAATAGATTCATAGTGGGACCTTGGTCTATGATGTGAAAAACTTCATCTACCACGAGTACCCTTAAGCTCCTTGGCAATTAATATATGTATAGAGAGAGGGGTTAGTGTGATATATATATATATAGAGAGAGAGAGATTAGTGTGAGAAACCCCAACTGACATTAGGGTTGGGCATCCCCATCCCACCATGACCTCTCATAGCGGGGAGTTGAGCTTATCAATAGGAAAATTAACACACAACTACACACGTTGTGTGGTTTGAACTTTGAACCTTTTGAAGAAGAGCCAAGGCTCGAACCATTGCATTGTCTCCTAAGACAATTAATGAAATAGTATTAATAAAAAACATTTGATTAATATAAATAAATGTTTTTAATGCATATATTTATAATTAATAAAAATTAATATTTTTAACTAATAAAGTAATATTAATAAAAAAATTATTTTTATTAATTATAAATTTATGCATTAAATCAAATAGCATTAGTTCAACTAGTTAGATTTAATAGGGAGACCAAAATTTGAATCTTGCCAAAGTTGACATGCATACTTGTCAACTATAATATGAGTAGATCTCTTTCAATCTTATATAACTGATTCAAAAAAATATATGCATTAAACCGTGGTGTGGGCGAGTGTGTGAGGGGGTGGGTGTGTGTTAAATTCCCTGTTGATAAGCATAGCTCTCCATTTTACGAGGGGTCATGGTTGGGAGAGATTGCTCAACCCTGTAAGTTTGGTCATAGGGTTTTCTCACATTAACCAAATCTTAAAAAAATAATTAATTATTTTATTTCAACTCTAAGCATTGGTAGTAGAGTTTCTCACACTATACAAATAAAAAATATTTTTTAACTTAATCTTTTAATAAAAATTTGATCGTAGTGGGACCTTGGGCTATGATATTTGAATTTGAATTTTATATTAAAGTCCATAGGTAACCAAAAGAGGTCAATAGGACTATAAAGGAGGACATATACAAAGCAACGGGAGTGCCTAATGTAGCTCCAGAGAAAATAAAGTAAGAAAAACAATAAACATGATGACATATGATATACAAGATTTGTGGATCAAGGATTACTCCCAACATTCAAGGCTGAAGAGAAGTGAGTGATGTAAGAGTTGGATGTTGTCATAGATGTTCTTTGTTGGAGTCGATGACAAGTTGATCTTGTTGTATCTCTGTGATCACCCTCGCGCTTCTTGGTCATGGCCTCTGGAGGCTGAAAGAATGAAGTGATAAGTCGAGATCCTATTATCTTCAGGATCTTGTTATCTTCTTACAAATAATATTAATAATTTTTTTTTTTTTATTAATTATAAATATATACATTAAATCAAATGATATTAGTTCAATTGGTTAGATTTCTCAGTTTTTTTATAGATCAAGGTTCGAATCTCCAAACAATACATGCATACATTTTTTTGTTTTTTTAATTTTTAATGTTTTGTACATACTAAAATTGGTTACATCCACAATCCTTTTTTACTATGTTCAAATATTAAGGCTACCCCTTATAGCCCCTATTTTGCTTTGTTGTTGTTTAATCCGAAGTGAAATGAACCATTGATCGCTCAGAATTGATACCGTTGCCATCAAGCTGGTGCACACTCAATGGATTCAGATCAGACTACTACCTTTGCAAATAGGCATGCCCCCAAGGCTTGAACCTAAGTTTCTTCTTGGTAAGCATCGTAACTTACCAATCCACCTAGTCCCTAGGGATACAATACATGCATACTTGCTAAGCTTGTTATAATACCATCGTGAGATCATGATGTAATACAAGTGGATCTCTTTCAATCCTATATAACCGATTAAAAAATCTATGCATTAAAAATAATTAATTATTTTATTTCAGCCCTCAGCGATGGTCATAAGGGTTTCTCGCACTAGATCCCAAAAAAATATTTTTCATAGTCTTTTAATAAGCATTTGATTGACCTCTAGATCTATTTAAGTATATTTATTTTGTTAACTAAATATCAAGAGACTTTACCTTTAATTAAGGCATGATATTATTTGTAAAATTATAAGATGTGACAACAAAAAGATGGAAACTACACACTCAACAACAAAAATTAAAAGTATAAGCTAAGTATAGGCATTGAATATCATGAAACCTACAATTAAACTTGAAGCTCCTTGGATCAATCATACCTTTTGCAATTATAGGTATAAAAAATAGCTTAGCTACTTCCTTCTCAAGCATTTTAGTTAAAATCTAGTTTAATCAAAGAATAAATTATGTATCAAATCCCATATAACCGATTAAAAAATCTATGCCAAGCTCTTTGCCAATTGGGTATTAGGCTTAAAGGTGGAAGTCCTTGGTACCACTTATGTGGTACTCTCACCCCTTTTAACATCGAGTAGTGGCATGTGTGGGGGTAGTTGGTCCTCTTACTTTCTAATCGGTTCATGTGATGTTGTTCCCATACAAATTGTTTATTTCAGTGTTATATTCTTATGTTGAAATTTTATTTCACTTTAATACCTCTCCTACTTTAGTGTAGTGTGTGTGTTAATAATCCTACATTGACTCGGATGTGGGGCCTAAGTGGTTTATGAGCCCCAACACTTGCCAAACTTTGCCAATGGAATAGCAGGCTTAAAGGTGGAAGCCCTTGGTCTCACTTATGTGGTACTTCTCATCCCTATTGACCTCGAGTAGCGACATGTGTGTTGGGAGGTAGTTGACCCTCTTGCTTTCTAATCAGTTCATGTGATGTTGTTGCTATACAAGTTGTTTATTTCTAGTGGCATATTTCTATGTTGGAATTTTTAATACCTCTTCTTCTTACACATTAAAAATAATTATTTATTGTACATAAATTTTTTATGAACATTTGATTGATATATAGGTCTATTTAAGTATATTCATTTTTAAACTAAATATCAAGAGACTTTACCCTTTAATTAAGGCATAATATTATTAATAAAATTATAAATATGTGACAACAAAAAGGATGGAATATAGGAATACTCATCAAGAAGTATAAGTTAAATATAGGCATTGAACATCATGAAACCAAAGTTGGTCTACAATTAAACTTGAAGCTCCTTGGATCAATTAGACCTTTTACACTTACAGCTATAAAAAATAGCTTAGCTACTTCCACCTCAAGCATTTTAGTTAAAATATAGTTCAATCATAGAGTAAAATATGTATCAAATCCTATTCCTATGGCATATTCCTATGTTGGAATTTCGTTCCACTTTAATATCTCTTCTTCTTATTCATTGAAAAGAATTAATTAATTTACATAATCTTTTCATAAACATTTGATTGACATATAGGTCTATTTAAGTATATTCATTTTGTTAACTAAATATCAAGAGGACTTTTCTCTTTATTTAAGGCATAATATTATTAATAAAATTATAAAGATGTTGACAACAAAAAGGATGAAATATAGGAATACTCAATAAGAAGTATAAGTTAAATATAGGCTTTGAACATCAGCAAACCAAAGTTGGTCTACAATTAAACTTGAAGCTCCTTGGATCAATTAGACCTTTTGCACTTGTAGCTATAAAAATAGCTTAGCTACTTCCTCCTCAAGAATTTTAGTTAAAATATAATTCAATCCTAGAGTAAAATATGTATCAAATCCTATTCCTATGTTGGAATTTCATTCCGTTTTAATACCTCTTCTTTTTATGCATTAAAAATAATTAATTATTTTACATAATATTTTAATAAACACTTAATTGACATATAGGTCTATTTAAGTATATTCATTTTGTTAACTAAATATCAAGATACTTTACCCTTTAATTAAGGCATAATATTATTAATAAAATTATAAAGGTGTGACAACAAAAAGGATGAAATATAGGAATACTCCACAAGAAGTATAAGTTAAATATAGGCATTGAACATCATGAAATCAGAGTTGTCTACAATTAAACTTGAAGCTCCTTGGATCAATTAGACCTTTTGCACATATAGGTATAAAAATAGCGTAGCTACTTTCTCCTCAAGCATTTTAGTTAAATTTAAATCCCATATAACTAACTAAAAAAATCTATGCATTAAAAATAATTAATTATTTTACATAATATTTTAATAAATATTTGATTGACTTATAGGTCTATTTAAGCATATTCAATTTATTGACTAAATATCAAGAGACTTTACCCTTTAATTAAGGAATAATATTATTAATAAACTCTAAAGGTGTGACGATAAAAATGATGGAATATACAAATACTCAACAACAAGTATAAGTTAAATATAGGCATTGAACATCATGAAATAAAAATTGGTCCATTTAAACTTGAAGCTTCTTGGATCAATTTTGCTCTTATAGGTACAAAAAAAAGCTTGGCTACTTCCTCCTCAAGCATTTTAGTTAAAATATAGTTCAATCAAAGAGTAAAATATGTATCAACAAACATTTTTATTTTAGATTTATGAGAATGTGGACTGTCATGTCGAAAATACTTGCATGGATACAAACAAAATGGAAATTCAAAGAATATATGCAAATAGCTTATTTTCAAAAGGGTTTCTTTATAAGTACACATTTCTTGAGCTCAAAGGAGCATAACAAAGTTTTCCCTAGAGGTCTATGGTTCTTTGGTGACATAGGTATGATGATATAGTAATGCAAATTGTATTTCAAAGAAACAAAGCATAACATCATATGTGTCTTAAATTGGTCCCTCATCTATGCCCCCTACCCCCTCTATTTTTAGGATAAAAATCTTATAGATAATTAAAGTTTTGATCATGAAGTATTTGCTTAGATGATGTTGCTTCCTTTAGGAATCTTGTGGTATATGCAACCATTTGCATGATGGTGGAACAACCCATCATCTTTTATTGAAGATTTGGATTAAATCAACAAATATTTCCTAGATGTAGCAACTTAGTTTTTTAAGGATTTATCTTTCAAATATTAATATTGTTATGGATATGCTAAACTCAAAAGAGTTTGTATATTACTCCAACTAAAAATGAAGTAAATAAAATAAAGATAATAACTAAAAATAAATAAATGTTACCATTTTAAGAGAAAAAAAATGTAATGCAAGGATATATGGAAATTATTATTGAAATTGAAGGTGACATAAACTAATAAAGGAAAAAAAAGGATAAGGCACCCATGTATTGGAGTAGACGTAGTAGCAATTTTTGGTTCTTGATACCTAATAAGATAGGCCCTAGGATGAATGTCTCTATTAACCTATCAATAATGAATGTCAAAAAAATGAGCAATAGGTTAAATGTATTTTTCAAATATTAATATAGAATGAAACATTCTTAAAAAGATATTGCATTTATGAATTAAGGACACTTAGACCCATACATGTTTGAAGTTGGAATTATCCATGATGTATTTACTTATAACTCCTTGGTTGCCCTCACCCTTTAAGTAGATTTATATTTTTCAATTTATATGTATATTTGTATACATATTCGTTCTATTAAGCTTTTGCTGGTTTAATTATTCTTATGTTCATAAAGGAGATATTGCCAATTTCCTATGTAATAATTGTTAGCAATATTCCATTATTCGCCTTAGTAAAATAGTGCATCCATCTATGCACTCTCTAATTAGGTGTTAGGTGGGTAGTTTTTTCAACTAATTTTGTGGTTCATCCACCTAGAACCGAGGAAGCATTGTACTTAACCATTGTTCTTTGGCAATATCAACTACTGCTTGATTCATAACATGGTATTAGAGCAAGGTTGTTATGCAGACGTTTTGGATGAGGCTTGATCGAGGAGGATCGACGCTATAGCGAACTGACAACAGCAAACACTATGGTGGATGCTTGATCGCAGAGGACTGACAGACACTCGATAGATGCTCAACACAAACCATGATTGACGCTTGACACAAACTGAACACTTGATCGTAGAGGACTGACAAACACTCGACACTAACCAAATGATAGATCAATATGCAGATGAACGAGGCCAGACACTACTCAGACCAAACGAATGAGATAGAACCAATAAAAGACACTTGGTAAGGCATGGATCCCGAGAGGGCACTTGGTAGAGATTCACTGGTTGATGTGGATAGGCTATGTAGCAAGTTTTTGTTGGATGACATGGATGGGCTACATGGCAGGTTTCTGATAGACACTCGATAGATGCTCAACACAAACCATGATTGACGCTTAACACAAACTGGACGCTTGATCGTAGAGGACTGACAAACGCTCAACACTAACCAAATGATAGATCAATATGCAGACGAACGAGGCCAGACACTACTCAAACCAAACGAATGAGACAAAACCAATAGAAGACACTTGGTAAGGCATGGATCCCGAGAGGGCACTTGGTAGAGATTCACTGGTTAATGTGGATGGGCTACGTAGCAAGTTTTTGTTGGCTGACGTGGATGGGCTACATGGCAGGTTTTTGTTGTTTGACGTAGATGGGCTACATGGCAAGTTTTTATTGGCTAGTGGAGGCAAAATGGTGGACAGGTGACCACCCGAAGGTAGTCACCCTAGTAAGGTTACCTCGTAGTTTAAAAACTATGCAAAACGCATCGATAGGATGCATGTGGGATATATTCCCACTATATATATATTTTTAATATCATTGTCTCCACTCTATTAACAATATGCTGGTGTAATTATATTTCCAGTGGACCCAATAGCTCGGTTATTTTTTGTGTTCAGTGTGATGGCGATGGTCGTTGGTTCAAATCCCTTGGAGGGGGGGTTATCCACTGACGAAGATTATGATATAAGGGATTTTTTATCCCTTTATTCCCATCTGCCTGTTAGGTGGATTGGTTGTCATGTAATATTTAACCGAAGTTGGTTGTGGGATCGAATCCCATGGGTGTCAAGCACAATCCGCCCCCATTTTTTGCCGAAAAAAAAAATCTAAACATTTTTTTTGACAAAAGAAAGAAATTACAATTTTTTTGGCAGCAAGAATTTAACAAGTTTTTTTTTTCAAAGAAAAAACTTGACAATTTTTTTTGTCCATGCAAGAAATTTTTTTACAAACAAAAAGGGTAACTTTTTCACAACGGAGGGCAAGGAAGTGTTTTTTTCTGCCAAAGCACGTGGAGGGGCTATTTTCGAGGTATTTTTCAACATTACCTTGTTTATTTCTTTCAAGCAATTTTGGAGGGATAAGTTTTCTTTTTCAGAATTTTTTTCATCCTTGTTTATTTTGCAACAAAAAGGGGGATCCAAAGCATTCTTTTTGCAAAATTCTAAGACAATAGGGGGAAAGAAAAATTGTTGATTTGAAAAGTGAATATCTTCATTGTAAAACTAGCATTGTAATAGGTGCATTTTCGATGGAAACCGACACCTAGTGTGTTTAAAATTTTGTGGGCACTTGTGATTGTATTTTGCATTTAAATTTTCTATTTTCTTGCATTTTCAATCATAAAGTAAAATTTACAAAGCAAATAAAAGACCCCAAATTTTACACCTATTTGTGTGATTTATTACATGACAGTGTTCGATATATGTGATACCTCTGGCCCACACTTACTAGTAATGTTGTCGTACTTTGGGCTACTATATTTGTTGTCTAACATAGTTGCAACAACGACGTCTGAGCTTGTTCTTTATTAATCATCAGGGAGAAATAAGACAAACCAGTTCTGATATTTACTCTATTTATACCCTAATCATTATTGTTGGTAGATGTAAATCCTGACGAAGTGATTTCCAAAGTTTTTAGGGTAAGTTACGCCCCACACATGAGGAAAGACCTTCTATGGTAAGTTTCATAGACAAAACTA
Source organism: Wollemia nobilis (assembly GCA_028583015.1). NCBI lineage: Eukaryota > Viridiplantae > Streptophyta > Pinopsida > Araucariales > Araucariaceae > Wollemia > Wollemia nobilis. Next base: position 8,279,271 of record JAQPPZ010017081.1, on the reverse strand, counting down.
TTCCCTTTTAGTATCATCTAAGTTCCATGTATCGTTATTTTGTTATATACTTATAGTCTCCTTCACGTAAGGGCGGGTATATATAGAGGAGTTTCGATATAAAGGTCGAGTAGGTATAAATAAAGGGAGACCATTTGATGTTATAAGGAACCTTCATAATGGCCACTGTTCACAAATATCTCTCATATTCACAGTTTTTGAAAGGTTCTAACTTTGCACCATGGAAGACAAAGATGCATGCTATTCTTCAAGTGGAAGATTTATGGGATGTAGTGACTAGCACTACAAAATATCCTACAACAATAGGGGTAGATCAAGAAGATTTTTATAAGAAGGACAAAATATGTCTCATGTTTATTCTGCTTGCTACTACAGATGAGGTCCAACCTCATATCTGTGATGTCAAAACTTGTAAGGAAGCTTGGAATGCTTTGATTACCATTTATGAATGTAAGAATCAGTCCACTATTCTACACCTTCAAACTTAATTACATACCCTGAGTATGAAATCTGGTGATACAATTGACCTATTCCCATGTAGAGTGGTAGAATTGAAAGACAAATTGAATGCTATGGGATAACTAGTGGATGATGCTCTCTTGACTTTAGTCATGTTGAGAGCTTTGTAAAAATTCTATAAAATGTTGATCACCTCTTCATGTGTCTGGGAGACAAATTTACCTTTGTGGAATTAGTGAATTTTCTTCAAACTAAGGAGGCAAATCAGTTTTAGAAAGATGAAGTACCAGATAATGCCCTCTAACCAAACAGAAACAAGGTAATTTTCAAAAAGGAGGATCTTTATCAAAAGGAAAAGGGAAACAAAATCAACAGAAAGAGAACCAATATTGCAATATTTATGATATGAATAACCATGAAACCAATAGGTGTTGGTTTAAAAACAAAAAATAGAATGACTAAGATTGCAAGAAGAAGGATAAAGGAAAATACAAATCACAGAAGAATAATAAACCACCCAAGGGTAATGTTGCTTATGTTGAATCAAATTCAAAATCATATTTTACTTAATCAAACTCAAACTTAGATTTTGAGTGAGCACACAAGGTGCTCATGACTCATACTTCATCTCAGTAGAAATATGTAGTGTGGTATATTTATTTAGGTTCCAGTAAACACATGACTGGAGATAGATCATGGTTTGAGATATTTGAGGAAAAGGAAGGTAAGCCAATAACAATTATAGACAATCAGACCTACCAAGTGCAAGGTGAAGGTGATGTTTTTGTCACTCTTCTAGATGGCAAATGTCAGATTGAGAAGGTGCTCTATGTTCCTGGATTGGCTAACAATCTATTGTCAGTCCCTCAAATCTTGGATCAAGATATGGATGTTATGTTCAGTGTTGAGAAATGCAAGAAGAGATGTTTTATAACCAGAAGAGGAAAACATGTAGCAACAAGATCATACAAGCATGGCTTGTTCATTTTAGATGTCATTTCAATGCCTCATGTTGCCCTGGCAGCAACTACCAAGGAGGCTACTTCTCTATGGCACAAGAGATATGGGCATCTAAGTTCAGTATATTTACTTGAGTTGAGCAAATATGAGATGGTGAGAGGACTTCCCAACCTCTCATTCACATTGCCATTTTTCTTGGATTGCTTAGTAGGGAAGCAACATCGGGTACCATTTGAATTTAGCTCTTCACGAGCTAAGAAACCTTTGGAGTTGGTACACACAAATATTTACGGTGCTATGCAAACTAGCTATGGTGGAAAGAGGTATTTTCAATTATTTTTGGATGATCATTCACAAAAGATGTGGGTTTTATTTCTTCAATTAAAGTTGGAGGTATTTCTATACTTTTAGCAATTCAAGAAGCTTGTTGAGAAGGAGTCAATATGTTCCATAAAAAACCTTCACTCAAATCGAGGGGGGTAATATACCTCCAAGGAATTTTCATCATTTTATGAATGAATATGGGATTAAGAGATAACTTACTACGACCTATACTCCAAAGCAAAATGGAGCTGCTAAAAAGAGGAATCATTCCATTGTGGAAATGGTTTGATTTATGCTTGCAAGGGCACACCTTGAGCATGAGTATTGGGAATAAGCAGTAAACAAAACATCATACCTCATGAATAGAGCACCCACAAGAGCTCTATAGGGTAAAACTCCACAAGAAGCATGGAGTGGTAAAAAACCCTCCATTTCTCATCTAAGGATTTTTGGATGTAAGACATTCATGCACATACCAAAACATAAAAGGAAGAAGTTAGATGAGAAAACCCTGCAATGTATCTTTATTGGTTATGATGAGCATTCAAAGGGATATCGATTGATATATCCTATGACCAAGAAGACACATATAAGTAGAGATGTGGAATGTGATGAAGCTTTCACACCAAATAACACTTCTATAGTTGTATACCTTGAGAAATATGAGCCTAAGGAATAGACTCCACCTTCTCAAAAAAGATTCCAAAATGGTATACCAGTACATTAAGAGATTCCAAGTTGACATCACTTCCAGATCTAACTCTAGATCGACCTTGTACTTGCAGTATGACTGAGTAGAAGAGAGCAGAGGCATCAACTTTAGAGGTTGACGAGCTTTACCAACAATTTGATGAACTATATTTAGATGCAAAGGAAGATAGGGAAAAAAATATGGAGGATGAGAGGGTTTATATGATAGCATTGGATGAAAATAAACCCACAACATTTCAGGATGCACTTAGTTGAGCCTCAGTGGAAGGCTACTATGGAAACAGAACATACATCTCTCATGAAAAATCATACATGGAAGCTAGTAAATCTGCCTTCAAGAAATAATCCTATTGGCTGCAAATGGGTGTTCAAAGTTAATATTGTTTCAAAGGGCTATGCTTCAAAAGAAGGTATATATTATGAAGAGACTTTTGTCCCTATTGCAAAAATGACTACCATTCGAGTACTTTGTGCCATGGAAGCTCAGTTTGGGTGGAAGTTATATCAAATGGATGGAAAAAGTACTTTCTTGAATGGTGATCTACAAGAAGTGTACATGATCCGATCGAAAGGATTTGTTGTTGAAGGGCAAGAACAAAAAGTTTGTAAGTTGATAAAATTCTTGTATGGGCTGAAACAAACGACTCGAGCTTGGTACATCAAAATATATAGTCACCTAGTGAATCATGGTTTCCAAATAAGTCCTTCAGATGCAAATCTCTATATCAAGAGCAATGGTTCTGGCATAGTGATTGTGGTGCTATATGTAGATGATTTGATCATAACACGGAGCTCAAAGAGTATGATCGATGCAATAAAAGATGATTTGAAATAATCTTTTGAAATGAAAGATCTAGGAATTCTTCACTATTGTATTGGTTTGGAAGTGACTCAAAAAAAATATCATATTAGAGTAACACAAAACAAGTATGCCAAGACACTGGTTGATAAATATCACATGACATACCATAAGTCTAAGGCAACTCCAATGGATTCTGGACTCAAGATATCTTGATATGATCAATCACCATAGGTAGATGGCACTCTCTATCATCAACTAATTGGGATTCTCATATATCTAACAAATACTAGACCAGATCTCAGTTTTGTTGTGGGTTATCTTTCAAGGTTCATGTAGGAACCAAAGGTGAGTAATTGGAAAGTAGCAAAGAGAGTTCTTCATTATGTCCATGGTACTATAAATTTCGGATTGGAGTACAAAAAGAATAACAAGTTCTATATACAGGGATACATGGACTCAGACCCAGATCCATTGATGATCAAAAGTCAACTTCTAGATATATTTTTCATCTTGGATCTAGTCCTATCTCTTGGCATAGTAAGAAGCAGCAAGTGGTTGCTATATCTTCTACAGAGGTAGAATATTGCATAGCTAGTGGAGAAGTCTATGAGATAATATGGTTAAGTTGCATTCATACAAATATGGGTCTTCCAAAGAACCTTTGACTTCATTTGTTTTACGACAATCAAGGTGTTTTCAATCTTGTCAAGAATCCAATATTTCATGATCGTACCAAACACATCAACACTCGATGTCATTTCATTCATGATGAAGTTTCCAAACATCATATACATGTCCAGTACATTGCCACTGATCAACAAGTTGCAGACATATTCACCAAGGCACTTGCACGTGTCAAGTTTGAATTGTTTTGCAATGCTTTATGTATTTGCCAATAATGTAATAAGGAGGGATGTTAGCAATATTCCATTATTCACCTTAGTAAAATAGCACATCCATCTATGCACTCTCAAATTAGGTGTTAGGTGGATAGTTTTTTCAACTAATCAGGTGGTTCATTAACCACCTATAACTGACGAAGAATTGTACTTAACCATTGTTATTTGGCAATATCAAGTACTGCTTGATTTGTAACAATACTATCATTTTAATAATGGTTATCACCTTTGTTAGCATATGTTGTTATGTTGTATCACATTATTAGCACTAATATTAAAATAACGCTCATAGGCGTTCTCCAAATTAGTTGATTAACCAACTTGGTGGTTAATCAACCGCATTGTAATATTTATATGCAAATCAATGAGAATGAGTTGAGTGCTTCGTCAAATCTAATATGGCATCAGAACTACGGATACCGCAACGGGCAGACTGACCTGAGGGCGGAGGATCCTAACAGACAATAGACCTGGACGAGACAACATCTGACAGACAAACCTGGACGAGACAACAGCCGACAGAAAGACCTAGACGAGACAGAGGAATGACCCTAAAAAGATGTAGATAGACCTTACACAGAGCTAACAGTATGCTGACAGTAGACAAACCTCTGATAGACCTGACATAGGACAAAGGACGATGACACGTTGACAGAGGACTCGTGTGGCACATAGTAGACAGCGGATCGAGGACTGTGTTGTTGATGGAGGTGGCAAGTGGAGGCAAAAGGGTGGGGTGGTTTCTCGAAGGCAACCGAAAGCTTTGGCACTTTCGACAATTTTTTAAACCCTCCCACAGTGGCCGCATAGGCCATGTGGGATTAATTTTTTTTCTCCCTTATCCGCCCTCCAAAGCGGATAATACCGACCTGGCTCTTGTTTGATTTCATCGAGCACTTCGGCTCCCGTGGTTGGTATGGTCCTTGTTTGGTGGAAGGTTGTGGTTTAGAATCTTGTCGGGGAATTTTTTGACGGATTTGTTTTTTTTTCGACGCCTGTGCACTGTTGACGCCCGCATGGTCGCGTTGACGTCTGAACCAGAATTTTGACACCCAAAATGTGGTTTTGACACCCGCAAGGGGCTGTTGATGGTGGTAAAGCAAAGTTGACACCAAACAGGCATCGTTCAAGCAAAAACAAACACATCTTGATGCCTTGAACGCTCGCATTTTTTGTTTTTGGGGTTTTCAGGTATTTTTTTTCACCCATTCTTATCTATTTTGCAATTTGAAGGGGGGAGTTCACATGATTTCACTTGCAAAATTGTCAGATAAAGGGGGGAATGTGTAATAGGAGCTATAATTTGTGGGCATTTATGATTGTTTTTTTTTGCATTTAAATACACTGTTTTCTTGCATTCACAATCATAAATTAAACAAAATATAAGACCCCAAATTTATACCCTATTTGTGCAATTTATTGCACAGTAGCGTTCGATATTTGAGATACCTCTAGTCCACACTTACAGGTAATGCTATCGTGCTTTGGACTACTATATTCACCACCTAATATAGCTGCAACAACGACGTCTGAGCTTGTTCTCTATAAATCATTGGGGAGAAATAAGGCAAACCAGTTTTTGTTTTTTTTCCACTTCATACCCACATCGTGATTGTTGTTAGGCATAAATCCTGACGAAAGTTTTTTTCCAAAGTGTTTAGGGGAAGTTACGCCCCACGCATGCGGAATAAAACTTTCTATGGTAGGTGTCATTAACAACACGATACCCTTTCAGTATCGCCTATGTTCAAAATATTGTGCTTCTCATATGTACTTATAGTCTCTCTCACGTAAGGGCGAGTACATATTGAGTAGTATACTGTTCATATATACCTATAGTTTCTCTCACGTAAGGGCGGGTGTATATTGAATGGTTACAGTATAAATATCTGGCAGGTATAAATAAAGGGAGACCAATTGGTGATATAAGGAACCTTCATAATGGCCACAATTCATAAGTATCTCTCAGACTCACAATTGTTGAAAGGTCCTAACTTTGTTCCATGGAAGACAAAGATGAAAGCCATACTTCAGTTGGAAGATTTATGGGACGTAGTGACTGGCACTACAAAACGTCCTCAGATAGCAAGAACAAATCAAGATGCTTGGGATAATAAAGACAAGAAGAGTCTCGTATTTATCTTTCTTGCTACTACAGATGAGGTGCAACCTCATATTTGTGATGCAAAAACTAGTAAGATAGCCTTGGATGCCCTGATCACAGTAAATGAAGGCAAGAATCAATCCACTATTCTCCATCTCCAAACTCAACTACATAATCTTAGTATGAGTTCTGGGGAAACAGTTGATATATTCCTTTGCAGAGTGGCTGACTTGAAAGTGAAATTGAATGCTATGGGAAAACCGGTGGATGATGATGTCTTGAACTCTGTCATCTTGAGAGCATTACCAAATTCCTACAAGATGTTGATCACTTCCCTCAATGTTTCTGGTAGACAAGTCTCATTTGTGGAACTCATAAACCTGCTTCAGACTGAGGAGGCAACTCAGGTCCAAAAATATGATATGCCAGATAATGCTCTTTCCACACAACAAAGTGGTAAAAAACAAGGCTAGTTTCAAAAAGGGGGTGCTTCTTACAAAGGAAAAGGGAAGCAAAATCAACAAAAAGAATCAAAATATTGCAAAATTTGTGATATGAATAACCATGACACCAATAGGTGTTGGTTCAAAAACAAGCAACCAAACGATAGAGGTCCTCAGAAGAAGGGCAAGAACAAGTAGAAATACAATAAGCATAAGCAATCTAAAGGCCATGTTGCTTATGCTGACTCCAACTCAGACTCAGATCCTCTTGGGTCCGATTCAGATTCTGACTCTAAAAGAGCACACAAGGTCCTCATGACTCATACTTCGTCTTCCCAAATAGATGTTGTATGGTATATTGATTTAGGAGCTAGAAAACACATGACTGGGGATAAATCATGGTTTGATACTTTTGTGGAGAAAGAGGGTAAGCCAGTCACAATTGCAGATAATCAAGTATATCAAGTAAATGGAGAAGGGGATATTTTTGTGTCCCTTCCTGATGGTATTTGTCAAATTGAGAAGGTTATTTATGTTCCAGGATTAGCCAATAATCTGCTTTCAGTCACACAAATGTTGGATAGAAACATGGAGGTCATGTTTCGAGTTTTCAAAGGCAAGAAGAGATGTTTTATCACACACAGTGGTAAACATGTTGCAACCGGATCCTACAAACATGGCTTGTTTATTCTCGATGCCCTTTCAACTCCACATGTTGCTTTAGCTACAACTACAAAGGAGGCCACCTCTCTCTGGCATCGACGTTATGGGCATCTCAGTTCTGGATATTTGCTCGAACTATACAAATATGGGATGGTGAAAGGTATTCCACCACTCTCATATATCTTGCCAGTTTGCTTGGATTGCTTAGCAAGGAAGCAACATCGAGTATCTTTTAAAGCTAGCTCCTCTCGAGCTGAAAACCCTTTAGAGCTGGTGCATATCAATCTGTGTGGTCCTATGCCAACTAGCTATGGTGGAAAAAGATATTTTCAACTATTCGTTGATGATTACTCATGAAAGATGTGGGTTTTCTTTCTTCAATTGAAATCAGAAGTGTTTCTCTACTTTCAACAGTTCAAGAAACTTGTTGAGAAGGAGTTGGGATGTTTGATAAAAACCCTTCGCTCAGATCGAGGGGGGGAATACACCTCTGAAGAGTTTTTAGAGTTTCTTAAGAAACATGGGATAAAAAGACAACTGACTATAGCCTATACACCTCAGCAGAATGGAGTTGCAAAAAGAAGAAATTGTTCCATTATGGAAATGGTTTGATGTATGCTAAAGGGAGCACATCTTGAGGATCAATATTGGGTAGAAGCAGCAAACATAGCTGTATACCTCCTAAATAGAGCACCCACTAGAGCTCTACAAGGGAAAACACCGCAAGGAGCATGGAGTGATAAGAAACCTTCCATTTCTCATTTGAGGGTGTTTGGATGTAAAGCATTCATGCACATTCCAAAACAAAAAAGAAGAAAGCTGGATGAGAAAACCCTGCAGTGTATCTTTCTTAGCTATGATGAGTACTCAAAAGGTTATCGATTGATTGATCCTAAGACCAAGAAGAAACATGTAAGTAGAGATGTTGTCTTTGATGAATTCCTCACATCAAAATACACATCCACAGCTGTATACCTAGATGAAGAAGAACCTAAGAAGGAGGTTATACTTCCATAGCAAAAACAAAAAGTTCCAAAATGGTATACTAGCACTTTGAGAGATGCTAAGTTGAAATCCCTTCTAGATCTATCTCTTGATAGGCCATGTACTCACAGTATGACTCAACAGATGAGAGCAGAGGAATCTACTTCAGAGGTTGACAAACTTTGTCAACATTTTGATGACTTGTCAGTGAGTGCAAGAAATGATAGAGAAGAAGATGAGGATGGAGAAAATATTTATATGTCTACATTGAATACAAATGAACCCACAATGGTTCAATCTACACTTTATGAACCATAGTGGAAGGAGGCCATGGATGTAGAACATAAGTCTCTCCTTAAAAATAATACTTGGAAGTTAGTCGATCTGCCAACAAGAAAGAAACCCATAGGCTGCAAATGGGTGTTCAAAGTGAAGTATAAGGCAGATGGATCTATTGATAAGCATAAATCCTGGCTTGTTGCAAAGGGATATGCTCAAAAAGAAGGCATATATTATGAAGATACTTTTTCCCCTACTACAAAAATGACTACCATTCACGTACTTTGTGCCATGGGAGCTCAGTTTGGGTGGAAATTGCATCAGATGGATGTTAAAAGTGCCTTCTTGAATGGTGACTTACAAGAAGAAGTATACATGACTCAACCAGAAGGGTTCATGGTCGAGGGGAAAGAAAAAAAAGTATGCAAATTGATCAAATCCTTGTATGGGCTAAACCAAGCTCCTCGAGCTTGGTATATCAAGATAGACAGTCACCTTGTGCAGCATGGATTCGAAAGAAGTCTTTTAGATGCAAATCTCTATATCAAGAAAAATGGTTATGATATAGTGATTCTTGTACTTTATGTAGACGATCTGATCATCACAGGAAGCTCAAAAAGTATGATTGACTTAGTTAAAAATGACTTGAAGCAATCATTTGAAATGACAGATCTAGGACTTCTGCACTATTGTCTTGGTTTAGAATTTACTCAAGCACAATTTCATATTCGAGTAACACAAAAGAAATATGCCAAGAATTTAGTAGAAAAATATTGGATGACTAATTGTAAGTCCAAAGCAACTCCAATGGAGCAAGGACTTAAGTTATCTCGATATGATGAGTCACCTCAGGTAGATGGAACTCTCTATCACCAGTTGATTGGGAGTCTCCTGTATCTGACAAATACTAGGCCAGATATCAGTTTTGCTTGTGGGATATCTTTCAAGGTTCATGTAAGAGCCTAAGATGAGTCACTGGAAAGCAGAAAAAAGAGTTATTCATTATGTTCGTGGTAGTACAAATTATGGTTTGGAATATAGAAAGAATAATAATTTTGTCTTACTGGGATACATAGACTCAGATTATGCTGGATCTATTGATGATCGTAAATCCACTTCTGGATATGTTTTTCATATAGGATCTGGACCTATCTCATGGCACAGTAAGAAACAACATGTGGTTTCTTTATATTCTACAGAAGCAGAATATCGTGTAGCCAGTGAAGCAGTCTGCGAGATAATGTGGTTAAGTCGCATTCTTACAAACATGGGCCTTCCAAAGAATCTTCCACTTCATTTGTTTTGCGATAATCAAGGTGTTTTGAATCTTTTCAAAAATCCAATTTTTCATGAACGTACCAAACATGTTGATACCAGATGTCATTTTATTCGAGATGAAGTTCCAAAGCACCATATACAACTTCAATACATTCCTACTAATGAACCAAAGCACTTGGACGTATCGAATATGAAAAATTTCACGATACTATTGGAATTTGCTAGTAATGTAATAAGGGGGGATGTTAGCATATGTTGTTATGTTGTATCACATTATGAGCACTAATATTAAAATAACGCTCATAGGTGTTCTCCGAATTAGTTGATTAACCAACTTGGTGGTTAATCAACCGCATTGTAATCTTTATATGCAAATCAATGAGAATGAGTTGAGTGCTTCGTCAAATATAATAACCTTATATTATGACCATATTATTTTTTTATTTAAACAAAACATATAGAGATCATAGAACAAATTGTATTATCACAAAATCCATGGTAAAAAATTGGTGGACTCTTTATGAGCCAAAAATCCTCACTAATTGGACTTCAATTCTTGGGTGGATGACATCTTATATTTTTATAGTTTATTGTATTAACACATTTTTAGGTAGACGAGTATCATACTTGATTGATATTTAATTAGGACTATTATTTTTTTGGCTAGATAATAAAGGCTTGTACTTGAGTCCCCCACCCTTGAAAAATTACAACTTTCTTCTTTAGAGCTTGAGAGTTTACAAATAGATATACTTATCATATCAATTGAGATACTATAGCTAGAAACCTACATCATTTTACATAAAATGTTTGAATTCTTTATTTTTATTTTTTGGATCTTTTCAATTTTTTGTATGAATACAAATATTCTAGAATTCAACATCCTTATTGACATTTTCCTATAGCAGCCTTAACAATGCCAGAACTTCACCTTTACTATATATGCATTACATCTTAGTAGAGTGACATTTTTAAAGTCCACTTTACCAAATATGGATTGCTAGTTTCCTTCCTAAAACACAAGTGCAACCACAAAATTTATAATAAAAAGTTTATATGAAAACACATCATAGTCCACTTTATCAAATATGGATTGCTAGTTTCCTTCCTAAAACACAAGTGCAACCACAAAATTTATAATAAATAGTTTATATGAAAACACATTATTGTTACAAAATAAAGCAAATATTACCAATGGAAAATATTAAATTAAATCTTAATCATTAATTGATTAAGGCAATCAACATTTTCTTGTCAGCTTCAACTAAACTTACTACTTCCTCTAACCATGAAAAGGACAATTTAACTTCATAATCCTCAATTAAAACTCCTCTATTGGCTAGCCTATCTGCACATTTGTTTCCTTCCCCTAATGTATGTGTAAACCTGATTTCTTCAATCTTTTTAGCAAGAACTTAAATTTCCACAATTATCTCTTGTATATTCCATAGAGCCTTTGCTTTCCTGAAAATTGCATTTATTATTATGAGAGAATCACCTTCCATCCATACTCTATTCAATTTCATTTTTTTTTTTTTTTTTAACCCTTCTAAAGTTGCCCAAGCTTCAACTTCATTATTTGTCTTAAATCCACTCTTGAAAGTGCAATGAGATAAAATATCTTCTCTATTATTTCTAATTATTCCTCCTCCTGATGGTCCTAGATTTCCTTTAGATGATCCATCAAAATTAAATTTAACCACTCCACATACGGTGGTCTTCACTTTATATTATTTTCTTTCTTTTTGCTTCTCTTGTACCCAACATCATAAATTCCATTTAATGACTTGAATCCATCTATCAAGGCTCTCTGATTCCATATTAGGGACTAGGTGAGTTGAAATGGTTGGTTTAGACTCCTCTATGGCTTAACATATCTTCCTTTTCATTACCTCTAAACTACTTTCCTTTTCTTTAAATATTCTTCCATTCGTTTCTAGCCATACAGTCCAAAGTATTATATCTTTTGATATATCCTATATTGTCTGTAAAACCTCACTTTTATAAGTTCTCTGCCATTGCTTTAACCAATATTCAATTATGTTATTTATCACCATGCATTTACCAGACATATTAAAAATCCATTGTCATAGATTCTAGACTATTGAGTAATGTCCCAAGAGATGGTTTATACTCTCCTCCTCTTTACAAAGAACACATTGAGAGGGGCCATTAAAACCCCTTTTCATAAGATTATCACAGGATAAAATCCTTCTATGACCTACTAGCCAAACAATCATTTTGACTTTAGGAATGCTTGGGCTATCCCAAATATCTCTCCATATTCTAGTGATATTATTATTTTGTTGTTGTTGCTTATTGTGTATTCTCCTGATTTATTCAATTTCCAAATCAATTTATCCTTGGCTCCCCTCAGAATAATCGCAGTTGTTATCTTTCTACTCAATCGCCTCCTAACATCAATGTCTTGTATACTTGTAAAACCATCTTCTTTCCATTTGTATCTTCCTTCCTGATCCTTGTACAAAATGTTTGAAACCCTATCACCATATTTTTCTTTAAGCAATCTCATCCAAGGTTTAAAAATTAGATTTGAATTGAGTGGTTTTTTATCACACCAAGTATCCACTCAAATAGATTTTTTTTCTCTAGTTTCGACCACCCATATTAAACCTTTAATCATAATATCAAGATATTTTTTAAACCATATTAAAGAGCAGAACCATTTGGTAGAGACAATGCAATAAATATTAAACTTGGCTCATTGCGATCAATATACTTAGAATAATTCTTGTCCATTTTCTTTGACTCTTTTTGTGCAATCTCCATATTAATTTTCCCTTAAGAGATAATTTTGTATCTGTAAGAACTCTTAAACCAATACCTCTCCTAGTTTTATCATCACACACCTTGCTCCAATTCACCAAAGAATATTTCCTTTTATATTGTAAACCTGACCATAAAAAGGATCACATAATATAGATTAAACTTTTTTCAACTAATTTTGGCATAGAATACAATGACATAATATGTTGGAATGGCCTATAATTCTAACTTAATTAACTACACTCTTCCTAATAACTATAACCATCTACCTTTCCAATTTGGAAGTTTATTCTAAACTTTACTAATAATTGGATTCCATAAATCTATTCTTATTCCCCCCTCAAATAAAGGCATCCCTAGATAAGTTGCTGATAAATTTTACTCTCCCATTTGAAGTAACCTGTAAATCATTGCTTTGATATTAGTTGGATTGTTAAGGAAGTAAATTTTGGATTTTGTCCTATTAACTTTTTGCCCTGAAGCTCTTTCATATTCATTTAAAAATTTATTCAAAGCTTTGGCCTCATTAATCCTTGCCATTCCAAAAAGGGTTTTATCATCTACAAACTATTGATGGGTGATATTTTTGATGTCATTACTACCCTTAAGTCCACTTATAATCCCATATTTGTAAGCCTTATTTAAGTTCCTACTCAAAACCTCTATCATAATAATGAGCAAATAAGGAGACAGAGGATCTCCTTTTCTAAGCCCTCTCTTGGCTTTAAAATATTATTTTAGCATTTGATACAGTATGCAATGGGAGATAGCAATGAAAATATAAAAAATAATATGAAAGAAAGTAAATTTACGAGATGACGAAAATATGCTATAAATAGAAATGATGAAAATTAATACAATGTAGCTATGGATGAAATGGACACTCCATGAACAAAGCTGCTGGACTACATTACATCCATCACCAATATATGGTGATCTACACAACACTATGCTACTACATATGAATATGCTATGAGATTTTATATGTTGCTTATTATAATGATGCCCTTTTATATAGGAAGATAGGTTCCTTGGCCATCAATCTACCTAGCTATGCAAGGGACACCTTGCACATATACAACTTGCACATTGACACTTTTGCATTTATTACATTGCATGAAGTAATTAGATAACTTCCCCCTAAATTAACATAATTTCCTAAGTATGTACCTAGGAAGTTACATTTACATGACCCAAATGATGTAATATAATCTATTTCTAACACCCCCATGTATTACATTATTTGGATATTGAAGACTTTAGTCCTCAATGTGAATCTCCTTCTTGATCTTGAGATTCAAATTCTTCTTCTTTATTTTCTGTAAAATGTTCAAGCAAGTAGTTAGTGGCTTCATAACCTATCATTCTTAATGAAAGAGCTTTGACTTCATAATCATCTGTAGATTCTTCCAGTTCTTCAATTTATTCTATCCTCTAAGCTAGATGTTCTTTTTTATTTCCTTTTCGATACTATAATTGGGAATAATTGGTTGGACACTGAAATTGTTGTTGACAAGGATTTTGATATTGTCATGGTTGAAATTGGTTCTCATTGTTCATCTAATTTCCTTGATTTTGATTTTTGGGATTGAACCTACAATAGTTGGTACTATGGCCTTTTCTCTTGCATATCTAACAATACCTGTTGTACCATGGTTTTCATTCTTTTGATGAAGAAGCAATGTTTCCCTATGGATTATATTTAGATGCCAATGCAGTATTAGTCATTTCATCTTTAACTATATTTTCCACCTCATATTCTTGTAGAATATTGACTAAGTCATCAAAAGAAGTATCTTTACTTAAGACTTGTAAATATGTTACCAAATATTTATAATAAATAGTTTATATGAAAACACATTATTGTTACAAAATAAAGCAAATATTACCAATGGAAAATATTAAATTAAATCTTAATCATTAATTGATTAAGGCAATCAACATTTTCTTGTCAGCTTCAACTAAACTTACTACTTCCTCTAACCATGAAAAGGAGAATTTAACTTCATAATCCTCAATTAAAACTCCTCTATTGGCTAGCCTATCCGCACATTTGTTTCCTTCCCCTAATGTATGTGTAAACCTGATTTCTTCAATATTTTTAGCAAGAACTTAAATTTCCACAATTATCTCTTGTATATTCCATAGAGCCTTTGCTTTCCTGAAAATTGCATTTATTATTATGAGAGAATCACCTTCCATCCATACTCTATTCAATTTCATTTTTTTTTTATATTTTTAACCCTTCTAAAGTTGCCCAAGCTTCAACTTCATTATTTGTCTTAAATCCACTCTTGAAAGTGCAATGAGATAAAATATCTTCTCTATTATTTCTAATTATTCCTCCTCCTGATGGTCCTAGATTTCCTTTAGATGATCCATCAAAATTAAATTTAACCACTCCACATACGGTGGTCTTCACTTTATATTATTTTCTTTCTTTTTGCTTCTCTTGTACCCAACATCATAAATTCCATTTAATGACTTGAATCCATCTATCAAGGCTCTCTGATTCCATATTAGGGACTAGGTGAGTTGAAATGGTTGGTTTAGACTCCTCTATGGCTTAACATATCTTCCTTTTCATTACCTCTAAACTACTTTCCTTTTCTTTAAATATTCTTCCATTCGTTTCTAGCCATACAGTCCAAAGTATTATATCTTTTGATATATCCTATATTGTCTGTAAAACCTCACTTTTATAAGTTCTCTGCCATTGCTTTAACCAATATTCAATTATGTTATTTATCACCATGCATTTACCAGACATATTAAGAATCCATTGTCATAGATTCTAGACTATTGAGTAATGTCCCAAGATATGGTTTATCCTCTCCTCCTCTTTACAAAGAACACATTGAGAGGGGCCATTAAAACCCCTTTTCATAAGATTATCACAGGATAAAATCCTTCTATGACCTACTAGCCAAACAATCATTTTGACTTTAGGAATGCTTGGGCTATCCCAAATATCTCTCCATATTCTAGTGATATTATTATTTTGTTGTTGTTGCTTATTGTGTATTCTCCTGATTTATTCAATTTCCAAATCAATTTATCCTTGGCTCCCCTCAGAATAATCGCAGTTGTTATCTTTCTACTCAATCGCCTCCTAACATCAATGTCTTGTATACTTGTAAAACCATCTTCTTTCCATTTGTATCTTCCTTCCTGATCCTTGTACAAAATGTTTGAAACCCTATCACCATATTTTTCTTTAAGCAATCTCATCCAAGGTTTAAAAATTAGATTTGAATTGAGTGGTTTTTTATCACACCAAGTATCCACTCAAATAGATTTTTTTTCTCTAGTTTCGACCACCCATATTAAACCTTTAATCATAATATCAAGATATTTTTTAAACCATATTAAAGAGCAGAACCATTTGGTAGAGACAATGCAATAAATATTAAACTTGGCTCATTGCGATCAATATACTTAGAATAATTCTTGTCCATTTTCTTTGACTCTTTTTGTGCAATCTCCATATTAATTTTCCCTTAAGAGATAATTTTGTATCTGTAAGAACTCTTAAACCAATACCTCTCCTAGTTTTATCATCACACACCTTGCTCCAATTCACCAAAGAATATTTCCTTTTATATTGTAAACCTGACCATAAAAAGGATCACATAATATAGATTAAACTTTTTTCAACTAATTTTGGCATAGAATACAATGACATAATATGTTGGAATGGCCTATAATTCTAACTTAATTAACTACACTCTTCCTAATAACTATAACCATCTACCTTTCCAATTTGGAAGTTTATTCTAAACTTTACTAATAATTGGATTCCATAAATCTATTCTTATTCCCCCCTCAAATAATGGCATCCCTAAATAAGTTATTGATAAATTTCCCTCTATTTGAAGTAACTTGTAAATCATTGCTTTGATATTAGTTGGATTGTTAAGGAAGTAAATTTTGGATTTTGTCCTATTAACTTTTTGCCTGATGCTCTTTCATATTCATTTAAAAAATTATTCAAAGCTTTGGCCTCATTAATCCTTGCCATTCCAAAAAGGGTTTTATCATCTACAAACTATTGATGGGTGATATTTTTGATGTCATTACTACCCTTAAGTCCACTTATAATCCCATATTTGTAAGCCTTATTTAAGTTCCTACTCAAAACCTCTATCATAATAATGAGCAAATAAGGAGACAGAGGATCTCCTTTTCTAAGCCCTCTCTTGGCTTTAAAATATTATTTTAGCATTTGATACAATATGCAATGGGAGATAGCAATGAAAATATAAAAAATAATATGAAAGAAAGTAAATTTACGAGATGAATAAAATATGCTATAAATAGAAATGATGAAAATTAATACAATGTAGCTATGGATGAAATGGACACTCCATGAACAAAGCTACTGGACTACATTACATCCATCACCAATATATGGTGATCTACACAACACTATGCTACTACATATGAATATGCTATGAGATTTTATATGTTGCTTATTATAATGATGCCCTTTTATATAGGAATATAGGTTCCTTGGCCATCAATCTACCTAGCTATGCAAGGGACACCTTGCACATATACAACTTGCACATTGACACTTTTGCATTTATTACATTGCATGAAGTAATTAGATAACTTCCCCCTAAATTAACATAATTTCCTAAGTATGTACCTAGGAAGTTACATTTACATGACCCAAATGATGTAATATAATCTATTTCTAACACCCCCATGTATTACATTATTTGGATATTGAAGACTTTAGTCCTCAATGTGAATCTCCTTCTTGATCTTGAGATTCAAATTCTTCTTCTTTATTTTCTGTAAAATGTTCAAGCAAGTAGTTAGTGGCTTCATAACCTATCATTCTTAATGAAAGAGCTTTGACTTCATAATCATCTGTAGATTCTTCCAGTTCTTCAATTTATTCTATCCTCTAAGCTAGATGTTCTTTTTTATTTCCTTTTCGATACTATAATTGGGAATAATTGGTTGGACACTGAAATTGTTGTTGACAAGGATTTTGATATTGTCATGGTTGAAATTGGTTCTCATTGTTCATCTAATTTCCTTGATTTTGGTTTTTGGGATTGAACCTACAATAGTTGGTACTATGGCCTTTTCTCTTGCATATCTAACAATACCTGTTGTACCATGGTTTTCATTCTTTTGATGAAGAAGCAATGTTTCCCTATGGATTATATTTAGATGCCAATGCAGTATTAGTCATTTCATCTTTAACTATATTTTCCACCTCATATTCTTGTAGAATATTGACTAAGTCATCAAAAGAAGTATCTTTACTTAAGACTTGTAAATATGTTACCAAATATTTATAGTTGTCTAGAAGTGCTCTCATGGTTACTTGAGTAAGAATTTCATCCTTAACTATTTCTCCTAAGGTCAATAATTTCCCTTTAATATCTACTAGCTTCCTTAGGAATAGTTTTATGATTTCTCCTTTATTCATATTTAATGAGTTAAGTTGATTTTGAAGATAAATAATAGTTACCTTATGATAGCAAAGGTTATTATCATTAGAGCCTTTGAATAATTTTCCTCAAATTTTAGGATTTAAATATCATTTGTGGTAGGTATATGTGTTTTTACTTTGACCATATCCCAAAGTTTTTCATATACCAGGATTGCTTTTACTTTATTCTTCTAGGTTAAATAATTAGGATCCTTGATTAGTTGAGATTCTACTAGGAAGAATTTGTTTGATGCCATTTAAATTCCCTAATATCAATCCTTAGATTTTGTGGACTTCCTTATGTCTCCCTAGTAATGAGAGTATATACACCTAATGGAATTTTAGATTTTATATAAAACTTATATCTTCCCAATTATATAGAACTTGATAATCTTTAGTAGATGCTATTATTATCAAGTTTTGTAGAATACCTTATGACTCCTTAGTTATTTTGGAATATGATATAGTGCTCTTGTAAAATGTAGTCCAATTTTTGGTTGATTTTGTAAAATTTTATAAATATCAAAAATCAAATTTTCTAACACCTTATTACTCCTATTGAACTAAGCACTTTTCCAAATTTGAAAAGGTTTTAATGTTGGATTTCTTTTATCCCTTTTGAGAAATTTTAAGACAAGAATATTATAAATTTCCAATCTTAGCAAAAACCCCAATAACTTATTTTAATATCCCTTAGGATTTGATTTTAGTGTTTCTAATTTTCAATAACCTAATTTGGTGTTGTAATCCTTATAGCTCCCAAATATAGAAAATTAGAACACAATAATAATTGCAAATATTATAAATTTGATTTTTCCAGTAGTAACCCTTATTTCTCCTAGGTTTATTTTAGAAATAATATTTTGATTTATTATATTTCACCCTTTGATTTTTGCTTTCAATATTGATTTGTTTTCTAAGCTTTGACCTTAGTTTACAATCCTTATATCTCCCTAAGAATGAAAGAAATATTAAATAAGGGTTATTTCGTACCTTTCAACGTTGTATTACCATAATGTTTGGTGCCTTTTTCGATTGTATATGATAGCAATGTACTGTTCTCCTTTGGCACTAAAAACACTATCCAAGCTTTGGAATCTCCTTGCCTTTAATGCATGAACGTTGGTGCTTCAAACTATGGGGTATTTGACCTCCCTTGATTCAAGATTTTAATGCTTTCTTCTCCTTGCTTCCATACTGCACTTTGGATTACCTTGATTGTGGTAAGAATGTGGACTCCTTGGATTTGACCACCTTTTTATGGAGGAGGCATCTTGGACCTTGTGACAAGTGTCACAACCGTTTCTTATGAGCACTTGAGAGAAGTAGAGATGCCTCTTACCACTTGTAAACCTTCTATCAGGTCTGAAAGGAACATTATGTTCTAAGATGAGCTCTCATTCTTTTCCATTCCAAGTGTCCCTTTTATTTCTAATGTTCCAACCTCCTTTGTGTAACTCTCATTGGTCAACCTTGTAACGAATGGGCACTTGTGTGAGAGTTGTCAAGGTTATATTTAAATAACAAGTATCATCACCTCCTTATGCATGAGTCTTCTACATAACACCTTCTCAATGTGCCTTGGCAAAGCTTCTTATTAGCAATGTGCCTTGGCCAATTATTTCTTTGTTATGAACATTCGATGAGGTGGTTCTAGCTAATTCTTTTGGAGGCTTTTGAGTAGATTTTGGTGGAGCTTTGGTGGTGCCTTAGTGGAGCTCTAGCGGTGTATTGGTGGAGATTTGGTGGTGCCTTGATGCAGCTCCTTGGACGTATGTGGATTGCTATATTTTCCCTCATTTTTTAACCTGTTTTGTATGCTTCTTTGTAGATGATATTACCTTGGATGTAATGATCTTTCCTTACTTTGTATTGTGTCTTCTTTTTTTGTAGGTTCGATGGTCCAAAATGGAGGAATTTTGAACATTTTGAGAGGCTTCCTTTCTATGCTTGGAGGGGGCTACTATTCGACAGTTCTTAACTATAATAATGTGCCCTTAAGTCACTCTATATTCTACCCAAATACCTACGTACAATCGATTAGAATTATGCACAATAATGTAATAACTTTTGGTTATAAGAAACCTTCTTGCACTCCTTTTTGCACTCCTTTTTGTAGATCTAATTTTTTGGTTTTTGTAGAAGAATTTTGAATGCAATTGGGGTTTTGAGGTGGTATTCTTGAATAGAAACCTTTCCCCTTTTTTTCTTTGGTAATTTGATAACAATCCTAAGCTTATAATGGTGTAGATAGAAGCTTCTCTTTGATGTAATTTTTTGCACTTTCACCTTGCAACTAACCCTGTAATGCTTTGGATTTGAGATTCACCAAGTCACAATTTTTGAAGCTTCCTTTGTTGATTTTAGTTAGTTGCTATTTTCTTCTCCAACACTTGCAAGATTGAGTTGTTTTTGACAACTTACTTTGGCAACTAAAAGTTGTAGATTTTGGTGCACTAATGGTGTCTTTAGACACTTGATGCTGATCTGATTTTGTGCCTTTCTTAAGAACACAAACACTAAGCTTTTTGAGAGTAATATAGTAGTGCAAATGAACCCACTAGTATTTCACTTTTAATGCACTAAAAATGTTAGGATCATAATCCTAATATTTAACCATTAACTTGTCACTTATAATTTTATGGACCATTGTGTCCCTTCACTCACAACTTTAGGTTAGATATATATAATCATCCAAATGGGTGTAAATAAGCATCCAAGAAATTATAAGAATATATATTTATAAATCCATTGGTAGGTTTACCTCCAGTGAAACAGTGATTCAATATATTTTTCATTGTTTTTACATTCCATTCCATTTGTTTTTCCATCGTTCCAAGCTGCTAGGAACCAGGTTCCTACCATATGGTATCAGAACCTCTTCCATTCTATACCTTATCACCAGTCACACATTGAAAAGCCCATGTACAAACATCATAATCACACTTCCTACAAGGAATATGGTCGTCCAACAGATGATAATAACTAATGAAGGATAAAAATTTTATAGGAGGTAATTAAAAATTTGAAAGGCGATAACAAGAAATGTGCTTAAAAAATTATTTATTTAACTTTTCAAAAATTTTGCTGGACTCTTTTTTCACCTAGATCAAAAACGTAATCAAAAAAGTAATTCAAATCGTGAGAAGAAACTAAAGTTGTAGCACAACATTTGATATCCGACGAAACCATAAATTTTTTTGGCAATATTGTATAGATATTAATATTTAAAACTAAAGTTTAAAACTTTTTTCGACGCTGACGATGAACTCTGACATCAAAAATTTATGCAAGATTACAAGGAAAAATAAATTCAATAGGACTTTTTAGTCCCACATTGACTACATAAAAGAAATTTTAAGGTTTAAATAAAGTTAGGCTTATAATATAAAACATGACTTTGATCACACTATCTTTGTGATCCCTTGTGTGATGCCTGCCACACAACTTGCTAGACCGTCGTTGACCCTTCCATGTTCCCTCCTTGTCGCCACTTGTCCACTGCTGATTACCTTTCGCCACTTCCCTTACCATGCTATTTGACTTGATGTGACTCCACCTTAGCTACCCATCACTCACTGATGTTGACTCTGCCCTTAACCAACTCATCGCTCATTGACTTCGACTTTGTCCTTAGCTGCCTATCGCTTGTTGATGTATATTTTGCCCTAGCTCGGCCTTTGCCCAATTAAATTCACCTTCTAGCTATTGATTCCTATCAAAAATTCAAAATTTAAATATAAATAGTGACCGTTAAGGTCCAATAGTTGACAAACTAATTTTTTGGCAAAAAAAATGTCAAATTACACAAAGTCTTTGCTAATTTTGCATAATATTTGCAATATTTTTTGCAATATTTTTAAGAAAACCTAATCTCATTCACTTAAGTGAACTTACATCTTACAAATCAATGTCACAATGGTTGATGGCAAGAGATCACAATTACAGGATCTTGTCCTCAAAGAATTCATGCAAGAGATTCACTAGTGGAAGGAAGAACTTACAAATAGTACTATACAAAAGGAGGAGATTCGCCAATGGATGGACCAAATTACTAATAATTTTTTATCAAGGTATGAATTTTACCTAATACAAGAATTTGATCCTTTTCAATCCATACCAAGCAAATATGATGAATATGAGTAAGAAAAAACTGAAACACTTGATCATAGCCAGGTAGACAATGAGGTCAATGTGCAAGAAGTGATCGATTCACTTAGAGAAGATGAGGTAATTGTGTCCAAAATTCTCAGTGCACCTACTCACAATAATAAATATATTGAGATCTATGTACAAGAAGTGATCAATGCACCAAGCAAGGATGAAGTAGAGATACATGAAGTGACCAATAAAAGCCATACATACACTCTACACAAACCACACACAAGTTCCTCACCAACATTGAGTTATCATCATATAGGCAAAGTGGATGCTCACTATCATCACAATTCTCCTCGGGATGCTTCTACTGTTCTTCCTCACGACCCCCCACTAAGGCTTCGACCTTCAAGATATCCCTACCTCTAAAAAAGTGACATTAAAATAGTACAATAACTTGCACAAATTCTACTTGGAAAACAAGGGACAAAGCTCCTCACTTTGAGATTTGAGGACAAAGCTCTTTTTAAGGAGGGTGGCATGTTAGGATCCTAATCCTAACATTTAACCATTAACTTATCACTTATCATTTTATGGACCATTGTGTCCCTTCACTCACAACTTTAGGTTAGATATATATAATCATCCAAATGGGTGTAAGTAAGCATCGATCAAATTATAAGAATATTAATTTATAAATCCATTAGTAGGTTTACCTCTAGTGAAACAGTGATTCAAATATAAAAGTGATTCAATACATTTTTCATTGTTTTTACATTCCATTCCATTTTTTTTTTCATCCTTCTAGGCAGCTAGGAACTAGGTTCCTACCAAAAAATCACACCTTATCACTCCAATCATCTCTCAAAATAACTTATAAGTGCATGTAATCAATTTACTTCAGCTAATCAAGAATAATATAAAATAAATCTTCAAGAGTTATTCTACAATTTCACTACAAATAAAGTTGTAGTAACTAGTCTTCTTTTTCTTTCCAAAGTAGATATTTGGTAGTTGATAGATAGTTGTAATTTTTAAATCTAATAAACTCCAAATCTAATGTGCAAATGAACCTTAAAAGGAACTTTTCCCTTTTGCACTTTTGAATACTGTAATTCAATTTTCATCTTTTGAAACTCTAATCCAAATAAAGGTGCTTTAACAAATCTAATAAGTAATCCAATTAATGAATCTACTTGCATGGATAGTTGCTTACCTTTTTGAAAGCTTTTGTAGCTCTTTTGCAGCTTCTATAGAGGATGTAGATCTTGGTGTCTAAGATCACCAAGCTACTCCTTTGAGTAGGATCTTGCTACTTAGTTTCTTCTTCACCAAAAAATAGTCTCAAACTTTATTTTACGAACCTAGGTTTTTATGATTTTATCCTTTAAGAAATCTTCTCCTTTTGATGTAGATTTGGAGAAGTCTTTGTCTCTAAAACGATGCCTTCTTACTGTGAGAGGTAATGTTCAGATCTCTTATATTTGGTATACTTTTCCTATCTTCAAGTCTTCTTGTCAAATTTTAACTTCAAGCAGGATATTCTCAAGATTCTGACTATCTTTAGGTATTCTGATATTTGGTACTCCTTGCCAAATTCTTCTTCTTATTTTGGGCTTGTTTTCAGATGGCGATAATTGTCCCAAATATTTGACTATATTCTATAGTGAATTTATCTAATGAGTTCTCCTTTTATGATTTCTTCAGTAAGGCTCTCCAAGCCTTTTATTGTATGCTTGTTGAGACCTCCCCAGGGTATTTGATCTTGCAATTTCTTCTGGTCTTCGTTGAGACATTTTATTCAACATTCTACTCGTAGAAGTGTTGGTGGTGAGATATTCTTCTGGATCTCTGATTTTTCTACTTTTGGATTCAAGCAGGACTCTCCTAGTCCTTCTTCCAAGACTAGAAGTTCTTCAATGAGATCTTCTCCTAATATCTTTACCTTCAATTTTGCTTTGCTTCAGGTGCTGGATTGATTTTGAAGAAGATACCCTTCCTAAATTTCTTGTAGGAAGTTTTCCAACTCACTGAATCTACTTTCTCTTCAACAAAGTATTAGTACTGAAATCTTAATCTACTTTTGAATCAGATACTCTCTTCTAGATTCTTCTTCAAGATCAAGGCTTCTATGGCCTTTTTTAGTATCAAGGCTTATGTGGCATTTTCTTTAGTATCAAGGCTTATATAGCCTTTTCTTTAGTATCAAGTATTTAGTGGTCTTTTATTTTGGGACAAGGCTTCTATGGCATTTTCTTCCATATCAAGGATTTTATGGCCTTTTCTTTTGGATCAAGGCTTCTATGGCCTTTTCTTCTAGATCAAGGCTTCTATGGACTTTTCTTCTAGATCAAGGCTACTATGGACTTCTCTTCTTTTGTGAAGTTCTCAATCTAGAAATGGAGATCTCCAGTCTTCTAACTTCATCATGACTCTTCTCTAGAATTATTTTTCCACAATATTATTTTCTTGCACAAAGAACTAATATCTACACTATGAATGCATGCTTACCTTTGAGCAAAGAAGTTGAATTCTCCTAGATTTTTGTTGTAGGAGGTGTTCCAATCATCTGAGAATTATTTTTTTGCAACGAAAGGAACTTTGGATAATAGTTAACAAATTCTAGATATCCTGAATGATCTTCACTAGTTGATTTGTCAATCTAGTGGATTGAATGTTGAGTCCTAGTCTTCACAATTTTTTCCTACAACTCTATGGAAAGACTCTAACCAAATGTAATCTTAGTATTTCTAGAACTAATATTTCTTTCAATCCTCACTTGTGGCTCTCACTAATTCTACCACCTAGAATATTCTGAGAGTTTTTGACAATGGTTGGTCCAACAGTGTGTCAAGTTGATAAAAAACTCAAGCTCACTGATAATGGTTGTTTTTATATTGATCTATTGTGAGTAGATCTACCATGGCTTTGATACCATTATTAGCTTTTTATGTAGTATGCAATGGTAGATAGCAATTATAAGATGCAAAATAATATGAAATAAAGTAAATCTATGAGATGACTAAAATATGCTATAAATAGAAATGACAAAAATGAATACAATGTAGCTATAGAGGAAATGGACACTCCATGAACAAAGCTACTGGACTACATTGCACCCATAACCAATATATAGTGATCTACATAGCACTATGCTACTACCTATGAATATGCTCTGAACTTCTATATGTTGCTTGTTACAATGAGGCCCTTGGCCAACACTCTACCTAGGAATATAGGTTCCTTGGCCAACACTCTATCTAGTTGTGCAAGGGACACCTTGCACATATACAACTTGCACATTGACACTTGCACATTGACACTTGCGCATTTATTACATTGCATGAAGTAACTAGAGAACTTCCCCCTAAAGTAATCTAATGTCCTAAGTATGTACCTAGGAAGGTATATTTACATGATCCAAATGATGTAATATAATCTATTTCTAACAGATTATGTTACTAACCCATTGACCAACACTAAATAAGAAACTATAGAGACACAAGATTTAATCCATTGAACCCATTTCTTCCTAAATTTAAAGTTTTCTAAAACTTCAAAAATAAAATCCCATTTAACCCTATCATAGGCTTTACTCATATCAAGCTTTAAGATCATTGCTTTATAATTTTTTGGAGTTGTTGAATGTATAATTTTATGAGCTACTATGATCCCATCCAGATTTATCTCCCTTTCACAAATCCTCCTTGCTATTTTGAAATAATTTTGTCTAACAGTGGCCTTAATCAATTCACCATCACTTAAGAGATAATCTTATATACAATATACATAGGCTTATGGGTATAAAATAATCAAACAATTCAACATCCTTATTTTTTGGAATTAGGGTAAGATATGTTGCATTTATTTTATAAGGTATATATTGTTTTACCCTAGACTGTTCCACTACCACCAATAAA
Source organism: Wollemia nobilis (assembly GCA_028583015.1). Lineage (NCBI taxonomy): Eukaryota > Viridiplantae > Streptophyta > Pinopsida > Araucariales > Araucariaceae > Wollemia > Wollemia nobilis. Next base: position 8,253,108 of record JAQPPZ010017081.1, on the reverse strand, counting down.
GAATCCTTCACTATATCCTAATTATGTTGGTAAAAAACTACAAAGAGCCCATATAGACTTGGGATTTATCCTTATTAAAATATAAAAGGTCTAAATGAACTTCTTCTAGAGTAATAGGCTCCATAATTTTCCTTTTTTCTTCATTTTTTATAACTAAAGGAACATCTTGAAGAAGTTTATCATTAAGAAATTTAGTCTCCTTTGATCCTAAAATATTATGATAAAAAAACTTTACCTATTTTATAATTTCATTCTAATATTCAATCCAAACCCCTTCTATTTATTTAATTCTACTAATTATGGATGTTGATCTATGTACAATTAGGACAATTATTTAGTTTATTGCTTGGATTTTTTTTGGCACATACACTTATGATTCTTTAATTTACATAAAATAGTTTAAAAAACTTGATCTATAAAAAACCATGGCCTTTTTTCTAAATCCATTATAACATAATTAACACATGTGGAATTTATTCTCTCTCTCTAACAGACACACATATGTTAGACATAAATTATATAATGACAACCATAATATATGTCAATAGGACAAAGGATTATAGAATACATGATAACTCCCTACTCAACTAATAAGGTTGGATGAGTTATGCTTTAGAGTTTATAATATAATAGGGTATTGCATTTATAATTTTCATACTTTCAAGTATTAAATATAAAATAAAAATAATGAAGATACATTGATCATAAAAACACACAATTTTCTAAATTTATAGTAACAACAATAAAAACTCAATAACATGCAAGAGTAAAAATCCACTAGAATACTAAATCAGATTCAATGCTAGAAAATAAATAATACAAATAATAGATTTTCAAATTCTAAAATCAGTACAAATTTTAGCCACTTCGAAATGGAAAAGTCTCATAGCCACTTGGAGAGAGTGGAGTCTCATATGCACAGTGGAGGAAAATAATAATTTAAGATAAAAAGATGATTCCAACTATAAAATAAATATTCCTATTTATAGATTAAATCATAAAGAACCCCAAACTTAATGCTCGAGGGTCAACTACCTTAATCAGGGACCCAAGCTAACAATAATTAAGTTAGTTTATGTGGCTATATTAGAGTCGTTACATGGCCCCTTGTTAGCAAATGGGTCAAACTTAATAAACAATTATCAAATATTTCTCACAATATACCACAATGCAATACACACATATTCTGCCAATGATTCAATATGAATGCACACACTCTATTTACATGGGTGGAAATATTACAATATCTTATAGTACAAAATAATTTACAACAAATTCTCACTCTCTACATACAAACTAATGTTATGCTCTACAAATAACCTTTACAAAGAAACTCTTGATATTTTATCTTCAACTATCTCTTCATCTTATAAAAATTATAGGAGATATGACTCTTCATATTTCTCATAGCAGAAATAATCTATTAACTCCTTAACAATGAAAAAATTTAATGATTGGTAAATGATAAATATTTACAAGACATCTAGACACTAAATATTTACAAAGTATTTACAAGCTACTTGCAAGGTGCCAAATAATGCAATAATAACCAACGTTCCCCCTAGAAAGCTTTGTTCTTTAAGCTAAAAATATCTAGAAAATGCTCTTAGGTTCCCATATTACATATTTTCTAGAAGATATTTCCACTTGATAAGGAGCTCCTAAATCTGGAGAGACCACAAATTATGAACTTTGGACTAAAATAATTCATCCTTCCTTGTCAACCACTAGAAGCTTTTTCTAGGATTGTATATTCTAGGAAATAACCTATTAAATACAAGAAAAATGAAAGACATGGTGGATTCTAAAATATAGTGGAATCTCCAATTAATATACCACTTCACCAATACAATAAACAACCTTGTAAGATCCATAAAAGTGAGTCAACTTTTAACTAGACTTGATTTTCAAGAACAATTGCTTATAATGCTAGAGGTGTATAAATACCATATCTACCACCACAAATTATACTTAGAATGATGCAAGTCATACTATTACTACATATGATATTGGGTGTGGGGAAAATTATTTTTAAGTTGTAGCACAAGCTTACGTTGCTACAACAAATCATCCACCTAGGCTACCTTGGAGGATGTTGGAACATAGTTTGCTATTGATGGAGGTTTTTGGCCATACAATACCACAAATGGGAATATCTTGAGGGAAGAATGATAAGAATTTTTATATCACCATTTAGCTAAAGAGATCTAATGAACTCAATGATATTGTTTCTCTTAGGTGAAACAACAAATGTAAGTACCCAAATATTTGTTTATAATATAATCTAGACATTCAACCAAGGGTAACAAGGATAGGAAACATTCAATTGAGTCCCACTAATATGAAATAATTTTAAATGGATGGTGAAGATGGGGTCACTATTGCTAACAATAAACTTAGGCATGGCTTACAATTTAAAAATAAAATTGGGGAACACCTTGGCAACCTTGTTGGATGAGAAGGGATGCTATAGGGCATTAAAATGAGTATACTTTGAAAGGCAATCCACTTGTAGACCCAAAATTTTTATGTACCTTTCTTAAAAAATGATGGATCCGCACCTGAAAGGGGGAGGAAAAATGATGTACCTACACCTCAGACAAGAAGTGATTATATTGCACTTTCCTTGATGTTTGTCAACAAATTGTTGGTGGGGTTCACTAGGAAACTCTTGCTATGGTGGTTTCTACGCCTAGGTGAGGTAGTAGTTTGATTTTATTCCTTGTTTTGAAAGAATACACCTAAGTTTTTGCCAAATGCAATTTCTACCTAGCTATATGCAATTTATCTTTCCTTGAGAACAAACGGCATACAAGTCTATCTAGAAAACTAGTAAATCTGACTACGATGTAGTGACATAAATGTAGATTTTATACTAATCATGAGTGTTTTGTTTTATAGATTTTAAGATTTTTGGTGTATAAGTATTAATGCAATTAAATCTATGTTTTTGGTTTTGTTTTTCTTTTCAGATGCAGACAATGAATAGAACAGAGAAAATTGCAGAATGATAATGTTGAGAATAGAAACTTATATTTTAGACCTTACCTTGCCTAATTGTTTGAATTTTGAATGAATTTAGATCTACAGTGCAAATTTGGATCGCTCAAATTCATTTTTGATTACTCAAATTTGATTTGGATCACCTAAATTTGTCAAAACTGCAATTTTCACAACAACAAACTAAAATTTTTAATTAGGGATGTGGGATATGCATAGGTCATAGTAGATCATGATCTATAATAGTCATATCCCCTCGGATATTTAATAAACTGTAGCAAAATGTGAAATCTAACAACTTTAATATAAAGCATATCAATCTAAATGCAATAAAGAGTAATAAAATGAGTGTAAATGCTTATAATACTATGCAATCTCTAATGATTTAATATGTAAAATATTTTAATATGATAGGATTAAGAATCAAAATTTTGACCCCCATGTAGAATAATATAAATTCATATGTCAATGACGAATTTGGATCTGAATTATGAATTTAGACCGTTCAAACCTGTTTTAGATCACCTAAATTTGTCCATTTCCTACAAATTCAAACATGTAAAACCTGCAACAATAAAATCAATACGATTTTAGATTCTAGTGATAAATGTGGATAATATGAATTCATGAAAAAATATACAAAATGATAGATATATGCTAAGAAAATAATAGATCTAACTTATCCATCATGATAGTCGTGTTTACGTGCTCGTGGGATGATTATGTAAAGCTATGATCCAATTTGGAACCTACAACAAATAGAAAAACTTTTCTTTTCTTATCTTAGTCCTACAAAATCATCCTCCTTTCTATTTTGGGTGGCTTACAGGTTTAGTAATGAAGGTAAGTAAAAAAATCCAAGAGGAGATGCAAATAGACTAGGTTTGTTTTGATAAAAATTAGAAAATTTCTCGTTTTAGATGAATTTGAATGATCCAAGTTCATCGTGAATCTAAAATTGTCCAAATTTAGTATAAAATCTGAACAGTGCACCCAAAATAGCTACACTTGGGATTTGAATGAATTTAAACGGTCTAAATTTTTCAAAGTCGATCCGAATTCATCCAAATTTAGCATAAACGATTAAAAGGAGGGTTTTTTCGATGTGAAAAATGAGGTAGGGGGCTGAAGGGTGAGGAGTATGTTGTTAGGGAGTGACAATGTGTTGACTAGGGTATGGGAATTTTGAAGCATGTCAAAATTCCACAACTACATTTTGCCCCCTCTTTGGCACATTTATGAGCAATAAATGCGATAAAGAAGAATGTAGCACATTTTTAGAAAAAGAAATTATAAAAGGGATAGTCACATTATTATTCCTATGAGGCCCCCTTTAAGTTTTTGTGAGAAATTCATAAAAAAATTTAAAACTCGATAATTCAAGAAAAAAAGGATAAAAAAGAAAATTAGGGTAAAACCCTAATTCATTTTTACCCTATTGTTTTCTATTTTTCCTCTAGATAAAATGGAAGAAAATCTAAATTGAGTTGATGAAGTGTGATATTTGAGAAACAGATCAGGCGTACGTATGAGGGTAAGGCTCTTATAGCTTCTAGTTTTGGATTTTTTGGTTTTTTTTATCAATTTTTAAATTTTTATTTTGATTTTCACCGTTTCAGCCCGTGATGATAAATTCAAACTGGTTCAGCAAATTCGAATCATTCGAATATGTTTTGAGCAGTATGAATTCGCAATATACTTTTGAATTCACAAAATAGAGTCTAAATTTACAACTTAAGTGTATTTTTTGAAAATTAAGTGAATGAAAAGCATTGTTTTTTATGCATTTTTTATTTTATGTTGATTTATAATTATGACATGTTCCTAATTATTGATTTGTTTGATTTTTGTAGAGAGGTGCCCTTAAGAACCGTGAGTGGTGGTATAATGTTTTTGATGATCAACTTGGAGGTTTGAGTGATGAAGACGAATCGGTGCTATAGGTGGTCAATTTATTACACATTGTTGAGATACCGTGAATAGAGGTAGATTACTCTCTTCTAACGTTCCTTGCAGAGAGATGGTATCTAGGGTCTTCTACATTCTAGTTACCTATAAGAGAGATGATTATAACCTTGGAGTTTGTCTGGAGGATCCTCTAAATTTTTATTAGGGGTCAATTCATATATTAGTCGATGAGCTAGGCTCAGGCCATGCAGAGGTCGACATAATATCCTTATTTTCCTATAGAGCAAAGCGAAGTGAGCATAGAGGGATTGATATCTATCGAGAGGGTATATTGGCATATAGTAGTATTATATAGGATAGTAGGAAGTTTGTTGGTATGCCATCAGAGTGGATGAAATTTACCTTGGGCTTTTTCAGAGGTGGTCGTAGATATGCGAGATTCCAATCAACAGTTCACATGGGGATATTTTGTACCATGCCACTTATATAGGAAATTGTTTAATGTCGTGTATTAGAAGGATCATGGTCTAGTCATGACCACATTGCTAAAAATTTGGTGTTAGGATCATATTGCAGTTAGGATACCCATAGGACTCCCTCACTATAATATAGAGGATGGATGACTTGTTGTATTCCAATGGGCTCCTATAGTAGGTCGAGTAGGAGGGAGGAGGATGAGTAGCTTGGAGGAGGCCAGACGGGCTATTGATGAGTTGATTTCTAAGAGCATTCACTATAGAACTTGGCATGGACATCCAAGCTGGGATAATGATGTTGAGTAGTTAGCTCAATTTTGATAGGTTCGATGGATCAATATGGAGAGGGGACATATAGAGCTACACCAAGCATATCAGGTCTTGTGACAATTTGGATTAGTGTAGGAAATTTCTTCAGTACATGATTTTCTATTTTAATGATTTGTTTGGGATCCCATGACTGTTAGTGGAGAACCAAATTTGATGAGTTTTTTTAAGGCATAGGAGGATGACCCCATGATTGCACCCCCAAATGTTGATGATGTAGGAGTGTCAGACAAATATCAAGAGTGGTATGCTACCATCCGTCCTATGAGGATCACTCAAGAGTTAGGCCAAGTATAGTGGGCCTTTCAAGATATGGGTAGATAGAGGCCTTCTAGCCAGTAGGAGGGATAGAAGTTGAGATAGAGGAGATGGGATCCTAATATGAGAGGAGAGAGACAAATATAGAGGTCATCTTAGCAAGAGAGAGCCCTTAAAATTGGTGGAGATAGGCATACTGAGATACCATAGTAGTAGATTGATGTGCCATAGCATGAAACCCTATATCCTCAGTAGGAAGACCCTAGACCTAGTTAACTCGGGAAGGGCATAGCTATGGAGGTTGGGGAGTTGAGTAGTGCTAGAGAGGTCATTGCTTTGCAGAGGGAGATTGTTGGTCTTAAGAGTTATATCGACATTTAGGTAGGGAGAATTTAGTCACTAGAGGGTTATCTCTCTCAGGCATAGATCTTGCTTGCTTAGACATAGACATAGCTTGCATAGGCATAAGCACAGCTAGGGTAGACATAGTCACGATCACACCATATGAGGAGCATGATCTTAGGCTAATATTTGGAGAGTGGTGTTATGCTGGTAGAGTTGGTCATAGTGTCACAACGAGCATATTTCTACCAGATTTTATATTTCCAGTTAGTTCCCAAGGGTCAAAGGGCTCCATTGCCTCTAGAGTTTTCTCCTTCTAGTCGTGCCAGATCATCTTCTTGGACAATATCATAGGCTTTGAGGTTTCATGACCCTATATGACCTCCAAATGAGGGACATGGTTCTAGGAGTTCAAGGGGGTGAGATACTAGGGTTTGTTTTTGTGGCATATCCTCTAGCAGCTGATTATGCCATTTTAATATTATTATGGTATACTAGTTGAATTTTTGTACTTTCTATTTTACATATATATAAACTATTTTTTATATTTTGACATCATTACTTTTTATAGTTTTTTTGTATGTGATGCAAAATGTAATTGATGATTCTATGTCATGCTTATGATCATGTTGAGATGCTTTATATTTATTTTTATCATGATTAATCAAAAATCATTGTAAAAATATGAGATGTATTTTTTTGTTGATGTAATTTGATGAATGTGGAATAATGTGTTTTGATAATTGTGATGTGTGAAATTTTTGTGAAAAATTGTGTTGGAATTATACCCATATGATTTTGATCAATCAACATAAACTCTCTAGGATGTGTGCTTGTATGTGATCATCTATGGAGGTTGCCCCTCGCGTTGGTCATTAATCGGATCCTGTATGAGGGTGGGTTTTTATGCTAACATCATAGGATTGTGAACAAAAAAATAGTTTAAAATTTTTGTTGATGAAAGATAAGTTGGTTGATGATAATATGATACCTTAAGACTAATTTTTATTAATACCTAAGGAAATTAAAGACACAACATATATGATTAAGACATTATTTAGTGTATTTGAAGGTTTTGTTCTAGGCATAAGGTTCCTAGTGTGAAGAATTTGTAGAGAACTATTACTAGGATCATCTCATGTCGTCATGACATAAATAAGACCTGACTAAATGGGATTGAAGGCTTGCACTAGGCATAAGGTTCCTAGTGTGAAGTACCTATAAATAAAAAATTACTAGGATCATCTCATACCATCATCGTGAAGCCTTGATGCAACTAGATGAATAAGAAATGATGAATGATGCAATATTTGATATATGACAAGCAATCGTGCAATAAATGCATTATAATAATGAATGTAATATGAAAGTTGATTGGTTTTAATATCAATTGTATATATTAATGGACATATATATATTCATGATATAATGACAATTAGATATCAAATTTCATGAAATATTTAGGTCATTTCGAATATGACATTAAGTTTTATCAAGAACCTGTATGTGAATTGTGAATTCAATTTCTATCTCGTACTAGATTTTGATGCAAATATTATCGAGAACCAATGTGTGTATTTTGTGAAGTTCATTTAAATTTTTTTAGAATAATTTAATGATGCAAGCCATTTAAGAACCAATGTGTGTGCAATATAAATTCATATACCATGATTCTTGTACTTATCCAGACTTAACTATTTTGTAGTTCAAGCCATCAAAAGCTAGATATCCTTAAGCATTCATTGGTCTATACAAAATAAAGTTGCTAATGTAATAGACATGTCACCACGCATATGGTTTTTGAATAACTGAGGAATTCTAGGGATTCGAGTTCATTACCCCCTTATTTTCTTCAAATTTCTTTGGGATATTTGCTCATTTTGTGGGAGAGCAAGGGAATTGTTTTTTTTTTTAATTTGGTATGATTTTTGTAATGCATGATGAATATATACAATGATGAGTCATGTTTCATTTTTATGCATAGTACTTTTTTAGGTGCATTATATTCATTGGCTCCTTAAGATATTTCCCATCTAAGGTGGCCAAACGATATGCACCTAATTCAAATTTGTCAATTATGATGAAAGGTCCTAGCTAGTTTGGTTGGAACTTTTATTTTAAGTCAGTTCGAGCATTGGTATTTTTTTTATTTTCTTTAAGAAAAAGGTCACCAATTTCAAAATATCGATTATGAAACTTTTTGGAATATGCTATTTTTAATTTTTATTTATAAGCACGAAGGTGCTCCAATGCATTTATGTATTTTTTATCCAACAATTCAAGTTGACTTAATCTCCCTACACGATACTCCTCTCCTACTTTTGTATCTTGAAGTAGAATTCCCAAAGAAGGTAATTCAAGTTCAAAATGAAATAAAGCCTTGACACCATATACTAAGACAAAAGGAGAGGCTCCTGTAGGAGTTTGGATACTAGTCCTATAAGCTTATAATGTTGGATACAATTGTATATGTCAGTCTCAACTTGACTTATTTACCAATATTTTTAAGATTTTTATTAAAGTTTTATTGAAGGCCTCAGCTTGACCATTTACTTGTGGGTAGTATGGAGTAGACCATCTATGTTTAGTTTTATATTTGGCATAAAGCTTTTGCATATATTTATTTTTAAAACATGTCCCATTATCCGAAACGAGCTTGGATGAAATCCTAAATATACAAATAATTTGATTAAAGATAAATTTAGATACTTGGATTCTTGTGCATGAGGCCAAAGGCATGGCTTCTACCCATTTTGTAAAATATTTAATTGTTGTTATAATACTTATGACCATCAGAAGAGACTAGATTTATTTTACGTATGATATCTAGGCCCCATTTTGAAAAGGGCCAAGGAGAAGAGCTAGCCTAAAGCTTTTGATCAGAAGCATGAACAAGATATGCATGTTGTTGACACTTGTCACACCGATGCACATAATAATTAGCATCCTTTTCCATGGAGGGCCAGAAATAATCCATTTGTAAGAGATTTTTAGCTATGGCACCACCACTAAAGTGGCCCCCACAAGACCCATAATGGACTTCTGAAAGTGCCTTTTGAGCTTCTTCTAATTTAAGGCATCTTAAGAGGATACCTTCAAAATATATCTTATAAATATTTTCCTCTATAATGACAAAGTGGCATGCTTTCTTTCATAATTACCTACATTGATTTTTGTCCAAACCATCTGGAAGAATACCTTTTTGAAGGAAGTTTTGAATATCAGTATACCAAGGCTCTAATGATGTGTCCTTAATTGTAGATACATCCAAAGGTTTTAAATAAGACTCTAAAGATGTTGGTTCTTGAAGTTGTAAAATGATGATGGTAGCATGATCACCATCTAATTCAAAAGGAATCAAATAAGTTGTAGCTACCATAGCATCTACCGAATGGTTACTAGTTCAATGGATGGCTTCAATAAAAATATTTTCAAATAAGGACATAAGTTTTAGCATAAATTATTTATAAGGATGGAGTTTCTCATATCGGGTTTGATAGACATCATTAATTTGATTTACCACAAGTTGCAAGTCTTCAAAGACTGATAATATTTTAATATTTAAATCCATAGCAACTTGTAGGTCAAGAATCAAAGCTTCATACTCTATCGTATTATTAGTACAAGCAAAATGAAGTTTGAAAGATAATGGAATGACATGCTTTTATGGAGACACCAATATAATTCCTGCACCTACACCACTAATATAACAAGATCCTTAAAAATAAGGACCAAGTAAGTGGATGATCATCCTCTAAATTAAGGCATTCATATGAGAATTCAATATACAAAGGATGAGTAGATTCAAGAGGAGCAGTAGCAAGTTGATCAGCCATAACTTATCCTTTAATGGAATTTTGACCAATAATTGTTAGGTCAAAATCAATCAAAGTGATAACCTATTTTGTTTCTCATCCTGATAAGTAAGTTTTACTCATCAAATACCGCAAAGGATCAAATTTTGCGATGAAAAATGTTTTTTGACTAAGCATATAGTGGCACAATTTTTGTGTTGAAGACACAACTGCTAGGCATAATTTTTCTAAATATGTATATCGAGTTCCATAACTCACCAACATTCTACTAATGTAATAGATGGCATTTTCTTTCTTTTCCTTATATTGTTGTGCCAACATTGCTCCTAACACAATTTCTGAAGAAGAAATATACAAGATGAAAGGAAAATATGGTTTAGGGGAAAGAAGTACTAGTGGTATAAGAAAATACTTTTTAAGAGCTTCAAAGGCTTCTTGACATTCATCATCCCATTTAAAAGGGGTACCTTTCTTAAGTAACTTAAAAAAATGTTGGCACCTGTCTGCTAATTTATCTATGAAATGATGAATAGATTGAAGCTTTCCTTGTAGATTTCTAAGGTCTATCAAAGTTTTTGGTGGAGGAATATTTATAATAGCTTCAATTTTAATAAGGTCAATTTATATACCTCTTATAGACACAATAAACCTTAACAAATTTCTTGATTTTACTTTGAAAATACATTTTTCTGCATTTAGAAGAACTTTGTATTCTTGAAGCCTATCAAACACTCATCACAAATCAGGAATATGATTTTCTTTTTAATAGAAAAAATAATGATATCATCCACATAGTCATGTAAAATATCATACATCATATCATGGAATACATATGTCATGGCTTTTTGATAAGTTGCTCTTGCATTCTTTAAACCAAAAGGTATTACCTTCCAGCAAAAGGTACCCCATGGTGTAATGAATGCAATCTTGGGTTGATCTTCTTGGGCTATACAAATTTTATTGTATCCTGAAAAACCATCCATAAGGGATAACATACCACTTCTTGCATTAAAATCAATAATTTGATCCATGTTGGTCAAATGGAAGTCATCCTTGGGACATGCAACATTTATGTCCCTAAAATTAGTACATACCCTGATTTTAGTGGCATCTTTATTAGATACTAGTACAATGTTGGATATCCAATCAGAGTAGTCGATGGCTTGAATGAAATAAAAATCTAACAAATTTTATAATTCTTCTTTTACCAATAAAGCCACTTTAGGGTGAATTTTACTAAGTTTTTGTTTTACTGGTTTGGCATCAGGTCAAACCACTAAATGGTGCACAACCATAGAAGGATCCAAACTAGGCAAAATTGCATATGTCCATGCAAAAATATCTGAATATTCTGTGAGAAGTTTCGTATATTCATCTTGTTCATATTTACTTAATGTGGCTCCTATTTTAACTATGTGGTGATTATCTTCTATACCTATGTTGATTTTTAGAATATTTTATACCACAATATTCAGATCCCTTTCAAAGTTAGGAAGAGCCAAAGCAACGCCCATTTCTTGAAGTTCTTCTAGGTACAATTGCGCTAGTTCTTCTTGTGCAGTTGTAGTTTGAACATGGGCTATGCATTGAATAGATCCATCAAAGAAGAAACCATTTTGTATGATTTATTCATGAGGAATATCATGAAAGCTATCTCCTTCTACACATTCTTCTGGAGTAACAATCATTTCTGGATAAAATACTAAAAGCATATTGCAAGAGGGAAAAGGTAGTGTTTTTCTCTTTTTAACCTCTTTCAAGTACTTTTGATTTTCTAAATATTCACTATTATGTAATAAAATGATCATCCATATCAAAAGAGAAAGGTTGAACTTTTGTGGGAATATGGTCTATACCAAATTAGGTAGGCCATTCCTCAGGATCAAAATGCTCTTGTATGCCATTTTCAAATGACCTAGACCTTTTCCCTTATATCCCATATTACACATGATTTGTTTAGATTTTGTATACCTGTTGGAAAAGTAATATTTTACAAAACTATCTTCGTTAAAGATAAATTTTGTTTACCTATTAATGGGTTCATTTGAGGAATATCCTACAAAATGAAAGTATAGTTTCCAACATGGTATACACCTCTTTTTATGATTGGTAGACCCATTTTACATGGGGAAGGAGGTAATTGGGATAAAGTTATGGTTGTATTAATGTTTTTTTGGAGCTAAAATGGTAGATAAATCTGGTAAAACTTCATTCGTAAGAGGATATGATGTAGAAGTATCATTAGAGGATGATGGTATATCTATTTTAAAATGGTTCCATAGAAGAATTAGGTTTTTATGATGACAAGGCTGGATAAAAGGAAACATCCATAGGTTCTACTGTAGCACTCATTTCAAATGGTCTTGGATATCCATGAATAGTAATCAATTATTTTTTAAATTTAAATTTGACACATTGATGTAAGGTAGAGGGTTTTGCCATCATTGCATTAATACAAGAACAACCCAAAAGAATGTTATATGATGATGAACAAGGTACAAAAAAAATAGATGTATCTAAAATCCTAGGGTCAACTTCTAATGGGATAGATATCACACCACAAGCCCCTTGGATTTCATAATTAAATGCTTTTATAATCATCTCGATTTTTCTTAAATATTCATTTTTGAATCCAAATCATTTAAAAAATCATAAGTGAAAATGTTTAAAGATGAGCCATTGTCAATCAATACTCTTTTAACACATATATCTCCAATTAATGTTGTTATATATAAAGGTATATCTCTATGTAAACTTTGAGGAGAGATATCCTTATCATGGAAATCAATATAATCAACTCCATGAGAAGCTACAACATTAACTACAACTATTGGTTCTATATATTGAGGTATGATCATTTGACTTAGTGTATTCATTAGTTCTTTCCTATAAAGGGATGAAGTTATAATAATATTAAGAAGAGAAATCCTACCTGTTGTATTTGCTAGTTGTCCATTAATATCAAAGGGAGTCTTTTATTACAATCGATTTAAATTATTTTCCTTAAGTGGAGATTTTAAAACAAATGGTGGTTGTTTTGCATCATTTTGTTGAGTTGTAGATAAGTGAGGTTGTGATGCTTGAGCTTGAGCTTTTTGTCTAGTAATTGCTCAAATTGTACCTATTGTATAACTTGACTGATGATATTATTGTTGAATTTTAAATGGATTGGAAGAATTGAATTGAATAGGATGAGCTCTTGCATTTGTAGCTTGTTCTACAGGAAGCATTTGTTGTGAATATGGACAAGTTGTTAACACCCTTGGAAATGGTTCTTCTAGTATTAACAAATCTATAATTGGTAAAATTAATTCAGCTTCATCTTCTAAACTATTAGAATGAATAGTACTAAGATCTCCCTCTGATTTAGATTTAGTTTCTATATGTTCAAGAGTTAAAGATTGAAAATTTTGAATATCTTTAATTGAAACTATAGAATGAGTAGGCACTAATGTGGTTTGTGTAGGTGGTGATGGTAAATAATTACTGATCATGACCACATAACACATTGGATGAGGCATATTTTTATAATTTTCTTTATTTATGGCTTTCTTACCATGGTTGGGTAATGGATTTTAAAAAATATCCAAGTTTTGGTTAACATTTTGTGCTTGTTGTTTTTATGTTTTTGTAGGAGGATTAGCATTTTGAGGAGGGATTTCCACCTTTGATTTACCTTTATCAATCAAATATTATACTAAATTTTTTAATCTTTTACAAGTATTTATTGGGTGACCATCAACTCGATGAAAATCACAATGTTGATCCAGCTTATACCAAGATAAGGAAGTATCTGGTTGTCTTATTTCTCGTAATTTTATTAATCCTCTTTCTAATAATTGTGGAAATATCATTGATAAAGGTTGATTTAATTTTTTGAAGTTTCATGGTGGAGGTTTTTTTGGTGATTTTAACACAAATTTTTGTGTAGTTTCTATGGCATTAGCATTTTTAGGTAGTCTATTATTTGTAACACCATCTCCAACCACGTGCTTGTTTTTATATTGATTTTTAGAGGATTTATCTTCATATTTATTTCTATATTATCCTCTTCTAATGAGGGCTTATTCTACCCTTCTTTCCAAATCAATGGCTTGGTCAAAAAATGTTATACTAGCAGTTGCTAGCTCATAAGATAATTGTTCTTGTAAATTTCCAATAAATATTTCTAACATTTCCCCAAAAGGTAGGGTAAAGTGTAGTTTTCCCAAAATATTTCTCCATCGAGCTAGAAAATCTATAAAATTTTCTTCTTTTCATTATTTTAAATTGTACAAATTCTTAATTGTAACATGTCTTTCGATGTAAGCACCAAATTTATGTACAAATAATTCAGCTATTTCTTCAAAATTTTGCAAGGAATGTGTTGGTAATTGATAATACCATTCTAATGCCATACCTCCTAAAATTTTTGGAAACATCTTCAACAATAACATATCATCATATGCAATGTCATGGCATGTTGTCCTAAACATGCAAAGATGCTCAATGGGGTCTTCAGTTCCCTTATAGATTGGAATAACTAGCATAGGGAATCGTTTAGGATATGGTCAAGTGGCAACAAGAGGATCCAATGGTTGATTACACATCTCCTTATAGCTATATGTAGGATGATAAGGGTCTATTTGATCCAATCGTGAAGCTAATTGCTTCACTATAGCTTCAAGGTGTTGTGGTTGCTCATTGTTTCCATGTTGTGCTATTATGTTGGCATATGGAGGATAATATGTACATTGTGCTACCGCATAAGGGGTTGGAATGGTGATACTATTATGCATAGGATTTGAAATGGGAGGATTTTTTAGTTTATAAGGAGCTACATTTTGTTGGGAATTTTGTTGAAAAGAAGTAGGATTTTGCACATTTTTGCTCTTTTGAGATGTAGAGTTTTGACCAAATCGATTTTTGAAATATAAGGTTGTTTTTGAGTAGAAGTAGTTATGTTGGCCACCAAAGTAGGTTGGCATTGTGATGCAATTGATGTTTGAGTTTGATGATGAGTATCTTGGGGATGCATAATTTGGGTAGGATCTAAGGAAGGGTCAATATGAGTGGCATGTTGTAATGAGGTATCCTCTTCATAGGTTTCCAATTTTGGTCACATTTGAAAAACTTGTTCTAAGGCATCTTCAACTGAAACATCACCTTTTCTAACTTGTTCTTCTATTTCAAATGTGTTGGTAATAGTAGATCGGTTATGTTTCAAAAATTCACAAAAGTGATCCATAGATTCAAAATGAATGTCTCCTTGGGGTCCCATTTTAGGGTCAAAAACATTAATTGTTTCATCTTCATCATGTTGTTCTATTTGGGCTACTTGTTCTTCTGGAATTTCTTCCATTTTAGTTTCACTATTGGGGTTTTTAGTATCCAACTCTTCTTCAAAGCCGGTTGCGACTTTTTTACCATTCCTTAGAGTTTTAGGCATATTTCCTATCAATAATAATTAAAAGCTTTTGTTTGTTTTTTTGGTTATTTTTATTGTTTTTGTTGTTTTTATTATTTTTTTGGTTTTATTCTTGGAAAAACAATCTACTATTCTTTAACTCAAGTATTTATAGAATTTTGGTAATAATGCTAAATGATTTAATGGGCTATAGATCTTGAGGACTCATGTAGTGTTCTTCCTCAAAAGAGAAATCATCAACTAGAAGTTGGATGAAGTGGACAAGGGTAAGTTCCTTAGTATTTGAGGTAGAAGGTTGAACTTGCAATTCATAACAATATTCTTGAAAGAGGACTTCCCTAGGTGCTTTGTGATATCTTCTTATTTGTTCTAGGGTTACCTCATTGTCCTCTAAGTATGCTGAGAATTTATGGTCATTTAATGCTTCTTCCAAATAGTTATCCCAAAGATAGATATTTGAATGACTACTAGCTCATTTGTTTATGATCCAACGTTCACAATATCTTTTTATTTCAAAATAGGGAGATTAATAACCTGGTCTTAGGGATTTAGTAACATCAATTCTTTTAATTTTCTTTATTTCTTCAGATCTATTCTCAATGATACCAAAGTTTTTCCACAAGTCCACTTGGTGTTTTGTATTATTATGTTTGTAGAAGAGGTCAACCTCTTGCTCTATGAGAATTTTTCTAAGGTCTATAAATGAAGACTCTTTAATACTATTTTCTACCATTTAGAAATATTTTTGTTTTTGTTTTTTTTTTGTTTTATGAAAAGGAAAAACAACAAAGTTGACAATGATGGTGTAGTTCACGTCGGGTTCACCAAAGAATGTAGATCCAAAAAAATTGTGCCCTTTTATTTTATATTGATGGATCCACACCTGAAAGGGTTTGAAAATGATGTGCCTACACCTCGGATGAGAAGTGCTTGTGTTGCACTTTCCTTGGTGTTTATCGATGAATTGTTGGTGGGGTTCACCAGGAAACTCTTGCTATGGCGGTTTCCATGCCTAGGTGAGGTAGTAGTTTGATTTGATTCATTGTTTTGAAAGCATACACCTAGGGTTTGGCCAAATGCAATTTCTACCTAGCTATATGCAATTTATCTTTCCTTGAGAAAAAATGGCATACAAGTCTATCTAGAAAACTAGTAAAACTAACTAAGATGTAGTGACATAAAATGTAGATTTTATACTAATTATGAGTGTTTTGTTTTTTAGATTTTATGATTTTTGGTGTAAAATTATTAATGCAATTAAATCTATGTTTTTGGTTTTTCTTTTCTTTTTAGATGCAGATAATGCACAGAACAGAGAAAATTGTAAAATGATAATGCTGAGAATAGAAAATTGGATTTTAGACCTTACTTGGCCTGGTTGTTTGAAGTCTGAATAAATTCAAATCTCCAATGTGAATTTGTATCGCTTGAATTCATTTTGTATTACCTAAATTTGATTCGGATCACCCGAATTTGTCAAAACCTACAATTTTTTTTTTTTGGTATAAGGTAGAGGTGGTTATAAGGTCCACAAACCTTTTACAAAGTCAAAATGGGCTGGTTCTAGCATCAAGCCCATATAATCAAAATACAAAATGGATCTTTCTAAGACTCACATTAAGCCATACTTAGAGTCCACGGTCCTATACTTGTCGCTAGACTATTCGGGATAAAACAAAAACCAAACAACACCTAGCACTTACTAACACTAGGTTCTTTGTCTTGTACACTTGTCACCTCCCGGGCCCGACAAATGGGATGCCTTTTCTCGCCTAATTCCATCCGTCGGATTACTCATCATCAGCCCCTCCGATCTCCTGATGCTCTAACGAGGTTTGATCTTAGCTCTTCTCTAGCAACCAACACCAATAGTTCTTGAGGGAAGTTATCCTTCCAAATTTGCATCTCCCCAACGAAGCTGCAATATTTGCCATTAGATCCACCGCTTTGGTTCCCTTCTCTCGAAGGTGTGTTGGATTCGGGCATTAACCAAATGAGATTTATGAATCTTTGCTTCTAGGATAAGCTCCAATATGGTCCAGTTGGGGTCTTTATCCTCCTTAATTGCCTTGATTATATTAAGCGAATCCCCTTCAAAGATAACTTCCTTATAACCCTCAAGTCTGGCAATTCTCATTGCACTGCATGCGAGCTCGGGCTTCGCAAAATTATTTGTTTGAGTTCCCAAAGGCTCTGCAAAGGCAAGGACCACTTTTCCTTCCTCATTTCTCAAAACTCCTCCTGCTCCTGCCGACCCCGGATTTCCTTTAGTTGCCCACGTCAAAATTAAACTTAACCCACTTTTGTGTGGGGGGTATCCACTTGACACCATCCCGTGGGTTGGTTGTAATGTCTAGGTCCGGAAGTTCCTCTCCCCGAGTTCCGCAAAATCCTCCTTTCCCTTAGAGACATGGTCTCATTTTTGAAGAAGAAAGTTTTCCAGTTTTCTTTCAAAGCTACGATTATTTTATTGCCACATAATCTGGGATCTTTCTTACGTCCTTTAAATACTCTCTTATTTCTCTCATTCCATATCCCCCATAAAAAATGGGGTAAGCTGAGCTTCAGAGCCAAGTCAAAAGCTTTGCCGGAAGGGGGAAGCCCACTGTATGCAGAAGTCAGACATGCTATTTGGACAGACCCAATCTATATGAAATTTGGACAGGATCATTTGGAATGCTGTACAAGAAAAATCACAAGTTAGAAATATATGACTTACAGATTCTATTGCTTTCTCACACAAGATACATCGATTGATGAATTGGAAACCTCTCCTTTGCAGATTATCCGTTGTCGGGATCTTATTTTGAGCTGCCAACCAAAAGAAGAAAGCTATTTTTGGGGTTAAATTATTTAACCAAATAACGAAGTCGGAGTCCGACCATTGAATCCTGAGTGGATTAACTTATAGGCGGTTTTCTTGAATAGATCCCACTTGTAGTTTTGCCCCAAATCGCCTTGTCTCTTCCTCCCCCGGGAATGATCGGGAACACCCTTAAAGCATCATTGAGTTTGGTTAGGGCCACCTTCTCTTGCTCCGATAGATTATGAGCTGTGATTTTCTTCCAAGAAGAAGTTTCCTGTGCTACAACAATAAAATCCCCTACTTTTCCTCCCATTTCCTTCGAAAGTTTATGTTGGAGGACATGAAGGTCTAAGTTATCTTTCAGAGGGGCCTCTTCCAACCACGGGTCTTTCCAAAAGTCCACTTGTCTTCCATTACCAATTCTCCATCCGATGCCTTTCCCGACTACCTCCCGACATTCGAGCAAACAATTCCAAAAATAGGATCCTCTAGGAAGATTATCGACTTTCGGGAAGTCTCGATTATTTACGATATATTTTGCCTTAAGAAGTTTTACCCATCCCAATTGATCATTATTGATAAATCTCCATACCCGTTTGCCAATCAGAGCTTGATTCATTTCTTTCATTCTCTTTAACCCCAGGCCCCCTGATCCTTGCTTGCACACACCTGATTCCATGCTACCAACGAAATTCTCTTTCTCTCCTCTGAACCTGACCACAAGAAGTTGCGTTGAATTAGCTCCAATGTAGCTCGGACCTTTGCAGGCATTCGAAATAGAGACATGCGGTAAATTGGAATGCTCGAAAAGTAGTTTGAACTAATAAGGCTTTTCCTACGGAGCTGAGAAGGCTGCCCTTCCACCCTGCTAACTTTTTGGAGATCCTGTCAATGATTGAGTTCCACAAAGTAGCCTTCATTCTTCCTTCGAACATAGGCATGCCTAGATAAGTTGCTAGTAGAAGCTCCTTTCCACAACCGAAGAGGTTAGCTATTCTTTCCTCCCTCCCACCAGGCGTGTTAAAGAAATAGATGCTACTCTTCTTATAGTTTATGTATTTATCTGCTTCGTCTCATACTTGGTTAGAATTCTCTTCAACTTCCTAGCTTGAGGCACCGAGGCTTTGGACACAATGATTGTATCATCCACAAGCTGATTGGTGAGACAACGGCCCCTACGGTTGAGGCTGGTTTAAAACCTTCCAATTGACCATCCGCCACCATGCTGCTGAAATGTTCCTACCCAATGCTTCCGCTAAAATAATAAACAAGTATGGAGACAAAGGATCTCCTTGTCGCAACCCCCTTTCACTCTTAAAGTAGCCGGAGGGTGACCCATTCACCATGAGAGAAAATCTTGTAGTAGAGATACAACTAAAAATCAACTTAATCCATGAGGACGAGAAACCAAACTTACCCAAAATCTTGGTGAGGAACCGCCATGAGACCCGGTCGTAGGCTTTATTCATATCAAGCTTTAGTAACATACCCGCTTCCTTACTAGTCACCATTGAATGAATAACCTCATGAATTGTGATGATACCATCCAATATTTGTCGCCCTTTCACAAAGCCACCTTGGTTCATATCAATGATGAAAGGAAGGATAACCTTCGACCTATTGGCGATTGTTTTTGTGAGAATCTTCATCGAGTGTTACATAAGGCGATAGGGCAAAAAGCTGGAAAATTCCATTGCTCCCACTAGTTTAGGGATGAGGACTAAAAAAGTAGCATTAACTCCTTCCGGGATTTCCATGTCCTTTTGAGCCTCAATTATAGCTTCCACTACATCATTGCCTAGGATATCCCAAAACTTACGGGAGAAAGGCTGCAGGGAAGCCATCCGGTCCTGGGGGGCTGTTACCATCCATGTCAAAAATGACCTTCTTGATTTCCTCCTTTGTGAAAGGACTAAGTAAGAATCCATTAAGATTATCGGTTACGAGGGGTGGAATGGTTGCCAACAGAGAGTCCTCTTCTTTAATAGTCGGATTTACATCTTCTAGCAATGATTTAAAGTACTCAACCGCTTCCCTCCTTATGTCTTCCATATCTTTGGTGTTAGACCCATCGGCCATCTTGATCTCCTTAATTTTGTTAGTACTCCTGTGGCGAAGAGTAGAGACATGGAAGAACTTTGTATTTCTGTCACCCTCCTTTAACCAACGCAGTCTAGATTTCTGCCTCCAAAAGGTTTCTTCAAATCCTAGCATCGTGTGGTATTCGGCTAACAACTCCCTCTCCTGGTTTCTCAGATCCTCTGTAAGCTGCTCTGACTTCAACTTCTCCTGTAGTTCATTGATCTTGTCTTTTAGTTCTGCCTTTTTAACAAAAATATTGCCAAAGGAAGTTTTGTTCCACTCTCTAATGTTAGCCTTCACATTCCTTAGTTTGCATGCCACTTGGGCCAGTTTCGAACCATTATACTTTTTGTCCCACCATTGGGCAACCGAGATCCTTGAGATCCCGATGTTGGAACCACATAAGTTTGAATCGAAAGGGTCGATGTATCTTTTCTTAGAGTCCTCCCCTGTTTCCCACGGAATTGGGTTGTGATCGGACCCGATTCTTGGGAGTGCCGTTAATGAAGAGTCCCCAAACCTCTCCAGGGCATTCTTGAGAAAGAAGAAACCTATCTAATCTTATCTGAATTTGGTTTTCCTTCAATCTTTTGTTAGACCATGTATAGGAGAATCTACGTAGGTCCACATCCATCAACTCATGTTGCTCAACAAAATCTCTAAACTCGTAGATATCAGGAGTTATTCTTTGAGAGCCCCCCAATTTATCTACGGGGATTAAGGTATCAATTGAAATCCCCCGCCACAATCCAAGGGTAGTTGGGTACCGTCTCCCTCAATTCAGCTAGTCGACTCCAAAGAACCCTTCTCGGTCCACTGTCTAAGCTGGAGCATATACATTCGTTAAGATCCACTCTTTCTGCGTGGTTTTATCCACACATAAGAGACAAATAAACCAACTAGACATCGGAATCACTCTACTATCAATCACATTTTTGTTCCACATAACCAGTAACCCTCCTGCTGTTCCAGTGGCCTCTTGGCCTACTACTTCAGCTTCTCGCCAAGTCCTATTCTTAAAAGGAATAACTCTACTCTCCTCCATTTTAGTTTCTTGCAATAAAATCATATCCGGTTTGTGTTCTTGTCTAAGAGCATACAAAGCTCTTATTTTTGCGAGGATTACTCCCACGAATATTCCATGAAAGAATCTTCATTTATGGGCTTTGGATCCTCGAGCCTTCGCCCCAAAGAGCAATACTGCTTGAGTGCCATCAGCCACTCCTCGCTCTGCTTCTTTATGCCTTAAGGCAGCATTGCTAGGTTTCCCTCTTCCCTCTTTGAACCATATCCCCATACATCCGCTCTAGGTTGAAGTTCCTTGGGATTCACTTGGCTTCTAGTAACCATCTTGGGTAGGTCAGTCTTGGTATTTGGGGTAACAATCTGGCTTTCCAGGTTAACTGGTCTTTTTGATAGTGGAGATGATTCCGTGCTCTTAGCTTCTTGATTAGTAGATTCTTTTTTCCCTGCTTTGGGGTTACACTGATCTTGGTGGTTCACCTCTTCCTCCTGAGTATCCTTGCTTGTATTATTAGTTTCCTGCTCCTTCCTCCGATTTTTCTCCTCTAAATCCTTCTCTTGAGTCTCCTCTACCTCAGATTCCACTTCTTGGCTGTCCATCTGATCTCCCTTCAAATGATTTAATGCATCAAAATTGTTCTCCACTGGGATGTTGATCTCCTTGGAATTTCTTCCCATAAATTCCTCTGCAGTACATGGGACCACTTCCATCGAGCCTCCATAGGCCTCCCGTATCACCCAATCAAACTTACTTGCCCCAAGGCGTTGATCTATGGGGTTATTTCCTTTGTGATTTGGCTCTGAGGCTTGCTGTATCATCTTAGGAGCGAGGTTGAGCTTGAGGGTTCCCATCAAAGGGACCGGCTCCCCTGTGAGAGGGTTTTGGGGCATAGGAATTTTTTGGAGGAGGGTTAAAACGTTGCCTCTTGCTTACAATAGGGCGAACAGGGTCTCTGATATTCGGATTTTGAGCTCCACGTCCTTGAGGCCCAGGTTGGGTAGGAATGGAGATCTACGGAGGAGGGATATTATTGCAGGTTTGAGGATCGGTATTTTGGAGTGGGGGCTGGTTCTTGGAAATGCAGTGGATACCCTGGTGCCCTACCTTCCCACAAACACTACACTTAAAAGACATATTTTCATATTCAAATACACGAGTATGAAGGCCAAACATAGACGACAAAATAATGGATTTAGGGAGCTCTTTACTCGGGTCCGCCAACACACACATGCGAGCGAGACAGGGAGTCTTGTTTTGCTCAAGGTTGCAGGATCAATAGCTATTAGTTATCCAATCTCTGTAGCTATCCCAGCCAATATTTGTTCGTTCCAAAAAAGTAGAGGTAATCCTGGCATCTTAACCCAAATAGGAGCCAAATCCAGCACCTGAGTCTGGGGGTTGAAATCGGGGGACCAACGCTTCAGATACAAGCCCCTTTTCCCAAAAAACCAAGGACCTCCTTGGAGAGTCCTTTCCATGTCCTGTTCACATTGAAATGTCACCAAAAGAAAACTCTTGGGTAAAGCCTTAATCATCATACCGGCCCTTGGCTGCCATTTTTGGATGGCCCATCTCCTTATGACTTCCATGTCTGGCCTCACCCCCATAAATTTAGCCACCAAAGATGTTCTTCCCTCCATAGCCACATGTTGAGCTAAGGAATCCAGGACGTGCAACCTACCATTGACAGATTTTAGATTAAAACAAGAGTCGGATAATTTTTGCTTACCGCGAAGAGCATTAAGATATGAAGGTCTCCAGTTGCCAGGTTTCTCTTTGTCTCCTTCTTGGGTCTTCCTTTGATCCTGACGCATAGAGTCCTGGTCCCCCTCAGAGAAATCTTCAACCGCATCCGCCCAACGCCCTTGGACCGGTTCCAATAGAACTTCCTTGTCCACATCCTCCGCTTGGGGGCCTGCTATCTCGCCAGAGCCCCCACCTGCCGCGTCTGCTGATCTGCCCTCCGAAGTCCCACACCTAGGGTTTGATGCCCCTAGACCTCTCGCTCCTCCTCCTTGCTGCTCCATCCGTCACAACTTGTTGCCTCCAAAATCTGCCATTTTTTTTTTTTTTTTTTTTTTTTAGGGCCAAAATTTTTGTGACCGCTACGTACCTGACTGCTAAAGTGGTGGCTGCTACAGTATGCAGGCTTCTACAGTGTCGGCTGCTACAGTGGCGAATTTGATGGGAGACTGCTGCTCCCCTCTCCGACTGGAAGTAAGATGATTCAAGTGAACATTACATTTAACCAACAATCACCTTGGTGAAAACCTACAATTTTTACAACAAACTAAAATTTCTAATTAGGGATGGGGGATCTACATAGGTCATAGTAGATCATGATTTGTAATAGTGAGATACCCTCGAATATTTAATAAACTATAGAAAAATATGAAATCTAACAACTTTAATGCAAAACATATTGATCTAAATGCAATAAAGAGTAATAAAATGAGTGTAAATGCTTATAAGATTATGCAATATATAATGATTTAATATGTAAAATGAATTAACATGACAGGATTAAGAATTAAAATTTTACCCCAATGTAGAATGATATAAATTTTAGATGTCAATGACGAATTCAGATTTGGATTACAAATTCGGACCATACGAACCTATTTCATATCATCCGAATTTGTCCATTTCCTACAAATTCAAACCTGTAAAACCTACAACAATAAAATCAATACAATTTCAGATTCTAGTGATGAATTCGAATGATCCAAATTCATGAAAAATATACAAAATTATAGATCTATGCTAAGAACAAAATAGATCTAACTTATCCATCATGATAGTCATGTTTACGTGCTCCTGGGATGAAGATCTGAAGTCATGATCCAATATGGAACCTGCAACAAACAAAAAAACTTTTATTTTCTTCTCTAAGTTCTTTTGTGAAATCATTCTCTTTTTTGTTTTGGGTGGCTTATGGGTTTAGTAGAGAAGGTAGGTTAGAAAATATGAGAGGAGATGCAAATAGACCAGTTTTTTTTTTATAGAAATTATAAAATTTCTCATTTTATATGAATTCAAATGATCCAAATTTATCATGAATCTAAAATTATCTAAATTTATCTCAAAATCTAAACAACACATCCAAAATAGGTGAACGTGGGGTTTGAATGAATTTGAACGGTCTGAATTTATTGGAGTTGATTTGAATTCATCCAAATTTAGCAGAAACGATTAAAAGGAGGATTTTTCTAGTGCAAAAAATAAGGCAAAGGGTTGAAGGGTGAGGGGTACATTGTTAAGGAGTGACAATGTTGACTAGGATATGGGAATTTTGAAGTATATCAAAATTCCATGGCTATAGGATCTCTCCTACTCCTCCCTTATTTTTTCTTTTTGTGTTGATTCATTCTACTATGGGGGATAAGAATTGGAATCATACTTCTTCTAGAATTTCTTCTTGTTTTGCCATGGGTTTCTGTTGTTCCTATTATTGAACTTTGGGTCACCTTTGTTTCTCTTATTTTGATCCTTATACCATTTCATAAATTCTACACTTTTTCTTTTATTTAGCTCTTTCCTTTCTAACTCTATCAACCCCACATAGTTGGAGAAAGACTTCTTGGTTTGGAGGTTAGTTTCTTCTTGTCTAGACAAGTCATAAGCCTCTTGTATAGTTTTAGGTTTGAGCATATTAATCATTGTCTTTATTTTAGGGTCTATCCCTAGAATGAACTTATGTACTTTTAGGTGCTCATTATTCTCATACTCTGGTACATACTTTAACAATTTCACATATTTTTGAAAGTACACCTCTATTATAGTGATCCTTGTTGAAGTGTAGATAATTCTTTAAACTTATCTATATAAAATTTTTCTAAAAAAACTTTTTTCTTAAAAGCCCCAACGAACTCATCCCACTTAAGTTTCAAGGCTTGGATATTCTTAACTATACTAAATGTGTCCCACCATTCTAGGGACATATCCAAAATATGAAGAGTAGCCCACACAATTTGTGTCTCAAAGGAGTAATTTTTCATGGAAAATAAGGTTTATAATTCTTTTAGCCATGACTCAGCTACATCCCCCCTTCTTTCCTATTAAAATTGGTTACTTTCACATTCTTAAGGTCTCTTCCTAGTTCAACCTCTATATGGGCTCTGGTCTCTTGAATTCTTCTAACATGATTTTCTTCCTACCTACCCTCTACATTCCTAGTACTAGCTTCCTTATTGGTCAAGGTTTCTATTAATTTATTTTGTTGTTCTAATCGCTCTTGAATCAATTTCACTATGAAGGAGATATTTGTTCTCTCATTAGATCCTATTGTTTCCTAGATGTTCCTATTGGGGTTTATTGTCATCTCAAGCCTCTTACTAAGAGTTTTTCTCCTAGATTTCTTACTAGGATCCCCAATTTGTTTGTACTTGTACACTGCACTTCCTCCATGTGCAACTATTTTGGTTTTCTTTAATGAACATTTTTGAACATGTGGCATCCCTTATCCAAAAAAAGAGAGTTAGGTAAGTTATAATTCTCCCTCAATTGTACTTATAATTTGTTAGCTTCATTCTCCTCATGAACTAACATAAATATTATTACTCAATTGATAATTTTTAGGGTCACATAAACCCAAATCTGCACATCAAATCAATGCTCAATCAAAGCACACTCCATGGAAGCTTCTTGCCCTATGACCTAGAGCTTTGATACCAACTATAACAACCCAAAAATACCAACCCAATTTTTTTCAAAGAATAATTACAAGCAAATGTTCACAAGGGGAAAACCCTTATTTTATATTTCCAACATACAAGGCTTCACCACATTTGAGTTCCAAGTCACTTTAGACAACACTCAATGGATAGGAGTGGCCAACTCCCATGGTTTTTGGGGTTCACCTTACTAAACCTACTCATTTAAAAGGATTTCAAAAGTGGTCCTCCCACATTTGCCATACCCTCACCAATACAGAACAACGTGGCCATGATGTAGGATTATCCTTTAAGGACCATAACACTTAAAATGGAACACCTATTCCTCAATCCTACTCTAAGTCCATCTAGGTAGGTTAATCAACATAAAGCCTTGGTGCTTAGTTACCATACCTTCATGGGTTAACTAAGGTTATTACCACTTCACTGGTAATAAACATGATCTCCCAATCCTACGCATTCAAGGGATCACCATTGTTATCTTGTGAATAGTTTCACAATGCTTAGTTGGGATACACTTGATCCTACTCATTCAAGGTGCAATGATTCACAAAGACCTTGGATATTGTATTCATACAACTCCTTCTAGTTTCATGATTTCTTAGCTATTGCATCCTTGCAACTCCTTCTAAGAATCATCTCTACCTAGTTATTGCATTCACACAACTCCTCCCAAGATTGGGTTTATTTATGACTTGGTTTACAAGAGGAATTCTAACCACCCCAAGATAATTTTATCTTAAAAATATTGCATAACAAAACATAATTCTAAAGTAAAGCAACATACATCACATCATATCAAAAGTACTTTAAATCAAGTCATAATCCATTTAATCCTAAATATTATAATAGACATAAAAGGATGTATCTAAAATAAAACCACATTTTGCTTAACTTGAATGCTTGACATAAGCTTCAAAAGACATATTTCTATATCATAAATACTAAACCAAATAGTTGACATCAAGATGCATTCCTTTAATTGATAGAACTCAATATAACTATCCAAATAAAATATTGCTAAAATTACTTTAATGTACAAATTCCAAGATATCATTAAAGCAACATAATCTTTCAGTTTGTACAATAATCAAGTTTACAAAACTTATTGAACAAAATATTCTTTTACATAGCCTTTGATTTTCCACAACATCTATACATTCAAAGTACAATGAAACCCTCTTCCAAGGATATTCAAGCCATATACTAATTCTACAAGCTCCTTCATGATGGGGAATCCTACCCACGACTCATGATAAAATACTTAGGGATTAGGACAACTCTAAAATGCAATGCAACCTAATCATGCCATTTCTAATATGCAAACCACCATGCATTAAACAAGCCAACAAGAAGATAATATCATACTTCTCTTTATAATGATCCCTTAACCCACATGAGTATCAAGAATTATTATAATAATTTCTATTTCAAAACCAATATACAATAATCCATATTACAAAAGAGAAGCCCATACTTCTCTATATAATGATCCCTTAATCCACATGAATCTTAGGAATCATTATAATAATTTATCTTTCAAAACCAATATACAATAATCCATATTACAAAAGAGAAGCCCATACTTCTCTATATAATGATCTCTTAATCCGCATGAATCCTAGGAATCATTATAATAATTTTTATTTTTCTACAAGGTGCTAGTGAAACAAAATAACTTTCCTTTATTTTAAGTAAATCATTCCATTCTTAATCAAGTTCCTACTTAAAAAGAAAGACTTAAACCAAACACTCATTTTCATTTAATGAGGATCCTCTTTCCTAAACTTTAATCATTTAAAGACTTAGGTTAACTTTTCATTAAAAAAAGGAACATATAATTAGCTTACTCCATAAACTATTGCATGTCTATAATATGATATTTTGATTCATTAGAAGATCTCTATTCTCTACTACTCCCATCTAAAATATTTTTCCACTAATATAAAATAATAAAAAAACAATGATATGATTTGCATTAATAATAGGGTTCACCGAGCACCAAGAATACAAAATAAATATCCATAGCACTCCAACCAAGGTAGCATTACAGAGGCCCACAAAAACCACATGCGCACCAAGAAAACCATATACCACGTAGACATAGAGACTCTAGTTCAGAACAAAAGAAAGCACCTGCACCACTCAAGGTTTAATATAACCATACCATTACAATACCACATTAGTTGGCAAGGATGGGGGAAATGAGTGCAACAAACATTCCATATTTGATACTAATAATACAAAGGCTGAACCCAAAATTTGATAGCTTCCAAATCAGCCTCAAACAATAGCAAAACTACAAATTATAGCTCTTTAGAGATAAACCAAAAACTTAGGAAGGTTGATAAAGCCACAAATTAGCAAGTGGGTTGGAAACATAAACAAACCCTTACATAGTCTTATAAAAGACTTAACCATAATAAGGCAATCTGGTGGATCTAAAAAAAGGAGTCCCCAAAGCAATGAACCAAAGAATAAAATTAAAGGATTACATACAATTAGTTATGGATTCAAAAGAAAATACCAAGCCAAACACACATCAAAAGCATTTTGTAAAGTTGCAATATGAAAAGAATATTAACTAGGCATAAAATTATCTATAAATTGGAAGTTTCTACCTTACGTAAACCGTTGATCGATCCAACCAAATGTGTTGTCCTTACTTCTTCTTTCCCATGGTCTTCAATAACCTTCCTTTACATTTTTAACCTTTACTAATACTAGTAGCCAAGGTTAAGACACAACGTTTGGCTAAGATAATGCTTGGGATGTTATCAAGAAGGCATTCCAAACATTGTCACCCTTACTATCTTGAAATTCAGGTGTTATTAAAGCATGAAATAATACTTAAGAAGGATTACCAAGCTTAGTGGATTATTATAATTTAATCTTACTCCTTTTTTGATATTAAATAAACTTATTGCAACTTTTATATCAAAGGTTAATATTACTTATTAACCTTGATATTATTATTCTCAAGCATTAATAATACTAAGCATGTCATTATTACTTTAATTAATTGATTCTATGCTTACCATACACAAGCATACATGTCATTCAAACACACAATAACACACACCATTGTTTTATCCTTAAGTAGGTGGCTCTATATTGTAACAACCCCTATTGTCACTACTCAACAACTTAATTTTTTTTATATTCACATATCTTTCATGAGACAAGGAACATAATCATAATCTAAGGTGGAACCCTTCCAACTATATTGAATCTTATCAAGGCAGATAGCATGAAGAGCTATTGAGTCTTGAGTAGAAGTGATAAGCTTCTATGAAACCCTCATATCCTTCTAGTATGAGATCACTGGCCAAGCATTAGGTTTCTTTCCCCATAAACAAAAAATCACTTTGGCCCACCAAGACCAGTATTTAGGTGAATGTCTTGATGATGAAAATCCATCATAATGAACTAAACTTATCAATGGTTATTCATAGATCTTAGATCCGATCCGCTTCTTCTAGAAGGAATCTCTAAAACTCATATAATCCATGGAAGGTCATCTTATGTATGATTATATAACTTTAAACCTTTTAAGTCTTATTTGTACTTTTCTTCCTTTAGGTATCTAGTTTGCTATTCCTAAGAGTCATTTAAAGATAGTATTTGTCCATCATGGGAGTGCCCCTCCTCATGAACACTCAAATTATTAGCTTTAGGATATAAGGTTTGTTTTGGTTTTCAAATCTAAAACAACTTGTCTTCTTGTGGGTTTCATCCCATTCCAAATTCCAATGTGATCTAATTTAAACCATCATGAGTATTTAGAAGGTGTATATAAATCAATGATGTCCTTTTATGATAAGAATCATTACATCATAACCTTATATTGAAACAACACATGATAAGTCTATTTAAGCAAGAATTACATTCCATTATGATCAACTTTATGATTCCACATAACCATTGATTTCAAAGAGTGAGAAACTAGTTGCATCATTCATAATTATTCAATTTAATCCAGAAAGTAAATGGCACATTCGCATAACATTAAATCATCTTCATCTTAGAAATTTAATCATACATTCTTAGCATCATAAATGAAATATGTTGAGTAAATAGTATTCAATGTAAGCATTACAGTAATCTAGAAACATGCATAACTATCCCATTTAAACATTTAACCATCTCATTTTATTTTGAAAGTAAAAGCAATAGGAACAAGAAGTAACACATCAAACCACAAAATAAAGTGACACAATGATTTATCCTGAGAACCCTCATGGGGAATAAACCCAGCCTCCAAAATATGATATTTTCTCATATTCATAAACTCAAGATGTTAAATATTACAAGTATATAAGGGTCTCAATGGATCCCTTTTACTCAATATACAATTCAAGGAATGCTATTGTTCCTATACACATACATGATGCAATTAAGGATTTATTTAATTCCTTTCTCTAAGACATCATGTTAATATTAAGGTATTTTCCATACTAAGGAGGAAACCACCTGCTCCTTCATAATTAAAGATGCACTTAAGGAATCCACTGCTTCCTTTTTCTAAGTCATTTTAGGATTTTATAACATCTTGGATAAGGTTATGATATTCATTGGTTCCATATTTTTGAGATGACTCTTTGAAACTAGAGGGAATTTCATAAACTCTCTCAAAAAGAAATTTCAAAATCATTCTTTTGAGTAGATAAACAATCCACCTTCACTTCATAAATTAAAGTCCCATACCCTTAATTTTATGAAGCATTCACCCTTTTATTAAATCAATAGTTTCTCTATCGTAATAATTCCAAACACATTCTAATTCCTTGATTAGTTTCCTAGTGCCTACCGATTCCCTATAACAAAGACTAAAGGCTAATTTTTTCACCTTTATTAGCCTTACCTTTACCAAAAGCAAGTATTAAATATGGTTGTTTAGAAGTAGTTGTCGTCACCTCTTCACGACTAACCCCGCAAAAAGGTTTTGCTACATGTGATAGGCGGATATGACCCATTTATTCAAGGTAGAGGAGTAACATGTTGATTTGACTATCTTGGTTAGATGTTACTCCACTAGTATCTAGACTAAAGAATTAATCCTAGCATTTGGGCTATCCGACCCCCATTGTTTGGTAATCGAATTAGGGAAGGCTTTCACTTAAAGATTTGCCTTGAAGCTATCATGGTATTTATGTGGGACAAAGGTGTTCCAAATCAAATAAACATACCAAATACTTTCTTGCCTTCAAAAATCATAGTTTATCATGGTGACACGTAGCAATTTATGAATAAAGCACTATTGGAAAAAGCATCAATTTTAGCAAGCTACCCACACGATCGACACAAAATTATACCAATTATAGAACCATCGTAGCATATTCCTTTCAAAACATGCCATGAAAGCGTCTAGGGAAGGAAAGTATTCACAAATGTCCCCACATGATGTACATATGGTGACTAGGGCATCTTTAAAGTGGTAAACAAATAAAAGGGCTATCCACACGATCGACACAAAATTATACCAATTATATAACCATCGTAGCATATTCCTTTCAACACATGCCATGGAAGCGTCTAGGGAAGAAAAATATTCACAAATGCCCCCATGTGATGTACATATGGTGACTAGGGCATCTTTAAAGTGGTAAACCAACAAAAGGGCTATCGATACAAGGCATTGATTTCTACACATATAGTATAAACTAGAATATCACTTTTAACCATTGAAACACACTAGGTGGCAAATAAATTTTAAGGTAACTCACCTATAATCAGAGTATTTGCTAATAGAGCCACATAACCCAATAAATCTCCACTTCATCTAGGTTTGTGTAAGAATTGTATTTAATATTACTCTTCCACAAGAGGTATTCTCAGTGTACAACACCATGAAGGGTTCTCAAACTCAATGACATAGATATCATTAAGGATATCATATTGGTACTCCTAAGACATCGTTATTAGAAATGGATCAAGGTCTTTAATAAATGTAGATGAGCATTATCCTAGAGCTACATAATTGGATCAATTAGGATAGACTACTCTTCCATTCCAACTGATAGCTTGTTATATACATAGTATAGTTAATGTTTCCTCGTTGGTGAGTCTCTATCCTCCATCACAAAATATATATATATATGAAGACCTAGAGATTTTTTTAATCCCCAATTGATACCAAATTAACAACCCAATAAATAACCAAGGTCGGTGTCTGTTGGGAGTAGCACTTCAATTATTTTTTAAAACATACTATACTCGAAAGGGTTTGATTATCTTATGTCTCTCCTTTTGTTTCATCCAACCCTATAACATGGGCGGTCACTAGCTCTATCTCAGCAAGTATTCTCCAGCGAGGTTGCAAAGACGATTCTCCTCAAGGACACTACATAATTTTCTTTTAAAAAAAGAAACATACAGGTTAATGCGAGTTAAAAGAGCTATGTTAATAGTTAAAGCCCTCCTTACGGATTACCCAATGGAGTTAGAGACTTTTAAAGCATGGTTTTCCAATATATGAACCATTTAAAGGACAATTTTTTATCAATAAGTTTTAACAAGTTTTTAAATGGGAAAATCCATAACCCATTATTGAATGAATGAAACTACAGGTGCATTTATAAGAAATGAAATTTATACAATAGGCTTCAAACCAGTTTTATAGAAAACTATAACCTCTTTAAGCTTTAATTAATGAGGCTGTAATGAAGCTTCTATATAGCATATTACTTCATCCAAATAAAATAGGCAGTGTTTGATTACAACCTAATCAATGTAGAAATATACAACTTGATCTTTCTTCTCTTGAAACCTCCAAGTGCTTCCCGAGTCTCCATGCTTTTCTCTAAACTTTGACTCCTTTCAGTCTCTCAAGCTTGCTCCACACTATGACTAGGAGATCTTTCAAACCTTCTGGTTTCTGATCCACCAAGGTGGAGAGCATACTCCCTAGATTTCCAAGACTTCCTAGATACCCTTTCTTCACAAAATGTCCTCTATTTATAGGACACTTCTCCACTCATGGGCCAAATAGTGGCCACATTATAATAATATTAAAAAGATACCTTGGACCCATTATGACTCATCATGTCTTGTATAGTATGACCAATAGTAGAAAAAGGGTCCCCTTAAAGATAAGGAGAGTGTCCTTATTTTTTTTTGTGTCCTTTCTCATGGGAACAAATATAAAACTAATACTATTAAGGCATAGAATGGATACAAAGCTAGAACTATTATTGATAGGGTAAGGGATCTCCCTTTTAATTTCCACCAATATAGGGAAGCCATATGGGTATTTCCCAATGGGTAGGATATATATAATATTTAACAATCCTATAGTCCTTTTAAGTCCCATTTAACTTGGGTCCACTAGGTTGTTTAGACATAATTTACTATATTGTTATAATTTTGCAAAAGATAATTCCTCAATTTTATCTTCCACAAGACCTCATAATTAGTTTCTAATTAATTATCTTCTCCAAAAGATAATTAATATTTTCCTATCCTTCATAAAATCCTTTTATTAGAATTTTTGTAGGATTCTTTAGGGTCTATGCTTTTTTTATCAGGCATTAATTGATCCCCAAGATCAATTAATATCATTTAAATAAGGTAGGAGGGTGACGGGTCATGATATACAACCCCCCTTAGATTAAACATAGTCATCTATGTTTGAATAGCTACCTTACAGAAATACATTTGTCTAGAAAAAACTAGTATTTATCCTACTATTTTACAATCAGATTCTTCTTTCATCCAACACTTCAATCTTGATGGCAAGCTTCATATTCCATCCATGAGAGTACCTGGACCTACAAAAATGCAAAATATTAGTAGTACCATGTCCTTATAAATAATATAACATCCATTTTGCATATCAACAAGTATTGAAAACATCATCAATACCTAATCTCATCATAAATATTATAGTTTTAAACCATCTATTATTGCTCAAATACTAAATTTAAAGCACTACAATAATAGAATTTGTAAAATGATGTTACAGAGATATCATGAAATTATGCTTCTGTACTATATTAGACATAAAAGTCTTATTAATATTATCAAAACTACCACCAAGGAGTATCTCAGTAAAATTTTGTTAACCCCTAACATGAGTTAATCTGATAAAATCAAGTGTTAACAAGAACACATCATAATTTCAGGATCTCTATTTAGGATATCCACATATATCCTAATATGTATTTTAATACCAGAGCATCCACCTAGATTTATTCTAGTTTATATCATAATGGAGAAGTCCCATACATTCTCCAAGAATGAACACCAATCCATTCTTCAAATTCATTTAATTTTTATATAGGAAAAATTCAATGTTCATGCATTCATTTGTATCACATACTAACTAATTAAATCCATTATAAACAATAATATTCATATAGCATTTAATATAAAATTTTAAAAGTTGCTAATATTTATGCCTCATCCTTGGAATGAATAATCTACTACAAAGTGGTGGCCTAAAGGATCTTAATATTGGTGATCCTGAGTTAGTTCCTCTCCTCGTATTGTAGTAGTACTTATGACTAGAGATGGTAGTGGATCAAGTGTTCCAACAACTACTTGATCACTACCTCTCCTTCTCTTACATGGTGTATTAATAGCTGGTTGTAGTGGAAGAAGCATAATGTGATTTAACAATGCTACCAAACATGATTCCAGAAATGTAGTATTAAAGTATTCCCTTATTTGATAAAATTGTGGATTTTCTATAAGCATGGTTGCCATCGTTGCTGCCCTCCAATTATTTCTTTGTAATATCTCTGATCTAAGCCTATCTCGCTTTGCAATGGCAACATATCTCTTGGCTTCTAACCTTCCCCTTGATCATGCCCATAAATCTTCCTGGGCATTTTGCACAGGAGGCTCTCGTTGATCCCTCAATTGTCCTTCTAGTTCTTCTCATTGTAGTATCCCCTGTTATAACTACCCTTATTCTTGTTTAGATCTGGTAATACTAACTATTATTTTCTTTCCTTCGAAGCAGATGCTCACTAGATCGATAAGAAAAATTAAAAGTATCATAATGCATACAATGGGGTTTACACCACATATAACTAATATCATTCAGGTAAATCTTGCCATGAATATGATCGTATTGGATGCTATGAGTAGGTGAAAGATTTAAAACTAGTAAGTTATTACATACAATCACTTTTCAAATTTTTGTTGTTGATCCAAGTGATTATCTGGTTCAATTTCCAACCTATTAAACTTGTTCATTCATTTAAACGATAGCATCATGATGTTCCCAAGGTGGATCCTTCAACTTCCATGATACTCTTTGTATTTGACTTGATTGTCCTATTGAAGATTTTGATTTGCCTTATCAATTCTTGAGGCGACACGTGTCCTTTCACCTTTATGTAAGGTCCTACTATTGTCCCCTTCAATGGTTATGAAAGCACTAAGGATATGGAAGCAATGGCATACCGGGTGTGATGCAAACAAAAGCAAATGTAATGCTAAGTCCTACGAATGAAGAAAGGACTAAAGTGCATGAAAAGGGAAAACAAACGAACTGAAATGAGATATAAAGCAAATGTAAAGTGCAGCCCCTTTTTTTATTAATTTTTCTTTGAGATCAGGTTACAATATGTCTCCTTCCTTTTTAGGGGCTAGGAGCGTTAGATATAGTTTTGTTACACCACGGATGGTACGCTTCCCTTCGGGATCTTCCGCGTGCCCACATTTGAAATGGGTGGGCCAAACATCACCACCGCTTGCGTGAATGCATCTGTAGTTCCTTGCTACCCCTCCGGTGTCGAGATCCTACATTCAGAGAAACAACAAATGATTAATAGCACCTGCGGATGGAGGGAAACATGCAATCCCCAAGGCCTCCGGTTAATGCATGCATGAAATAATTAAAACGGTAATAAAAACATGTCAGAATAAGATGAAATTTGGATAGAAGCATGCAAACACCATCATGAACACACTACAAAAGGAACAGTTGAGAAATCTACTGTAGATTTCTAATCGCTCTGGGGTGGGACGATTAGGACTGTCATAAAATGTCAAAAAGCAACCTCCTAAATGTCCCATCCAGAGGCCTCCAAAACACCTACAAAGTTGGGGTTAGGAAAAATAGGGCATTTTGAGACGACCCAGAAGGTCGGATTCTGCAGATTCAGCCCCGATCGCCCTGTATCCGAAGATGCTCCCTGTATGTTAGTGAAAGCGAAAAACAATGAAAACACAGTCAAAACTCATCAGAATGGCATGAAATTTGAATGGCAGCATATATGAATGACATAAAATAAGATGCAAAAGAAATAGTGAATAAATATACTATAGATTTCTAATCACTCCGGGGTGGGGCGATTAGGACTGCAGTAGTGCGAGGGGCACCCGGGGGCAGGACGCCCGCCGTTTGGGGCTTGGTTTCGACACCAATCCACTTGGGATGGGTCCAAAACCTCCTAGGGGGTTGTGTCAGAAAATTGGGTGGGGTATTGTGGCCAAATGTTTGGGTTTTGGGTCCGGATTGCGCTTCCAATGTTCACCCAATAACCTCCCTTCCAAAAGAGAGATCAAGGATGTAAGAAGCACAAGTGAGGGGTGAGGATGTAATTCGGCAGCACTCCATTGCTCCAAATGCTCCTGCTCTATCCTTTTTTGGGGTGAGAAGACTCACCATTTTATAGACCTGAAGGTCTGCTTTGAATGTGCATGCAGGGGCACCACTTGGCCATCATGCCTTCCCAAGGGAGAGAAGATTCCTCCCTGATTAAGGGCTCCATGACTGCCTCTATGACTGCCTCTTTGAGCTCAAAAATGCTCACTCGCACTCCCATGCATTGAAGGTGGAGTTGAGTGGTGGATCTGAGCTACCATTTGTCAAGGTTTGACCTTTTTCCCATCAAACCTGCTATTCGCCCCACCCTGG
Organism: Wollemia nobilis; assembly: GCA_028583015.1. Lineage (NCBI taxonomy): Eukaryota > Viridiplantae > Streptophyta > Pinopsida > Araucariales > Araucariaceae > Wollemia > Wollemia nobilis. Next base: position 8,216,120 of record JAQPPZ010017081.1, on the reverse strand, counting down.
AGCGATTGTTGCTAATCGTCCCAGGGTGGGGCGAATAGCATTCTATATTCCCGCCCGGTGGAACGAGTAAGGAGCAGGGTGCTTGAAAGGTGCCAAATTGACCTCTGACCTTCCAAAACTACTTTGGGAGTGGTTAGGACCACTTTTTAACCTCTGGGGGCTGCCCTAGGGGCTATGTATGCCAATTCGATCAGTGCTTGTATCCACATGATCAGATTGGTGTTGTTTTGGTGTCTATAGATGCCCCTTTTTGGGATGCGCTATGCGTGGCGCAATGTTGAGCAAAAAATAGATAACCAAAGCACTTAATGATTAGGGTTTCTTGGTAACCTAACCAAATTTTGATGCCCCAAGTATGGAAAGGGCACGCATTCTTGAATCCTTGCTTCGACGAGCTAAGGAGCTTAATTCAAGTGTTAACCTTTTTCGGTGAGGTGTTACTTGATCTTGGACATTGTTCAGTCATGAATAGGCAAAGGGCGCAACCTTTTGTCTATGGGAACCTTGAGTTCATGATTCTAGAATGCCAAGTGTTTGATCAACTTGTGATTATTGCTTGTTTGCTGCCCCAAGCAGGAGCGTGATTGTCTTTGTCAATGATTCTTTGAATGCATGCCATTTCCTTGATTGGGTGTGTATTTGTTGATTGGTGACTAAGTGTGACTACCCCCTCAAGCGACGAATCGATGAGGGAATGACCGAAATGAGAAAAGCGATGAGTCGCTTGACCCAAGATGACTTTTGTAAGGGTGCCTTCAGTTGTTTTTCGTTGAATGCTTATGCAGTTTCCCAACAATCGGACCTATTTTTGGTGGGTTTTAACCCTTTTTGTGACGCATTTTGGGGATGAAATTGTCAAAAATTTGTCCTCTCGTGGAGTGGTCCGGCTATGGTAGCCTTCTTAGGGAGTAGGATATTGATAATTTGTGGCCCAATTGTTTGTATCAAAAGGTGCCTTTGTGGATATTTTTGCTTTTTTGGGTGTTTGGATACCTTTTTGGGGATGAAATTGTGAATCCTTTTTGTGAGTAGGATAAGCCTCCCTTTGGGGATGAAATTGTTGAAAATCCGTCCTCTCGTGGAGTGGTCCAGGCTATGGTAGCCTTCTTAGGGAGTAGGATAGTGAGAATTTGTGACCCCAACATTGTTTTTGGATGCCTTGAATCAGGCACAAAGGTGCCTTTGTTCGCAATTTTATTGTTGTTTTTGGTGCATTTTGGATGCAGTTTTGGTTGTTTTTTATTTTCTTGCTCTGTAATCATCCCAGGGTGGGACGAATACCAGTTTTGTAATCGTCCCAGGGTGGGACGAGTGCTAACTAGAGTGCTCATCCCAGGGTGGAACGATTATAGGCCTAAGAGCCTATATAAGGGCCAAAACTAGGTTTTGGGCTCATTTGCAATTGTTTTTTTGGCGATTTGGAGTTGTGAGGAGGAGTTCGAGTCTGCGTAGCGGAGAGCTGTCGAGATTTCATGGATACCATGAGTGCACGGACCGGATCTTCGAGTGGCGAAGCTGAGGCAAGATCGGTAGGTGCTCCTTCTCTTTATTTTGTTTGTTTTTATTTTACAGTTCAAAATCATAATTAATTTATTTTGTATATCGTGTTTTTGTTTAAACTAAGATCAAAACCCTAGTTTAAAAAAAAATTTTTTTTAGTTTAAACTAAGGTTAAAAACCCTAGGTTAAAAATTTTGTTTTTATTTTGTTTTTTGTTTTTTAGTTTAAACTAAGGTTAAAAACCCTAGGTTAAAAATTTTGTTTTTATTTTGTGTTGTTTATTGATTTTTTTGAATGTTTGTACTATACATTTTGTTAATGTTGTTGTATAGTTTATTAAATGTTTTTGTTGTACAATTTGTATACATTGTTGTATATTTGTTTTAGTGTTGTATATTTTTTTGTTGTCATGTTTTAATGTTTTTGTGTTGTTTTGTTTTGCAAGTGGTGAAGAGTCGGTACCGTCAGTCGACGGTATTTTTTGATGCACGGGATGCATTGACTATGGTAGACTGGGATTGGCTTGATGCCCTTGGGCTCAAGAAGGTGACTCGGTTAGAGCCTATGGTGGGGGATCGGGCATATCTGACTACCCTGATCAATTTGTGGGATCCCCGCACCAACACCTTTCATCTCCCAATAGGGGAGATGATAGTGACTCTGGAGGACGTTTATCAAATTCTATGGATTTTGATAGATGGGCTGCCCATTTGGATGACTCCTCGTGATCAGCGGATGACGGTGTTGACACGGTGCTTTGGGCATGCGACGGAGATGGGGGTGGATGGGGCGGTGGAGAGGGCAGAGGGGGACTGCCTGATTGGCAGGATTCTGGTGCGGTGGTGGTTTGAGAAGGGCATGTTGGGGGTGAGGCATACATTGCTTATGACCCTCATCTCCAACATGCTGCTTCCTAACTCCTTAGGTGTGAGGTTCCCTTGGAACCTCGTGAGGTAGTGTTCAAACTGTGGAGTGTCCGATGGTAGCACCACTGATTATGAGGTGGGGTCAGATGCTACTGGCATAGTTATATGATGAGTTGTACGAGGTCCGCTATCGAAGGTGGAAGGGGATTGGGTGCAGCTACTTGTTGTAGTGTTGGGGATGGCAGCACATAGCTATGGAGCGGCCTCAGGGGTTGCCTTGGACCACTCGAGGAGAGATGGTGGATAGGGAGATTGGCTATGCTGCTCTATGGCGGAGGTCAGAGGAGCAGGGGTAGAGTCGGTGGTGGGCAGGTGTCGTAGGGCACTATGTTGATGCCTTCTCACGTCTTGCTCTAGGGGAGGTGTTCTAGCGGCCATACCGGGACTGTCCAGCTTGGCTTGAGGCTGGAGAGTGGCTTCGATGGGTGCGTAGGGGAGGTGGCTGATCGGGCGACATGGGACCGAGCAGGAGTACTTCCCGTACGTTCGGGTGACTCGATAGTTTGGGGTGCGCCAGGGATTTCCTGGTGAGCCCTTGATCTATCGACGTCGGGGTGACGAGAGGACTCTGGCTTGGTCGATCATTGAGCCATTGGGTGAGGAGTCGGATGTAGTGATTGATGTCCCCAACATGGACAATGTCGGGGTGATTGCCGAGTATGACCAGTGGTGGACGATGCGGCGATGGTGGGGTGAGGGGCCTCTAGGAGGTCGGATGTGGTAGCAGTAGGTGGTGAGGATGCAGAGGCATCGAGGGAGGGTTGGGGGCTCTGCTCGATGATGCAGATATGGTGGAGGTTGACGACTTGACTAGGGATGACCTAGGGGTTTTGGAGCAGCCGGATACATAGGACGTTCTAGAGTAGTGGGTGCCGAAGCAGCATGCCATCTCGGAGATGCCCATGCCTCAGGCAGTCCTAGGGGATATGGAGGCTAGGTATCGTGCTGAGATAGCATGATTGGAGGAGCTGCTATGGAGATGGGATGAGGAGCACAGCGTTGAGAGGGATCACCTACGGGCTCAGTTGGCATAGTGGGATGAAGCATTGGCTGCATACCATCGGTGGGATGTGGAGTGGGGTCGGTTTTAGGTGGAGTTGGAGGCCGAGATTATCCGCCTTGGTGGACAGTTACTTGAGCTCACTGGAGGTGGATCTTCATGCCGAATGAGAGATAGTGAGACTGAGCGGTCTGCTTCCTCTCATCGCGAGTGGGTGGGTGAGGGTAGCGCTAGTGGGCATGATGCGGGGGCTGGCAGCAATCGCCCTGAGAGGTCCCATAGGACCCACACCACTAGGGGTAGTTCCAGTCGCACCGATCCTACGTGATCATGGTGGCCGACTCCCTAGGCTTGGGGTTTTTGAGTTTTTGATTTTTTTGTGAGGTCAGAGGACCGACTTATTGTAGCCTGCGGGCATTTTTGGTGATATATATACATGACTTTCTTTTTTATTATACACTTGTCATGATTTATTGTTACTTTTATGCACATTTATTTACGTTGATGTATGCATATGTTATTATGAATGCGATGTTTCTAATTATATGATGTATGCATATGGAATGGATGAAATGATTTGTTGATAACTTGGCGGTGGCACCATAGACTGTACAGGATTTGCTGGCTTTCTGTACTATGTGATTGCTTTGTGGAATGACTTTGTATGTGTGGATTTTTTTGTTTTGTATTTTTTGATGGTGATGCAAGTAATGAAATGTACAACAATTGTTTTAGAATGTAGTTAAGGTTTTTCTGAGACTCAGATGTTTTAATTAACTAATCAAGACTGTACATTATCTTACAAGACTTTTGAACAAGGTACGAATCATACTTGAGTTTGACCAAGTTATTTCACATCCCTGTGTGTGCGATTGAGTTTGTTTATGTGGTATTTGTCAGGATACCGCCAGTGCTGAGTAGGCTGTCCACCAAACCTGTACTTGAGGATCACCTAATTAGCTCCACTAACTCCTTTGTTGTATTTAGTAAGATTAATCCATGGGACAATCTAAGGTACCATAAGCTAGCTCATCCACATGCAAACATTGGTCTACTCACATGCAAAGCTAATGTGATAGACATATCATCATGCATTTAGGATACCGCCATTGCCAGGTAGGCTATCCACCAAACCCGTAATGAGGATCACCTAAATGGTTTTTTGAATGCTGAGAATTCCAAGGATTCAAGCTCAGGCGTCTTTCGGTTGCTCAACTTGTTGGGATACTTGCTCTCATACATAGTGATGAAAATCACTATTTATTTTTCTCTTTTATTTTGAGCAAGGGGTTTGAGTAGTGGTGATAACCACTGTTATTATTTTTTATTTTTTATTTTGCATTTGGATTTCAAAGTTGAGCTCGTAGGTTGTTGGCTTGTGAATGGCATTGATCCTTTTGGCCTTGGGGATGACTACCCATCCTGTTCAGGGACGTGTAGTACGAATCCTTACGACTTTGGGAATCAAAGGTGGTTGGGAGTTTGCTTTGGAATGGCATTGATCTTTTAAGCCTTGGGGATGACTACCCATCCTTGTCAGGGGCGTGTAGTATGAATCCTTACGACTTTGGGGATCAAAGGTGTTTCGGGATTTTTGATAGTGGACTTTTGGATTTTTTTTTGTGAATGGTATTGATCCTTTCAGGCCTTGGGGATGACTACCCATCCTTCTCAGGGACGTGTAGTACGAATCCTTATGACTTTGGGGATCAAAGGTGTTTTGGGATTTTTGCTAGTGGTGAAAACCACTATTTATTATGGGGAATTGGATGGGGAAGAGCGTGTCCTTTTGTCAATTCTCAGCATTCTCGAACCATTCGCATAGGGGGATGAGCAGGCTAACCTTTCACCTATGGTACCCTAAATTGCTTTGTAGGTTTCATCTTTCGTTCACACAACTTGGGAATTTTTATGTGTTTTAACTTGTGTGGGGATGCTACGTAACAAGGTGTGATCCAAGTAAAATGCTACCTTTGTAAAATTTGTCTGACTTTGTATAGTTTTTGACTAGAAATCTAAAGATAGTTGAATGATGAAAAACCCTAACGACATTAGCGGACAACTGATTATAATATGGCAAAAATGTGAAGGGCGTTATTTTGGATGGATGTTTTTACAAAATGGACTGAATGTGGAAAATGATGGAATTGCCGAGCAATTACAGTCTATGGTGCTTGTGACATGTATGACCAACAAATATGCAATGTATGTATGCGATGCCTAATGCAATTTATTATTTTTTTTGTTTTGATTTTTAAGAGTATGCATGGAATTGAGATGCAATTTTTTTGTTATTTTTTATTATCTTTTGTTTTTGTTTGTTTTTGAATATTTGTTTTTGACCAAGCGATTGTGGGAACCCTTGGAGCTTTTGGTTTGACCAAAGGGTTTATGGATACCTTTGGGGCGTTTTAGGTTGACCAAGCGATTGTGGGAATCCTTGGAGCTTTTGGTTTGACCAAAGGGTTTATGGATACCTTTGGGGCATTTTAGGGTTGACCAAGCGATTGTGGGAATCCTTGGAGCTTTTGGTTTGACCAAAGGGATTATAGGTACCTTTGGGGCATTTTAGGGTTGACCAAGCGATTGTGGGAATCCTTGGAGTTTTGGTTTGACCAAAGGGATTATGGGTACCTTTGGGGCATTTTGGGGTTGACCAAGTGATAGTGGATCCTTGGAGCTTTTTGGGTTGACCAAGTGATTGCTGGAATCCTTGGAGCTTTTGGGGTGGGCTATGGCTCTTTTAAATGTGGAATGGCCTCAAATGACTGATGTTCAAGGGTTCTAGTTCCTTGATTCCTTCAAGAGAGGTGAGCCGGTATGTTCTAGGTCCTATTTTACTATCAATTACATAAGGACCTAACCAGTTTGCCATGAACTTGTCCCTTAGATGGGGCGGCAAGTTAGAATTTTGTTGGTTCTCTTTTAAGACCAAGTCACCAACCTGAAAGTCCCTCAGGTGAACTTTCATGTTATATGCTTTCTTAAGTCACTCTTGATAGATACGTAAATGCTCGAGAGCATTGATGCATCGTTCATCGAGCAACGTAAGCTGGTCTAACCGGGCCTACCACGTAGTGTCATCATCGATGAACTCTTGCATTGATATGCGTAGGGAAGGTATTTCCAACTCGAGAGGCATGACTGCCTCGGAGCCATACACCAGCGAAAATGGAGTTGCCCCCATGGGCATCCGAATGCTAGTGCGATAAGCCCAAAGAGCAAGTGGGATTTGAATGTGCCAATCCTTATGACTATCTGTGACCATATTTTTAAGGATGGCAACTAGCATTTTGTTTGACGCCTCTGCTTGCCCATTTGCCTACGGATAATAAGGTGTCGAAAAACTATGCTGAATTTTGTACTTTGTTGTCAAAGCACGCACGTCTTTGTTCTTAAATGACGTCCCATTATCCGAGATGATCTTGGATGGAATACCAAAATGACATATGATGTTATGTAAAATAAACTCTGCAATGCGGGTCCCAGTCGTAGAGGTAAGCGAAATTGCTTCCACCCACTTGGTGAAGTACTCTATGGCCGTTATGATAAACGTGTGATGACCTGACGATGCAGGGGAGATCTTTTCGATTAGATCTAAGCCCCACTACAAAAATGGCCAAGCCGATTGGATCGGCTGCAAGGCCTGAGAAGGTACGTGTGTCAAGTTAGCATGGTGTTGACATTTCATGCACTTCCTTACATACGTGCAACAATCTCACTCTAAATATGGCCAATAATAGCCCATGCGAAGGATGCACTTTGTGATGGCCATACCGCTGAAGTGGCCACCGCATGTACCATCGTGCGCTTGGGTGATCACCCAAGTGGACTCCTGCTGGTCCAAGCAATGGAGGAGGATCCCTTCGTAGCTTCGATGGTACAAAATGTCTCCTAGCAAGACATGTTTTGCCGCTTTCTATTTGAATGATATTTTTACGGCATGCGTCAATCCAAGTGGGAGGTTACCTAGCTTGAGGTAGTCTCTTATGGGTGTGTACCAATCCTGCTGATCAGAAACCTCGATGGTATGAACTGCCAATCCCTCTTGAAGTTCATCCCTAGCAAAAGTTGAGCGGGAACGAACTTGTAAAAATAGCATTGTGTTGCTATCAAGGGGAATAGGGGAGAACAAGGACCCCTAGTTGGCATGATTCAAGCTATCATGGATTCGAGAGAACCTATCTTGAGATGGTTCAATCTGGATCAGGTGGATTCCTGGCGTTATGTCGAGCTTGCACGCTCCATCATGGATTGCGATAATGTTTTGACTTGAATGGTTGTCATCTCACCGGAAGGGTCTTGCAGGATTAGTGACCCCAAGGAGGCCATAGTGTCCGCAAAATGATTCGATGATCGAGGGAGTGCCTCGATGTCGTACCATTCAAGCTTTTCTAGGAATTTATCCACAAGGGCTTTGTAGGCCTGTAGAACTAGGCATTTACATTGGAATACCCCTTTCACTTGGTTGACAATTAACAATGAATCACCAAAGATGTTCAAGCATTTGATGTTCATGGTGATTGTTGTCTGAAGACCTATGAGCAAGGCTTCATATTCGACATTGTTGTTGGTGCATGGGAAATCAAGTTTAAATGATAGAGGCATTGGAGCCCCTTGCGGTGTGAAGAATATGATTCCCGTGCCACCCCCTTGCTCACATTTAGAACCATCAAAAAATAGGGTTATGTCAGCCTGTGACTCAGGCTCATCAGAATCTGGCGATTCTGAGACATGGAAGACCCCATCATCGGGTAGCTCTACGGTCAGAGGCTGATCATCTTCGAGAGGAGCCTCTGCTAGTTGATCGGTGATGACTTGACCTTTGATGGACTTCTATCCAATGAATTCGATGTCAAACTCCATCAACAACATGATCCATTTCTCCGTGCGGCTACTATGATAAGTATGACTCATCATGTATCGCAATGGATTCTCCTTAGACACAACATACGTCATATTGCTCAGCATGTAATGGCATAGCTTTTTGGTGGCAAATACCACTGCTAAGCATAGCTTCTCGACGTATGCATAGTTAAGTTCATAACTGACCAGGGTGCGGCTAAGATAGTAATTAGCCTATTCTTTATGTAGTTCATTTTTTGGGCTAGCATGGCGCCCAGTGCCACCTCGATAGCTGAGATGTATAAATAGAATGACACTCCTGGTCTAGGTGGTGCCAATACTAGTGGTGAAGCCAAGTATTGTTTAATGTCATCGAAGGCTGACTGGCACTCATCATCCCAGTGAAATGCTACCCCCTTGTGTAATAATTTATTCATGGGTCGGCACTTGTCAGATAATTGTGCTATGAAGCGCTTGATTGATGCGACCTTTCCCTGCAAGCTTCTGAGCTGCTTGATGGTGGTTGGGGGAAGCATTTCAAGGATTGCCTTGACTTTATTTGGATCTACCTCGATGCCTCATTTTGAGACTATGAAACCCAAGAGTTTTCCAGATGTGATGCCAAATACGCACTTCTTGGGGTTTAGTCTGACTTTGTGTTCGATGAGGCGATCGAGGATCTTGCTTAAGTCATCGAGATGATCTGGGCGCAAAAGAGATTTGGCCAACAAATCATCCATATAGTCTTCCAAAGTTTTATGCATGTGATCATGGAAGATGTATGTCATAGCGCGTTGGTAGGTGGCGCCAGCATTTTTAAGGCCAAAGGGCATGACCTTATAACAAAATGTCCCCCAAGGCATTGTGAACATTGTTTTGAGTTGATCATCGGGATTGATACGAATCTGATTGTATCCCGAGAAACCATCCATGAGGGAAAGCATTTCATGGCCTGTTGTAGCATCTACCAATGCGTCGATGCTAGGCAAGGGGAAATCATCCTTGGGACTCGCTTTGTTTAGATCTCAAAAATTGGTGCATATGCGAATCCTCCCATTAGGCTTCTTGATGGGTACCATGTTGGACAGCCATGGTGGGTAATCCATGTAGATGACAAACTATGCATCCAACAACTTTTGTAGCTCATATTTGACCATTAAGGCTACTATTGGGTGCATCTTACGTAGTTTTTTCTTGATTGGCTTGACTGTCGGATCAAGCGTTAGATTATGCGTGACTAGCTATGGGTCTAGCCTCGACATGTCTTTGTAGGACCATGCAAAAACCTCCTTCTTCTCTTTGAGAAGGGCAATGTAATCGGCTTGCTCTTCGGGGGATAGACTTACCCCCAGCTTGATGATTTGTGGATTCATTGGATCAGAGCCGATGTCTACGTCAGTCATCTCTTCGACTGACATGTGGGACCCATCCTCCAACTGGTGTGGAGTTGGGATCAGGTGGATATCATTTGCTAAATTTAGATCTACGTTTGGAACATCGGGTTCCTCTTCAGCATGGAAGATATCCTGAGTTGGTCTTAGGGTGAAATGAAGCATCTCACCGCAAGGCCAGTACTCTGATGGGGATGGTGGTGAGTTAGCACGATCCCAGTCTATGGCATCTAGGTTTAGATACAATGGTCATGTTGGATCAGTTGGATTGCGGATGGGGGCGGTTAAGTCAATGGAGATCATGTTGATGAAGTGAATTTGGTCTCCATTACCATGCGGGTGGTGACTCGAACATCCTTGGTGATCTTTGTGCTCCAGATCTGGCTCTGTGGGTATTGGCACAAATGGATCGGCCCTATGTGCAGATAAAAGGATAGGGTCTGCCCTTGGCACTGATGGCTCTATAGGGTCTCTGGGCGGAGGGTGCTCTCTGTATGCCTAAAGTGGCGGGTGCAGCACTTGGTCCAACTGTGCTTGGTTCAAATGCCACCTATGCCTTGGCCCCATGTTTAGCTATTCAAACATGTCATCAATGTCCATGGGGTATTGTTGCTACCGCATATGGTTGAGATATGCCATCTCAGTCTCATCTTCATAATCGCTATCAGAGATCCATAGGCCTTCATTGGCTCTGACAATTATTTGCGGCATGTGAGGCTCATTCTGCTCGAGCAAGTTAATTTGGTCCCATCGGGGTTGTTCCGCTCTCTACGGGAGGACCTGATTCTCTTGAGGTGGCAATTGCTCGATTGGAGCATTCAAGGGGAACATCGCCATGAAGTTCTCCTGATAGTCATCTATGGGCGTCACTTGCGAGTGATTGCTATCGGACTCGAAAGGGTCCCAAGGTGCTACCTCATACTCGACTCATCTTCTGAAGATCCTTCTTGGCCTTGTCTATATCCCTCTTGGAGGCAAGTTCTTGAACTTTCCCCTTTCTCGATCAAAGGGGAGGAGTTGTTGAGGCCCACAAGGTTGGTTGTTAACAATGGGAGATAATCCCCCAATGTGTATGTTGTGTTAGGATTGGCATATGGATCTTGTGCCAACCCATCCTTGTTGCCTAGCCCTAGGCCTTGCATGTTCTCTACCAAGATGTCAAGGGGTAGAGGGTGGTTGAACCCTACTCCTGATTTGTCGTATGACATCTGATATCTTGGTTGACAAAGAATGCGCACCCCTTGTTCATATCTGCCTAACCCATATCCATGCCAATTACATTGGCCAAGGTATTTCAAAGCGAAGTTCGGGTTGGACAGATAGTTGACGTTCTCAGCAAAGGGCTCTTCGTCCTCTTCCTCTTGCAGGTAAGGTTCAATGTCCATTGTCGAGGCCCCCATATACAAAATTTGTCTGATTTGGTGGGTAGCCCAAAGGGACAATAGTGTCGATGGGGAGGCGAGGTCTCCCCATGTCCTGCATGGACTCAAGCGTGGGTGTTGCTACAATGTTCCGCACTAGATACTCCCCTAGGCCCGTATTGGCCATCTCAATGGTGATCATTGGCGGTTGAGGGGGAGGGAATGGGAGTTCTTCCTGGGTCCACTCCATGTTGGGTGAACTAGGCATCTCGACTTCCATTCGGCTAGGCACCTCTTCGGTAGAGATGGTTGAGACTGATGGTGGTACCTCTTCTAGGGGTTTCTTCCCATTGTCCTTCGGTGTGGCCACCATAGGTGGCATCGTTGGTGAAGGACCAGATGATGAAGATGGACCCGGTTGGGGATTTGAGGGACTTAACAGTGGGGATGTATGCAGAATCGGACCCTGTTTGGATGGATTCAACTGAAAGTCCAAATGTGTCGATGGAAGGGTCGATTGTGGCATCAACTGCACCACATTGCAATACTTGAAGGGCTCTAAGTCTATCGGGACTACATGCACTTGCCCTTCGTATGTGTACTTTAGGCATTGATGGGCTATCGAAGGGACACACTTCATGTCCCTGATCCAAGGCTAGCCCAATAAAATATTGTAGGCCATCTCACCTTCTAGGATGTGGCACAACGTAGGAATAGTCTTTTGTCCCACTTGGATGGGTAGGACAATTGTGCCAACCATCGAGCATATCACGTCATTGAATGCTCGAAGGGTATAGGTGGAGGCCACAATGTGAGATGCTGGCAACTTGAGGTGTTTCAATGCCGCTGTTGTGATTATATTGTTGGATGAGCCAGTGTCCACCAACACCCTCTTAAATGGAATCTCGTTGACCCATGCAATGACGTGCAGGGGTGGATCCACCATATCACCAGTCACCGATTTTAGTTCATCTTCTCTAAAGGTGATGACTAGTTCTGTACATCATTTTACATGTCCCACAAAGTTGTTGAAAGAGTTTGCTTCATGGGGCTGTAGCTCGATGGCTTTGAGTATCTCCATTAGAGCCTCTCGATGGGGCGGTGATTGTTGGATGAGCTCATAGATGGAGAGCCTAGCCGACATGGTCCTTAAACTTTGGGTAAGTTTAGTCTGAATCGTGGCCACTGGTCTAGGTGGAGGAGGTTGCGTAGGGTGCTGTTGAGGTTGTGACATTGATGGAACCTCTCCTGTAGCTACAGCGGGGCAGTTGTGCTTGGATACCTCTTGTTCCATGTCACTATGCTTATCATCCCTACATACCCCTGCATGGGGCAGTTTTGTGTCACCTCATTGACTTGAAGAGTCTTTGCCTATGCATCATGGGCAGGCAGGGGGTCTTTGAAGACCTCCATCTATTGGTTGTTTGGTGCTACGAGATTATCCACCGCTAGCATTTTGTTGTCTATTAGGTCTTGCACTAAGCTTTTGAACTTCCAACATGCGTAAAGGTCATGTCCTTTCTACTAGTGAAATCTACAGTACAAGTCTTCCCTATAGCCCTTGGGTTTTGGCACGTTGGGGTCTACGGGTCGACTTTCTAGCAGGTTTATCAAGTTTTCCATGGACAAATGGTCAAACAAGGAGTCTTTAGATTCTGTGAAGGGTGTGAATTGTCGCCTAGGGTGACGCTGTTGATTTTGCTCTTGCCTATGATTTTCCTTCTCATAGCTGTCAAGAGGAACTACCTGATAATTAGCCTTTGGGGGCTGTGTCATCTGTGTAGGCTTTGGTATGTTTATGGCAACCTGATTGACCACAACGGGTTTTGGTTGCACGGACCCAGTTTTGGCATTTTTGGGCCACTCTTTCTTGCATGGCTTGGCAATCTCGCCATCCTGTATCTTGATCTCCTCAATGATTCTAGCTTGCACCAGAGCTTCCTCGAGAGTGGCATATTGTTATAGCTACAATAGCATGGAGATCGATCTTAGGCAACTTTTCGAGAACATTTGGGTCAGATCGGCCATGGGAGGGAGGTAAGGAAGCTTTGAAAGCAACGTCCTCCACCGATTTCCATAGGCCACCATGGTCTCCTCCTCATACTATCTGAGGCTAGCTAGGTCACTTAATGATGCCTTCTTCTTGGTGTTGAAGGCAAAACATTCAAGGAATGCATCCACTAGCTGGTCCAGGTTGTTGATGCTATGCTTCGGCAACTGGGTAAACCAATCCGAGGTAGGGCCTACGAACATGGTTATAAATGTTCTTAGAAGCAAAGCATCATTGTCCTGAATGCCAAAGCATTGACTCAGGAATCTTGTCACGTGCTCTTGGGCATCCTCATCCCCTCTAAATATTGCCAATTGAGGCATTTTGAAGTGTTCAGGGTATGGGGGTGCCGATACTGAAGGATGCACAGGGTGACTGCAGAGCTGGCGTAAAGTGGGCTTTTGGGGCCCAGAAGTCTTGGTCTCCATAGACTCTAAGTGCTCTAGCAGCGCTTTGTATGCATCGAAATATTTGATCTCTTCCTCCTTGGTTTGTTCCCATTGTGAATTGCGGGGAACTTGAGGCCTATGGAGGGGTAGGGCATTTTAGCCCGCTCTTCTTCTTGCTCAAATTCCTCATAGGCTTCTTGAGGAGTTCTTGGGCATGACCTATAAACATGGGTGGGTGCCCATGGAGGGTGCCCATCATTGGCTCTAGGGGTGGTCTCCCGCTCAGGTCTAGGAGGTCTTGGAGGCAACACTTGATAAGGTCATGGAGACCTATCTCGCACCAAGGGGTTGTGCCTCTCATACAACTCTGTCCTATGCATGCGAGGGGTTGGGACCCTCTCAGGCATAGTGTTCTGGAGCAACTCATCTATCTGACGTCGAATGCACTCTTTGCTAAGGTGATACAGGTGCTCTAACTATTGTTGGTCTTGCTCAAGCTGCATGATTTGCGCTTGGTGGGCGGCATGTTTGGCAAATGCCAAGTCGATTTGTTCCACCGTCTTGAGTCTAGGAGGCCTAGATGCCTCCCCTACACATCTATCTCGGTCATGGTGATCCGAGATCTCTATAGGTCGCTTCCCTCTATCGAGGTTAGCGGCATTCACCCGAGGCTCTGGCCTCAGTAGGTGATCCTGATAAATAGCAGGTGCGGAAGCGCATTGTTCCCACATGCTGTATTGCTCTTGAGGAATGTAGTGGTTTTCCTCATGCTCCCTTTCGTATATGTGAAAGGGGCGGGCAGAGTTGGCTCACCCTATCTGAAGAGCCTTGCACTCTGGATTTGGCCTATTGTTTTTAATAGTAATAAGGGGTAGAGGAGGGATGATGTAATCATGTGGCCCCTCCTTATGGACCCTATGTTGTTCTAGCACTTCATCACATGGTGGCCACTCATAACGAGTGTCTAAGGGAGCCCTCCCATCTATGTTGAGTGCCACGTGTATGGACTCCTCCTGAAAGGGTCTATGTTGCATGGGCGTGCCCCTCGAAGGGGTGCCTCTATAGTCCCATTCCGTCATGGTATGATGTGGACTATTTTGTGGGTCAGGCCACCAAGGTGGTATGACCAAGTCCTTGGGGCTATAGCGGAGGTGACTTGTGCCCCCTTGTACACTTTTTGCAGCTTCTGCCCGTGATTGGGCTTGGCTACGGGTGTACACCATGGTGGTGTCTCTCTACAAGATATGTAGGTTTTTATCTTCTTTACAATTTTTTATGCTACACTAAACAAAATGGGACCACACAATCAAAGCAATGATTATCTCGTTTATAGATTAAAGGTGTGCCCTAGATCTGGTTTAGTGTGTTTTGATTTTGTGGTGAAAACCTTGTAAAGAAAATTTTGTTGTATATGCAATATGAGGGCTCTTATATCTCCCAAAATGGTCGCCCCTTCAATATACCACTGCCAGGCCATTATACCGAACCTCTCAATATACCCGCCCTTACGTGAGGGAAACTATTGGTACGCGAGAGCGAGAACAATACGTGGAACATAGGCGGTACAAAAGGGGAATCACTCTATTTTTGACACCTACCATAGAAGACTTATCCTCATGCACTGGGAATCACCCCGACTACACTTGGTCAGATTTCATCAGGATTTACGTCTAGCAACAGTAGCGATCGGGGTTATGTATGCAAAAATTCAAGCCAAGGTGGTGATGAAATCCACCGTTGGTCTTGATCAAGTGTTGGGGTTTTACGACCAACTCCTTGATGTTTATATTATCATGTGGTGTGTGGGGTTCTTTTTACTTGCACAAAGAAAGAAAACATGCAGTAAAATTTTCTATGCAAGCAAAGAAATAGAAAAATCATAGAAACAAAGACAAAAAATTACAGAGAGTGTTCAGAAAACCTACCTCTTCTCTGCCCACACCGGATGCCTCTAAGTTTCTACTCAAAAAATGCATAGAGAGCTAATCATCCCGGGGTGGGATGAATAGCAGATCTGTATTCATCATAGGGTGGGATGAATGCCTATTCATCCCTGGGTGGCACGAATTCCAATCTGTATTCGTCACAGGGTGGCACGAGCAGCAGTCCAACGCTTGAAGGATTAACACCTGCAAGCAAAAACATAAAATTTTGATCAAAAATTTGATCCCAAAATTAGGGGATAGAGTCCCACCATGATCACCACTAAAAGCACTAAGGATACGGAAGCAATGGCGTACCGGGTGCGATGCAAACAAAAGCAAATGTAATGCTAGCTCCTACGAATGAAGAAAGGACTAAAGTGCATGAAAAGGGAAAACAAATGAACTGAAATGAGATATAAAGCAAATGTAAAGTGCAGCCCTTTTTTTATTAATTTTTCTTTGAGATCAGGTTACAATATGTCTCCTTCCTTTTTAGGGGCTAGGAGCATTAGATATAGTTTTGTTACACCACGGATGGTACGCTTCCCTTCGGGATCTTCCGCGTGCCCACATTTGAAATGGGTGGGCCAAACATCACCGCCACTTGCATGAATGCATCTGTAGTTCCTTTCTACCCCTCCGGTGTCGAGATCCTATGTTCAGAGAAACAACAAATGATTAATAGCACCTACGGATGGAGGGAAACATGCAATCCCCAAGGCCTCCGGTTAATGCATGCATGAAATAATTAAAATGGTAATCAAAACATGTCAGAATAAGATGAAATTTGGATAGAAGCATGCAAACACCATCATGAACACACTACAAAAGGAACAGTCAAGAAATCTATTGTAGATTTCTAATCGCTCCGGGGTGGGACGATTAGGACTATCATAAAATGTCAAAAAGCAA
The DNA here is from genome assembly GCA_028583015.1 of Wollemia nobilis. Classification (NCBI taxonomy): domain Eukaryota; kingdom Viridiplantae; phylum Streptophyta; class Pinopsida; order Araucariales; family Araucariaceae; genus Wollemia; species Wollemia nobilis. The sequence continues at coordinate 8,199,821 of JAQPPZ010017081.1, read as the reverse complement.
CCTCCTAAATGTCCCATCCAGAGGCCTCCAAAACACCTACAAAGTTGGGGTTAGGCAAAATAGGGCATTTTGAGATGACCCAGAAGGTCGGATTTTGCAGATTCAGCCCCGATCACCCTGTATCCGAAGATGCTCCCTGTATGTTAGTGAAAGCGAAAAACAATGAAAACACAGTCAAAACTCATCAGAATGGCATGAAATTTGAATGGCAGCATATATGAATGACATAAAATAAGATGCAAAAGAAATAGTGAAGAAATATACTACATATTTCTAATCACTCCGGGGTGGGGCGATTAGGACTGCAGTAGTGCGGGGGGCGCCGAGGGCAGGACGCCCACCGTTTGGGGCTTGGTTTCGACACCAATCCACTTGGGATGGGTCCAAAACCTCCTAGGGGGTTGTGTCAGAAAATTGGGTGGGGTATTGTGGCCAAATGTTTGGGTTTTGGGTCCGGATTGCGCTTCCAATGTTCACCCAATAACCTCCCTTCCAAAAGAGAGATCAAGGATGTAAGAAGCACAAGTGAGGGGTGAGGATGTAATTCGGCAGCACTCCATTGCTCCAAATGCTCCTGCTCTATCCTTTTTTGGGGTGAGAAGACTCACCATTTTATAGACCTGAAGGTCTGCTTTGAATGTGCATGCAGGGGCGCCACTTGGCCATCATGCCTTCCCAGGGGAGAGAAGATTCCTCCCTGATTAAGGGCTCCATGACTGCTGCCTCTTTGAGCTCAAAAATGCTCACTCGCACTCCCATGCATTGAAGGTGGAGTTGAGTGGCGGATCTGAGCTACCATTTGTCAAGGTTTGACCTTTTGCCCATCAAACCTGCTATTCGCCCCACCCTGGAGCGATTGTTGCTAATCATCCCAGGGTGGGGCGAATAGCATTCTATTCACCCCAGGGTGGAACGAGTAAGGAGCAGGGTGCTTGAAAGGTGCCAAATTGACCTCTGACCTTCCAAAACTACTTTGGGAGTGGTTAGGACCACTGTTTAACCTCTAGGGGGCTGCCCTAGGGGCTATGTATGCCAATTCGGTCAGTGCTTGTAGCCACATGATCAGATTGGTGTTGTTTTGGTGTCTATAGGTTCCATAGGTTGATTTTGTGCACACTTATTTTGATGTCTTACCTTTGGTATTTCTTTTCCAAATTTGTAATGAGTACTTGTTGACATCTAGCACATTATTAAAAAGAGAAAATTTATCTTAACTTCCTTTCGATAGGAAAATGGTTCAGTAATTAGCCATCATGTTTTGCTATGAAGAAGAGCAAAACGACTTTTATGAGTCTTATTTTTGGATTCCTCAAAACTTTCTTCAACAAAGGGAAGGATTGTAGAACTTCTTACAAAGCTAGGCTATCAAAGCTCGTAATGCCATTATATCCATGGAATAGATATATTGCAATACCTTTATCCAAGATTCACTTTGTGATGTGTGGTTAAGGAAAAATTCCCATAATTATTTAGCTTTTGAAAGTTCTTTAAGTCATTTTGATTGGTTTGATCGATTCTTCAGTTGGCCTAACTAGAATTTCCATGTCTGATTTAGGGATTTCTAGTTACCTCGCATAAGTGATCCTCTAAATGTTTTATTTCAATTTCTACTAGCCTATTATTTGGATGTGGTCAAGAAATATATTCCCACTAGAAAGGTTGTTTTTGATAGCAAACTTTAACAGTATTATGTATCAAAGGTATGTGCATACTCACTTATTCTAGGAAACTCATATTAGATTTGCTCAGAATCGGTGCCTGACAGAAATGGATCTTGTGTTGTATGGACGTCGTGGCACTCCTTGGCCATATTATGTATTTGATAGATACATTACAATTCGCTACAATATTCCTCTTCCTGTTATCTATTCTAAGCATAGCTTATCTCTAGCCAAAGATTATGATAGCTTAGATTTATTAATATTATGATGGTTTTCATCTTACCATTGCTATTATATCCAGTTTCTAGTTCTGGTATATTTGTATGCAATAAAAAAAAAATCTAATAATATTCAGTTGTTGGTTTTTCTATGTTTTTTCCAACTATTTTATGCTCCAATTTTCTTTTGAAAAATAATACCACATGCATGGTATAATGAGTAGTTTCAGATTTAAATAGCATGGTACACCTTAATACATAAAACCACCACCCTGGTGGTTAGGTAATATACTTTTCTGTAGAGTCATGATACTTAGATTATTGGAGCTTTCTAGTGGAGATCTTTCCAAAGAATTCCATGTCAATAAAAGTACGAATTTTCTCCAGCTAATATTGTGACGGCTTCCATACCAAAGTATATTGTAACATTGATCAAAAATCAAAGCAAAGAAAACATTGTTTTTTTTATCACTTGTTCTTAAATTCTTAGTAGTTAGTTTTTAATAACTTACTTGTATTCACATATGGTGATAATTCCAAACTAAATTTAGTCATTCTCGTCAAGAGTTTTGTCTTTTTCCTTTTACCATCGAGTTCTCATATGTAGAGAATAATACCACATGCATCACTTCACATCTATTAGTTTACAACAAAGAAAGAGGTATTTCTAACTGTGGTAAAGGTTTGGGTCTGAGGCTATCTTCAAGTAAATTGTTAATAATCAGAATAGTAATCCACCAGTGTTCGTGGTAGTTGAGTTGTTCAGTATCTTGCCCAAAGGCCAAATTTTAACAAAAATTAATTAAATAAAACATTTTTTAATGTGCCAATTTTAATCCAAGGTCGTTTTAGACCGATATCCTTAATGGCTAAATCTTAACTTGAGTTTTATTCTATAGAGTTTTTAAAATAATTTGATAACCTTAATCTTAAGTGATCCTTTAGTAAATCTGAACCTTTAGTTCTTACACACTTGAAAATAAAGAGTAGGTAAGTCAAAACATATGGATGTCAAGTATATTCCCAAAATAGTCTAAGGTACACCACTTAAAATCTATATAGGAGGGTTCGCTTAGCTCTTCCACTTTTGAATGATTGTGGATCTACTCATGGGGGATAGGAACTCAGACATCATAATCTCAAGCACTGAACTTGTCCTTACCAAGTATACTTTATTTAGAATTGTGGAATTTATGTTTTGAGTTTTCTCTCATGTTTTGTTTCATGCCAAAATATTTTGCTAACCTAGATCTATCTATAATCTATTAGTTAGTCTGGGCTCTGATACCAACTGTAACAACCCCTGTTGTCACTACTCAACCACTAAATATTTTTATATATTCACATATCTTTCATGATGCAAGGAACATAATCATAATCTAATATGGAACCCTTCCAATAGGATTGAATCTTATGAAGGCAGATAACATCAAGAGATATTAATACTTTATTAGAGTATCTTTGAGTAGAAGTGATCAACTTCTATGAAACCTCATACCCTTCTGGTATGAGATTTTTGGCCAAGCATTAGGTTTCTTTCTGCCTAAACTAAAAATCACCCTGGCCCACCAAGACTAGTATTTAGGTGAATGCCTTGATGATGGAAATCCATCATAATGAACTAACCTTATCAATGGTTATTCATAGATCTTATATTCGATCCACTTATTCTAGAAGGAATCTCTAAAACTCATAGAATCCATGGAAGGTGATCTTAAATATGATTATATAACTTTAAATATTTTAAGTCATATTTGTCCATTCATTCCTGTAGGTATCAAATTTTCTATTCATAAGAGACATTTAAAGATAATACTTGTCCATAATGGGAGTACCCCTCCTCATGCCCACTCAACTTCTTAGCTTTAGGATATAAGGTTTGTTTTGGTTTTCAGTTCTATAACAACTTGTTTTCTTTAGGGTTTCATCCCATTCCAAATTCCAATGTGTTCTAATTTAAACCATCATGACTGTTTAGGAGGTAAATATAAATCAATAATGTCCTTTTATGATAAGATTCATTACATCATAACCTTATATTGAAACAACACATGAGAGGTATATTTAAGCAGGAATTACATTCCATTATGATCAGCTTTATGATTATACACAACCATTGATTTCAAAGAGTGAGAACTAACTAGTTGCATCATTCATAATTATTCAATTTAATCCAAAAAGTAAATGGCACATTCGCATAACATTAAATCATCTTCTTCTTAGAAATTTAATCATACATTATTAGCATCATAAATGAAATCTACTAAGTAAATAGTATTCAATGTAAGCATTACAGTAATCTAAAAATATGCATAACTATCCCATTTAAACATTTAACCATCTCATTTTCTTTTGAAAGTAAAAGCAATAGGAACAAGAAGTAACACATCAAACCACAAAATAGAGGGACAAAATGATTTATCTTGGGAACCCTCATGGGGAATAAACCCAACCTCCAAAATATGATCTTTCCTCATATTCATAAACTCAATATGTTAAATATTACAAGTATATAAGGGTCTCAACGGATCCCTTTTACTCAATATACAATTCAAGGAATGCTATTGTTCCTATACACATACATGATGCAATTAAGGATTTATTTAATTCCTTTCTCTAAGACATGTTAATAATAAGGTGTTTTCCATATTAAGTAGGAAACCACCTACTCCATAATTAAATATTCGCTTAAGGAATCCACTGCTTCCTTTTTCTAAGTCATCTTAGGATTTTATAACATCTTGGGTAAGGTTATGATATTAATTGGTTCCATATTTTGGAGATGACTCTTTGACATTAGAGGGAATTTCATAAATTCTCTCAAAAAGGAATGTCAAATTCATTCTTTTGAGTAGATAAACAATCCACCTTCACTTCATAAATCAAAGTCCCATACCCTTAATTTTATGAAGCATTCACCCTTTTATTAAATCAATAGTTTCTATATCATAACAATTCCAAACACATTCTAATTCCTTGATTAGTTTCATAATGCCTATCGATTCCCTTTAAAAAATACTAAAGGCTAATTTTTTCCCCTTTATTAGCCTTACCTTTATCAAAAACAAGTATTAAATATGGTTATTTAGAAGTAGTTGTCATCGCCTCTTCACAACTAACCCCGCAAAAAGGTTTTTCTTCATGTGATAGGTGGCTATGACACCTTTATTCAAGGTAGAGGAGTAACATGTCGATTCGACTATCTTTGTTAGATGTTACTATGCTAGCATATAGACTAAAGAAATAAGCCTAGCCTTTGGGCTATCTGACCCCCATTGTTTGGTAATCGAATTAGGGAAGGCTTTCCATTAAATATTTGCCTTGAAGTTGTAGCGACCCCGAGGTGCATGCACTGCCCTTTAATCTACTTGCAAATGATGTTAAACACAAAAACAAAATGAAAGACTATAAAGAAGCATATAACATATAAGTAACAAATATGGATCTCTTTTTTTGTATTTAAAACCCGGTTACATGTTGGTCCCTCTTAGGGATACCCATTTTGATACAATAGGGTTACAAGTGGGTAAAGTGTCCCCTCGTAAAATGTTGGTGCGCTTTCACAAGCTTCCTGGTTCCACACATGGAAATGTATGAGGGCTTACAGATGCCTCCTTCTCTAGGTCTATTTCCTAGAGGGATCCCTTTTGCTCTCGTATGTTGCAGACTATGTCTGGTGAACCTGTGGCCCTGTAAGCAATGAAATAATAACACATGCTTAGATGTCCGAGAATGCCTCCCTAGATGAGGTTGTTAGTAATGAATATATCAAATGAAAGCAAGTGCAAATTAAACTAATGCTATGAATGTGAATGAATGAAATGATGTTATGTTATTGATATGCTAAACAAAATAATGAAACTAATGTCTAAAAACCCTAAGCTAGGCCTGTGGGCCACTATCCAAGACAACGACTGCTAAAGCGAATCTTGTCCTCTTTTCTCCAAAGCTATGGATCAAATATTGTATCCGATGTTGAAATGATGGTTGCTTTGCTCGATATGTTGAATATCCTATATGTGGTAAACCCTCAAGTGGACTCTCCAATCCAACAGGGCTTCATCGTAAAGTTGATCCCCAAGGGGAACTCTTCAAGTCCTGAAAAGCTCTCCTCAACATCTCAAAAAGTCCTCCTAGTTCTCTAGAATAATAGTCTCTCTTGTCATTGCTCAAAAGTTTGTCCCGATAAATAGTAAGTATCTAATCCAGAATAATTGAGTCCCTTGGTGCTTTCAGGCTTGCAACTTTTAAAGTGTGTGAAACCCTAGGTCTATGCCCAAGCTCTAGGACTGAGTCCCTCATGTGTAGTGAAGGTTAACATGAAAAGATTTTTTTCTTTTCTATATTTAAAGACCAGTTAACTGAAGTCTAAATGCAAATTCAAGTCTCCTATGTAAATTGCTCATGAAAGAGAATGCAAAGTTACTCTCGCTCACCTTTATTGCATGTAGACTACCACTTCCACCCATGATTGGGCATATTTGTTGGCAAAATGCTTTTTATGGCTTAGCCACTTTCATCTATATCGGATAAGATCTAGATGCTATCATCTATAGCAGCTAAGTTCTGGCCACTCTAAGCTTGAGCGGCTAAGATCTGGCCACTCTAGTCTTGAGTGACTAGGCTTGGATGAGCTTAAAATACCCCATATGAGTGGTGAGAACCATTTTTGATGCTTGTAAAGTCCAATATTATGTCATATGATATTATGAATATGCCTATGTGAGTAGTTCCCCTACACATGACATGTCTTAGGTGTCTACAGATGCCCATTTTTGTGATGCACTGTATGAAAACACAACGCTGAGCAAAAATGTAGACTGATCTGTTTGTAGGGTGTATGGTGATCAATGGTCTGATCAACGTCGAATGGCCCAGTCATGCAAGATGGTGTGCATCCTTCAAATCATTGCCTCAACATTCGAAGGACTTAGCTCAGTGTCTTGGACATGTTAAATTGCACTCATTCCTCAAACTCAATCGGGTAGCTTTAGCTACTACAATAGTTTCAACCGATAGGAGAGCTACAATTGAAGGTGTCATGTCTGCTTACGTTCCCAAAAAATAAGGGAAATTATGTGATTATTGTATGCAATGATTCATAGGACAAACATGATTTTGTTATGATCGAGTGATATTTTATTGATTTTTATTATAATCATTTTGAAAATTTGAACTACCTCCTCACTCAACGAATTGGTGAAGAAATGACAATGAATGAAGCGACAAGTCGCCTGACCAATATCACTAATCTAGTTCCTTTCTAGCATTTGTTCCTTCAATGGGTGAACCCACATCTAAGTGTGATTCCAATTGTTTATGATAACCATCCATATCTATCTCGAGGAGAGGTCCAAATATCAATAGCCTTCTTAGGGAGTTAGGATGAGTGATTCTATTTATGCTCATATTACATCATTTTGGCTTAGTATTTTGATGTCATAAGGGAATGAGGATGATCCTATGACACCCGTGGAGTAGTCTAACCATATTGGTCTTTTTTGGGTTTGAAGTGATACATCATGATTCCAAAATGATTTTTTTTGCCTCAAGTAGCCTTATGGTGATTTACTCATATTACCGAATTACATGGAGTGCAAGTCGCTGCAATCACTAAGTTGATAGAGTAAGTGACTAGATACAAGGCTTACTCGAGAATTTACTTTTATGTGATTTTTTTGTTATTTTGGTCATTATGATGACTGGAAGTCTTCAAAATGTGCTTATTTGAATGTTTTTGTTACTTCTCATGGTGGGGCTATGGTTGTTTTTACCCAGGACCTTGGTCGCTGTCAGGCCCAACAGCCACCAAAGGCCTGGTCCTGGCAGCTCTAGTCCTGAGAGACCAAGAGATGCAGGCTGCTAATGTCAGCAGTAGCCAAGGCAATATAAAAGTCAACCTAGGGTTTTGTCTTTTCACTTTGCCAGTTGTCAATTTGTTTTCTTGAGCTTTGAGGTGAAAGTGACTTTTGTGATTTAGAGTGTTTCTACGACTTGGAAGCTCATAGCTACATGGGGCAAAGCATCTTTGGGTGGAGGAGCCGGAGCTTCTTGAGTACTCCCTTAAACCTTAACCCTACTTGTTTATTTGTGTTTTGTGTAAAATTGAACCACATTAAGTAATCGGTAATTGAACCTCATTAAGCTTGTTGGAAACGAATCAAAACCCGTAGCTAGGATTACTTTAGGTTTTTATGTGGTGGGCTTGTCCCAATTTTTTTTGTTGTTTTTGTAATATTTTTTTGGTATTTTTTGGCCTAGGGTCGATGCCTATGCCTCGTCACTCTTTGGCCACTATCGATTAGAGCAGCCAGGAAGGCTTGCAAATTGGTCGTTGTCACTGGCAATGGCCGATTTGAATCCCAACGATCAAAAATTAACCGTTGGGGCTAGGCCATTGTCAGCTTCAACAGTTGATTTTTGGTCGTTGTAGGCGATAGCAGCAAAGAACACTTAGTGAAATTTTGATTTTTTTGAAATTTTGACTTGTTTGATTAGGTGCAACTCTGTTCCTTTACCTAGACCATAATTATTTGCACTGTTTTCATGTTTATTGTGAGTTATGCCTTATATGCATTGTAGTTATGGTTTTTTTTCTTTTGCTTAGGTTCTTACTACTCAGTCTCAGGACCCAAAGCTCATGAATACACTTTTGCCCCTCTTGGGTGGTGATGATTGGGCTTGGCTCAAATCCCATGGGCTACAGTACATCACCATACTACCCACCATTATGGTATATCATGCCTATATTATGTCTTTGGTCCATTGATGGGACCCTCAAACCAATACCTTCCACTTTCCTACCGGTGATATGACCATCATGCCAAAAGATGTGTATAGGATCTTCTAGATCCCGTTTGATGAAGTGGCCATTGTCTCTTCAGCCACTACTGATCAGGTTGATGTTTTCACTTGGGTGTTTGGAGGGCGCTCTACAAAGGCTCTTAGGGACACCAAATCTATGGGAGTTTCCATCTTGCAATGGTATGGCGAGGAGGTCTTCTCTACGAGGCATGTAGTGTTGTTGATGGTTATCAAAAATATCTTAATTCTAGATTGCTCAGGTCTGATGTTCCTGTGGAACCTTTTAGCGATGTTTTAGGACTTGTTGGATAGTGAGGAGCTTATCATCTATGCATGGGGTAGGTATTTGTTGGCTCAGTGCTATGATGAGTTGTACCACATCTTTCGACGAGGTCGCATCGACATTGCTTGTAGCTTACTTCTACAAGTTTAGGGATGGGAGCACATCAAGATAGATCATGCCAGAGGGCTTCCTCTTATGATCACAAATGTGGAGGAGCAGATACAGTGCTATGTTGCTATATGGGCTTGAGAGCATGAGTTACGCAATAGGTATCCTCATGCGGGGGAGCTTCCTCATTATGTTACTACTTTCACTAGGCTACAGGCTTACAGTAGAGAAGGACCTACCCCCATGGTAGATTACAGAGCTCTCAAATGAGGAGGATGCCCCAGTAGTTGATCCAAGAGTCATTTGGGGCATTATAGAGGCATACACTCAGTGGTGGGGGGATAATATGTGGCATGGTGTTGGCAGCTTAGGTCATGAGGATGATGGTGCAGATCCAACAGGATGCATAGTCTGAGCTAGGACTGAGGTATGGGTCCAGTAAATAGAGCAGGTGGCAGTGGAGGAGCTCGATGTTCCTGATGAGGAGGAGGAGTTAGACCCTAGGTAGAGGGACTTTCCTTTGAGAGCATAGTTGCATGAGGTCGAGGCCAAGCTTAAAGTGGTCAAGATCCAAGTGCAGCAGTGAGATGCCACCATAGAGCAGCTCACAGCACAGATACAAGATTTTTAGGCTACTATTGGGGGTGGTGGCACTAGGATGCAGTTTTTTATTCCTCCTTCTACACCACAAGGGGATCTAGAGATAGTTTTAGGGGCATAGGTTCTATGCCTACAGTCACTGTTGGATGAGTATGACGGGTAGATTCAGGAGCATTTTGGTCACATTACCCCTCTCCAGATGCAGCTCAGGAGGCATGGTATTGTTCCTAGGGAGGCACTCAATGTAGGTGGTTCACAGGTTAGTGGGAACTCTACCTCAAGGTAGTCTTCCACCCATCCTAGCCAGAGGACTCAAACTATGACAGAGAGACCAGCAGGTTCACACCATTCGACCTATGACACCGCCATGGGGGAGGTGGCACTGGTGGAGGTGATGCAGGGGGCTCAGCCCCTGTATTTGATTGATGGTGCTCTTTTTTTATTTATTTTTGAGGTCGGCTTGACCTATCCGACTATAGCTCATGGGAATTTTGTTTATTTATGCACTTTGAGATATACATTTTGAGACATGTTTTGAGACATATATGTTTATATGAGACTTTGCATTTATTCTTCATTATGTGTGTCATTTATTTTTTATGTTTTTGTTTTTATTTTGTTTTATGATGCGATGGATGATGGTATCATGATGACTTTATGTATGTATATGTTATATGATAGATAATATTTATGATGATGTGAATTTGAAATGGATGCTAATGTGTGTATATCTACAGGTGTTTATATGATATGATGTGATGTATTATGAGTTGATCTAATGATGGATTTATGGTTGTATATAAATGGACATTGCCCATATGTTTTATGATGTGCTTTATGATGTAATGATGTATGATTGATGCATTATGTATTTATGGATGCAATGTTTATTGTTAAATGCATGTTTAGTTTTGCTTTAATTGTATGCATATAGCTTATGTGATGGTATGGTATGAATGAACCTGTATGCTTTAATCACTTAAAACATAAGGAATGCATATGATATTAAAAATATTAATGGGTGATACCACAAAAAGTAAAAAAATAATCATGAATTTAATTAATCACTCTTATCATAAGAATTGATTAAGTATTCATATGTGAGATGTAGTGGTGTGAAATGTATGTATTTTTGTGATAAGTTTTTCTAAATTAAAATATATAAAGTAGTCAGTGGTCGTCTATATATTATTTCTAATATATATGTGGTATCTATCCTACTATGTTGATATCCCCTAATTTATAAAATCTTATAAATAAAATGATGGTATGATTGGTGATATGATTTGTTGCTATATAAGAATTTTTGGGGCTTTCCTGTGTTTCAAACACTCTAGTTACCCTATCAATGATTGTGTACTTACCATACTAGACTTTTGAAGAAGCAAGGCTTTTATCATGGACCGATGGATTCATTGTCCCTGTGTGTGAAAATGAATTTATTTAGATAAAACTCAATCATTTCCTCCTATGTCAGGCGGTATTCTTTCAACCCATTGCTAAGATCAGGGATCCTCAATTGTTCATCTTATCCTATGTTGGACTCATTTGGACTATACCACTATGTGACCTTGGGTTACCTAAGGCTAACTCATCTGGATTCAAACATTGGTCTACACAAGTGCATGATGTAGTTGTATTAGACGTATCGTCATGCTTTTGGTTCGGTTGTGCTGAGAATTCCAGGGATTCAAGTTCCATTCCTTTATTTTCTTCATTTTATTTGGGATACTTGCTCATACTTAGTGATGACAATCACTGTTTATTTTAACTTATTTTTTTCGTTGAGCAAGGGATTTATGTAGATATGATGACTTTTCTCTTCGGATAGTGGAAGGGATTTTTTATTTTGACTTTTGTTTGAATTTTTGGGGGGTTTTTGCTTATTTTGATAGAAGCAAAGGGATTTATGTAGTGATGTTAATCACTCTTTTGAATTTTTCTTGACTTTGGGATTTTGCTTATTTTTATGAAAGCAAGGGATTTATGCAGTGATGATAATCAATCATTTTTGGGTAGGGTAAAACTTGTCCTTTTTCCAATTCTCAGCACCTTTGAACCGGTTGCATAGGGGGATAAGCAAGGATGACCCTTTTCACTTAAGGTAACTTAGAACCCTATATGCAGTTATCTTTCCTTATCCAACTAGGATTTATGTGCTTTTAATTAGTGATGGGATTCTAAATATCTGAGGTATTCATGACTAGTCCTTACTCTCTACTAATCAATATGCATTTTCACAAAAATGGATAAGACCACTAGATATGATTGAATAACCAAAAAATATTAGTCTGTTCTTTATAGAAATTTTGATATGGTTGTATTGAGAAACACAATTACACACATGAATAAATGGATGATGGTGGATTTGTGATTTATTTATGATACAAACTATGGCATCACTTGTAAGGCTGTGACCATGCATATGCGAATGTAATGGAAGTGAAAATGTAATGCAATTATGTGTATGCAATATGTGAGATGCAATTGTTTTTGTGTTTTTTATTTTATGTTGTTTTTGTATTCTTTATTAATGTGACCAAAGGGCTTATTGTGCCTTTGGGGCTTTTTATTTTTGACCAAGCAGCATGGAGTACTCTTGGAGCATTTTGATTGAATTTGACCATGCAGTTTAAATACCCTTGGAGCATTTTGATTTGAATTTGACCAAGCGATTTGAATACCCTTGGAGCATTTTGATTTGAATTTGACCATGCAGTTTGAATACCCTTGCAAAATTTTGATTTGAATTTGACCAAACGATTTGAATACCCTTGGAGCATTTTGATTTGAATTTGACCAAGCGGCTTGGATGTCCTTGGAGCATTTTGATTGAATTTTAATTTTTTATGCTTTTGACATATTTAAATGTTTTTGTGTTTTATGTGTAGAACGCCTTCAAGTTAATGATATTGAGAGGTTCAGGCTCTTCAACACCATCTAATGATATAAGGCGATATGCTTCAGGTCCAAATATTTTTGAAACCATGTAAGGGCCTATCCAATTTACCACGAATTTGTTTCACAAGTGCAACGATAAATTAGAATTTTGTTGGTTTTCTTTGAGCACAAGATCCCCAAATTTGAAATCTCTTAAGTGGACTTTACTATTATAATTTCACGCAAGGTAATCTTTGTAAATGTGAAGATGCTCTAAAGTATTGAATCGGCATTCATCAAGAAGCGTCAACTGATCAAGGCAGCCTTACTGCATGGTATCATCATGTATGGAGTCCTTCAATGCTATGTGTAGAGTTGGAATTTCCAATTCTAGTAGCATTATGGCCTTAGTGCCATATACAAGTGAAAATGGTGTTGCCCCAGTGGGCATCTATACACTAGTCATGTAGGCCCATAATGCCAGAGGCAACTACATGTGCCAATCCTTGTGATTTTCTTGCACCGTCTTCCTCAATATGGAGACTATTGTTTAATTCGAGGCTTCTACTTGCCCATTTGATTGTGGATAATAAGGCATTGAAAAACTATGTTGAATATGGTATTTTTCATTAAAGCATGCATATTTTTGTTCTTGAAAGATGGCCCATTATCCGATATTACCTTTGAAGGGACCCCAAAACAACTTATGATATTACAGAGTATAAAATCCACAATCCTTGGTCCATTTGTCCATGTTAAGGGGATCGCTTCAACCCATTTAGTGAAGTAATCAGTGGTTATTATGATGAATGTGTGTCAGCCTGAGGACAGGGTGAGATATTCCCAATAAAGTCTAGTCCCCACTACGAGAATAGCCATGCTGCATGGATGGGTTGCAACGCTTGTGATAACAAGTGCATGAGATTTGCATGATATTGGCACTTAATGCATTTCTTGACATACTTGCAATAGTCCTTTTCCATGGTGGGCCAATAGTAACCCATTCTCAAGATGCACTTAACGATGGCCATGCCATTGAAATGTCCTCTGCATGTACCATCATGAGCTTGTGAAATTTCCCAAGATGCTTCTTAGGGCTCAAGACAATAGAGTAGTACTCCATCATATCCTCATTTGTAGAGGATTTCTCCTAGCAAGATGTATCTTATTAATTTATGTTTGAATGTTCACCTTTCGGTATGCGATAGACCTTGAGGCACTATTCCAAGCTTCAGGAAGTCTCGCAACTAGGAAAACCAATCCTGATAAGCCATAGCCTCTATAGAAAATATGACTTGCTCCTCCTAAATTCCCAAGCTAGTGAATACAGATTGAGGAATGACTCTATGGTGTATGGTTGTACCACACTTTGTAGGTCCTTGGGAGATCAAATATTCCCAAGGTGTCATTTGTAAGAAGTCTCTAGCCGTGAAGGACCAATCCTGATTTGGTTCTATGTTGATCATGTTGGCTGATTTTTGTTTGTCTAAAGCCTCATACTGTATTGCTGAGTGCGCAAGCAATTTCACATGAACAGTTGTAAAATCAACAGATGGATTTTGATGGATTAAGGATACCAAAGAAGCCATAGTATCCAAAAATCTATTTGACATACGAGGTATTGCCTCGATGTTGTATCATTCCAACTGGGCTAGGTAAGTGTCAACAAGTTCCTTGTAAGTTTTCAAGAGTGGGCACCTACATTGGAATAGTACTTTGACTTGGTTTACTATGAGCAAGGATTCACCAAAGATATTCAATATTTTTATGTCATTGCTATGGTTTTTTGGAGTCCCAATATCAATGCCTCATATTCTATGTTGTTGTTTGTGCAAGGAAAGTCTAGTTTGAATGATAAGGACAATGGAGCACCCTACAGTGTGATAAAGACAATTCCTGCTCCACCCCTTATTCAAACTTCAAACCATCGAAGAACAATGATATATCTCTTTCTTTCTTAGGTTCTTCGAGTTCTAGTGGATCTGATAATGCAAAAACTACATCATCAAGCAATTCTATGGTGAGAGGATTTCTATCCTAAAGAGGTGCCTCTGCTAATTGATCTACTATGACTTGTCCCTTGATGGAATTTTGGCTTATGAACTCTAGATAAAATTATGTCAATAGCATGATCCACTTTGCAATATGTGTATTGTGATATGTCTTGCTCATTATGTACTACAAAGGATTTTGTTTTTGATATAACATAGGTCACATTGCCCAACATGTAGTGTCACAACTTTTGAGTTGCAAAGACCACTGCTAAACACAAATTTTTTACATATGCATACCCTAGCTCATAACTCACCAAGGTGTGACTAATTTAATATATGGCTTGCTATTTATTTTACACGTTCTTTTGGGCCAACATGGTTCCCAAAGTGAAATCAGTAGCCGATATATATAATAATAATGGTATGTCTGGCCTTGGTGGTGCCAACATTGGCGGTGTTTCTAGATAATTTTTTATCTTTGCAAAGGATTGTTGGCATTCTCCATCCAAATTAAATGGAATATCCTTGCATAGCAACTGGTTTATGGGCTGACACTTATCTAATAATTATGTAATGAACCTTTTGATAGATGCTACTTTGCCTTGTAGGCTTCTTAATTCTCTAATGTTGGTAGGGGCGGTCATTTCTAGTATAACTTTTACCTTTGCAGGATCGACTTCAATGCCTCTCTCAAAAACTATGAATCCCAAGGGCTTTCTCGAAGTTATGCAGAAAATGCACTTCTTAGGATTCAATCTAACATTGTGCTCAATGAGGCAATTAAAGACTTGTCTAAGGACTTTAGCATTCTCTTGCCATAACAGGGACTTGGCGAGGAAGTCATCCATGTAATCTTCTAAGATCTTGTGCATGTAGTCATGGAATATGTATGTCATGGCCCACTGATATGTGGCACCAGCATTCGTGAGGCTGAATGGCATCACTTTGTAGAAAAATTTCCCCCATGGAGTAATGAAAGCAATTTTATATTGATCTTCAGGTTTAATCTAGATCTGGTTGTATCCAGAAAAACCATCCATTAGGGAGAGCATTTCATGTCCTGCAGTTTCATCCACAAGAGCATATATGTTTGGCAATGGGAATGAATCCTTTGGAGTTGCCCTATTTAAGTCATTAAAGTCTGTATAGATACGGACTCTTCTGTCGGGTTTCCCCATGGGCACCATGTTTGACTCCCACTCAGAGTAGTCGATAGGAACTATGAAAACTTCATCCAATAGTTTTTTCAATTCGTTCTTTACCATCAAAGTGATGGTGGGATGCATTTTTCTCAATTTTTTCTTGACTGGTTTCTTCATGGGTTCCAATGAAAGGTTGTGAATGACTAACTTTGGATCTATCCTAGGCATATATTTTTAAGTCCAAGCAAACATATTTAGCCTCTCTTTGAGGAGAGGAATTATGATGGCTTGTTCCTCTAGAGATAGACTTTCTTCAAACTTGAATTTCTTTGGTTGATTAGGGTCATCACTGATGTCCACTTAGAAAGTCACTTCTATAGACATATGTGACCCATCCTCCAACTGATGAGGAATGGGTATCAAGTGAATGTAATTGATAGGATTTATAGGTCCTACTGACTCAGGATCCAAACTAGCATGGAGCACATCATAGGGATAGCCTGGCATAAAATGAAATAGTTGTAACATCTCTTTATTAGAGAAAAGATCTTCAGGCTCTATTGGTGAATCAGCATGATCTCAATCAATTGTCTTTGTGTCAAGCCACAAAGTTTTATTTGGGTTGGTTGGGTTATGAAGTGGAGTTGTCAAATCAATGGAGATTGTATTGATGGATGGGATGAAATATACAAGACCACATGGGTGGAATCTTGTCTTAGAGGTATTCCTTCCATGCTCGCGATGAGGCTTTGGAGGAAAAGTAATCTTTGGATCTGGCCCTTGAGCTGGGATGATAATAGGATCATTGGGCTCTAGAATCTCTTTGAATGTTGGCAGAGGGGGGTTGAACATGCGATGAATGATATTCAAGTCAACAGGTCTCCCTAAAAATTGCAATCTAGGGTCTATGGCTTGGAGAGCTGCCTCTCTTTCCACCAAAATATTGACTTGTCGTAAATGGCAAGGCCCAAGATATGCCATCTCAGTATCATCTTCAAAATCATCATCACTTATCTAGAAACCATTGGCATTGGTATATGGTCCTAGGACAAGGGGCTCATATCTTAGCCTCAAGTAGGCCATCTCTATTTCATATTCATATTCTTCATCACTTATGAAGAATCCATTTGCATTAATATGTTTCCCCAAGTCATGGGACCATTGCCTTACCCTTAATTAGGCTCTCTCTATTGATTCCTCTGACTCATAGTCACTTTCATCTAATGTGTATCCACTCTTGTTGTGGATGGGCTGAGTAATTTTTTGTAAATATTGAGGTCCATGATAGGCCAAGCCCACTTGTGCTCCATCATCACTTGCCACATATCCTTTTTCTTCTTGCTCTTCATCCCATGAGTTGTACCGTACTAGGATGGCCTCAATTGTGAGCCTTGGATGATAAGTCTCGGGTGGCGGTATGCTTACCACGACCACTTACCTGTTGCTCATAAGTTTTTGACTTGGTGGTAAGGAATAAAATCAATGTCTTCTCCTAACCCCAAACTCAATCTATCCAATGCTACTACTAGAGAGTCATCTCAACCTCTGATGTGATAGCCTAACCTAAATTTGTCAGTGGGAATCTGGTACTATGGCTCGAATGGCCGCCTTCACCCCTGATCATATATACCAAGACCGTAACCATGCCAATAGCAGCATTCAAAGTAGCTTAGAGCAAACTTAGGATTATAGAGGTAACGAACATTAACAGTGAACAAGTCATCATTGTCTTCATCTTCTTTAGTAGATTTATGGGCATAGTCTAGTCTAGCATAGACAAAGTTTAACTGGTTGGGAGGGCTTCCAAGCGTAACCACTATTCCCACTGGTGGTCTTAAATATTTTGGTCATCCCATGTCTTGTGCGGACTCTATGATAGGTGTAAATGTTATGTTCTACACAAGATGCTCTCCTATCCCTATGCTTGCCAAGTGTATATTCACTTGTGAGGTGGATGACCCCACGGATGACACTGGTGAAGCAGGATGGTAGTCATCGTCTTTGACTTGGTCTTGGAGATCTTCTTCTTCCATGGGATTAGGACCCTCTTAAAATTCTATGGTTAGCTTTTCCTTGAGTTTCCTTTCCTCACCCATAGGTTTCTTTAGCTTCTAATCATATTTTGGTTTAGACATTGATGGTTGATTGGAAGCATTGGACATTTTGTGTGCAAGATGAAGTGTTGATGCAGACGGGTCTTTTCATACCCTTTTGAATTTATTACTTAGTTGTATGGCTAGAGATGAAGGTTCTACATACAAGTGGATAGAAGGAATCACAAATTATCTTGGAAAATCCACCTGATGAACATATTTGAATGGTTCTTCATCAAAAAACACCATGTAGACTTTGTTATCATGCACATACTTGACACATTGGTGTAAAATTGAAGGAACACACTTCATGTCCATTATCCAAGGTCTTCCTAGGAGTATGTTGTATTGCATGGCCCCTTCCAAGACATGACACATCATGGGGATGGTCTTATGTCCCACCTTAATAGGTACGACTATCATTCCCACAGTATTGCATAAAGCATCATTGAAAGCTCTTAATGTATAGGCTCTCGAAATGATGTTGGATATGGAGATCTTAAGGTGTTCTATTGTCATTATTGTGATGATGTTGATTGATGAACCTGTATCGATCAAGACCCACTTAAAAGGTAAATTGTTTATTTATGCCACAATGTGCAACAGGGGGGTCTGGTAAGGCAGTAGGTACTCTCTTAATCTCATAATCATAGAATCGAATTACAGGTTCCCGGTATTCTTGTACTTGTCCCAAAAAATGGGTGAATGCATTTGGATCTTGCGGTTGGAGATCAATTTATCTTAGAATTTCCATAAAGGTTGTCCTATGCTTTGGAGACTATTGTATGAGCTTGTATATGGATAGCTTAGCCGAAGTTGTTTGTAAATTTTTCTCAAGTCTACTTCGAATAGTGACCACAGAACGAGTTGGTGGAGCTGGAAGGTTGTTTTACCCCTGCCTCTACCTAGGTGCAGTGGGGATGTTTATGGTAACTGTAGGAGGTGGTGGTTGACCATATCATCTACCCTTGGTTGCTATATTGACAATTTCAACCATCCCAAAACACTCATGGGTAGGCGTATCAATTCAAACCTGATTGACTTATGCACCTTGCCCTCTATGGGACTCATGGTTTTGCAGCAAGTTTTTTTAGATGCCCATCTCTTTGTTGTTAGGGTCCAATGGGTTTTCCACTTTCAGTTCTCCTACCTCAATCATGTTTTGCACCTGATATTTGAAACCAACACAAACTTTGATATTATGCCCCGGTATCTTGTGATACGGGTAGAATTGATCTTCCCTATATCCTTTTGGCTTAGGATGGTTGGGATCTATAAGAGGTATATTAGGTAATCTAATATTTCCCACCTCGCTCAATTGATTAAATATTGATTGTATTTATTCTGTCAATGGTGTAAAATTGCGAGGGGTTTTTCATTCTTTGTTTCAATCTTGATTGTTCTTTTGATCATAGTTGGCTAGTGGGGGTTGTACTTGATAATTCTAGGGTTGCTACATAGCCCTGTACTTAGGCGTAGCCAATACCACTTGATTAACTAGGGCAGGGTTTGTCTACTTCTACTTATATTTGTTATTATTGTCATTTTTGTTCCACTCCTTCTTGGTTCAGAGTTTTATGGTTCCCTCATCTACTTTGATGTCCTCAATGAGTTTGGCTTATGCCAAAGATTCCTCAAATGAAGGGTATTGTTGTAGTTGTAGCAAGAGGGAAATGTGTTTGTAGCAACTCTTGGTGAAAATTCAGATGATTTCTTCTACGAGAACAGAGAATGATAATTTTACCATGACTTTTCTCCATCTATTCCCATTATCCATTACTAGCTCATCATCATAATTTTTTAAATTGGCTAGGTCTGACAGGTTTACTTTCCTCTTAGCACCAAAATAAAAACACTTCAAAAAAGCGTTCACTAATTATTTAAAGTTGGATATGCTATGCTTGGGCAATTAATTAAACCATTGGGTGGTTGCACCCAAAAATGTCATGATGAATGTCCTTAGCATAAGAGCATCATTGTCTTCAATATGAAAACATGCATTGATAAAGTTAGTAACATGTTCTTGTGCATCCTCTTTACCTTTAAACTTCTCTAGCCTAGGCATCTCAAAGTGATTAGGATAGGGAGGGCTAGGAACTGATGGACACAATGGTTGGTTGTGTATTTTGCTTAATGTTGGTTGGCTCCCAGCAGCTTCTTGTTTCTCAAAGGCTTTCATCTTTTTTGCAAGCTCTCAAAATGCCTTTGAAGCAAGGATTTCTTCCTCTTGCAAACCCCCTCATGGTTATGTTTGAGGTAGCACTCTATCCATTTTATTTGCTCTATTTTCTTCCCTTCTACGAGGGAATTCAAGATGTGCCTGATTTAGCTCTATTAAATTTACCCTTTCACCACCAATTTGATGTTGTTCATTATTTGGTTGGTGGTTCTGTTGTAGGTTATCTTCTTGTCTAGTGTACCCATTTTATTGTGAGTCAGTGTGTTCATTTATTGGGTGATCACTACCATTTTTTTGTAGGTTTATACAAGCTATATGTTTAGCTTGTTCCCTTAAACATTGCTCATGTTGGTGCAAAAGCCTTTCTCTTTGTTTATCATGTTCAAGAGCTTCTACAAGCTCTCACTCTTTATGCAAGGAATTTTCTAATCACCGCACACGGTTAACTTGTGCGGTCATAGAAGAATTGTGCTTATCTAATTTTGTTCTAGTGGTATTGACTCGCAGATCTCTCGAAGAGGTTTTTGTTATCTCTTAGCTCTTGCTAGCTAGTGTAACTTGTTCAGTATATTGTTGGGTGTATCTAATATTAGACTTCGTATGTTTACTATGGGGTCACCCTGAGGCACCCCCAATTTGAGAAGTGGGCTTAGAAGTCACAGTTCATGAACTTCTGGATGCAGAGTTTTCTATGGCCAAAGTTTTGAGTGGTGGCCTCGGGTGCAACCGATCCATTTCATCCAACTATCTTGTTTTCCATGGCTGATCTCATGGGGTGCCATTCACTCCAATGAGGTCATAGTCTAATGGAATCCTCCCTCTTATTTGAAGGATATATTTTTTTTGATGTCTATGACTAGATGTGTTTCTATTTTCCTGCCCCTTGTTGGGTTGATCTGTTCTAAGTGTTGTATGTGAATTTTAGGGTGTTTCAACCCTTGTGTGTCTTTGAGGCGATGAGGGTTTTGTAGCCCCCTCTACCCTCCATGAGGATGGATATGAGGAAACCTCACCATATCTGTGTGAAGAATGGGGTCTAGAACCCTCTTTATGTCTATGTTATGATGAAGCGTTTGAAGCTTCCTCATGTCTCTGAGAAGTTTTTGTGTATTTAGAGGAATCCCTTGAGGTTTCCTCATGTCACCTTGATGATGATGGCTGTAAGGCCTCTTTGTGTTTATGAAATGTAGTTTCATGTTGTGGTTCCCTATTTGGGGTTTCTCGAGGAGATCCCCCAAGGGTTGAATTATCACCTCTTAGACTCGTGGAGCTACATCTCATGGTCTTCCGAGTAGGTCTTTCAATGTTACTATGGCTTCGCCTAAGGGTATGAGTTGCCTCATATTCCCCTTCGATGTTAGTCCTAGTGTGTTTACTTCTTATTTTGACCATTTTTTTTTGAATTTTTAGCTTTTGTGTTGCACAAACAATATCAAGCAAATGTTTATCTTGCTTACAATTTTAAGTGTGCCCTAAATTGTTTGTTGTATTTTGATGTTTTGTTGTTTCTTGTTTCTCGTTCTTGCTTTGGATTTAGAATGGAAACTCATCCATAGTGATAATCAAGAGTACTCATGCCAAACATGATTTTCCAAAAGAGACTAGGGTACATCGTTGAAATCCTAGTGGGAGGTTCGCCTCGCTCTTCCACTCTGAACCAATGAATGTTCCAACACTGGGAGACAGTTTGAACATAAGTAACTTAGTACCACTATGAAGAAGTTCTTCAATATGTTTCTAGGAGAATCTAGGGGGAAAACCGATGGAAGGAGATGAATTCCAACATCACCGGACTAAATTGAGGGTTGGTGATGAAATCCAACTCCCCAATTTTTAAATTATATGTGTGTGTGGTGTTCATTTTAACCTTACATAAATTAAAGTTCATAATATAGCATAAATGAGTCTTTCCTATATGCCTAAGTGCAAAATACATTTCAAATTTTTAGAAATATGCATGAACTACTATGATTTGTATGGGTACATTTTATTTCGTGCAACTATGGCCTCTTGCAAGGCCTTAAAGCAAGCAAACAACATTCAATGTCTAGCATGTTAGATTCTAGGGCAAACTTTTCAAGCATAAGTCAATGTTCCTAGAAACGCTTAGTGGAAATCTAAAAGAAGATCTAAGATATGCAAAACACCTAATTATTTCTTCTTTTATTCTTTAAATTCCAAATAGAAATGTGCTTTAAGTTCACTATTTTAGACACACAGAAGCAAACAGAAAGTTGTAAAATATCATAGAAGTTGTACCAACCTCTAATCTAGCTTAGAGAAGCAATATTATATTCTCTACTACTCTCCAGTGTTGGCCACTATCAACCAGAGGGGCTGGTTTATGGTCGTTGTTAGCAGGAGCGGCTAAGGCTTTGTTGGCCTCTAAGGCTCAAAGCAGCTTATTTTTTGTCATTGTAGACCAAAGTTGCTAAGCCTACACACAAAACTAATTCAGTATCTAGGCAAAAAAATGAAAAATCAATGGATGTCCCACCATGATAGCCATCTGTAGAGACCCCGAGGTGCATGCACCGCCCTTTACTCTACTTGCAAATGATGTTAAACCCAAAAATGAAATGAAATATTATGAAGAAGCATATAACACAGAAGTAACAAATATGGATCTCTTTATTTGTATTTAAATCTTGGTTACATGTCGGTCCCTCTTAGGGATACCCATTTTGATACAATAGGGTTACAAGTGGGTAAAGTGTCCCCTCACAAAGGGGTGGTGTGATTTCATAAGCTTCACAGTTCTACATACGAAAATGTATAAGGGCTTACAAATGCCTCCTTCTCCAGGTTTGTTTCCTAGAGGTATCCCTTTTGCTCTTGTATGTTGTAGACTCTGTTCAGTGAACCTATGGCCCTGTAAGCAATGAAATAACAATACACACTTAGATGCCCGAGAATGCTTTCCCAGATGAGTTTGTTAGTAATGAATATATCAAATGAAAGCAAGTGTAAATTAAACTAATGCTATGAATGTGAATGAATGAAATTATGTTATGTTATTGATATGCTAAATAGAATAATGAAACTAATGTCTAAAAATCCTAAGCTAGGCATGCATGCCACTGTCCAAGATAACGGCCACTAAAGCGAATCTTGTCCTATTTGCTCCAAGGCTATAGATCAAAGCTTGTATCTGATGTTGAAATGATGGTTGCTTTGCTCGATATGTTGAGTATCCTATATGTGGTAAACCCTCATGTGGACTCTCCAATATGATAGGGCTTCACCGTAAAGTTGATCCCCAAGGGGGACTCTTCAAGTCTTGAAAAGCTCTCCTCAATATCTCAGAAAGTCCTCTTGGTGCTCTAGAATAATAGTCTCTCTGGTCATTGCTTAAAAGTTCATCCCGATCAATAGTAAGTCTCTGATCCAAAATAATTGAGTCCCTTGGTGCTTTTAGGCTTGCACCTTTTAAAGTGTGTGAAACCCTAGGTCTATGCCCAAGCCCTAGGAATGAATCCCTCATGTGTAGTGAAGGTTATCATGAGAATATTTTTGTCTTTTCTATATTTAAAGACCAGTTAACTAAATTCAAAATGCAAACTCAAGTCTCCTATGTGAACTGGTCGTGAAATGGAATGCAAAGTTACTCCTGCTCACCTTTATTGCATGTAGACTACCACTTCCACTTGTGATTGGGCATATTTGTTGGAAAAATGTTTTTTTATGGCTTATCTGCTATCGTCTACAGTGGCTAAGATCTGGTCGCTATCATATGCAGTGGCTAAGGTGTGGTCATTCTAATCTTGAGTGGCTAAGGTTTGGCCACTCTAATCTTCAGCAGCTAGGCTTGGATGGGCTTAAAATACCACAAATGAGTGGTGAGAACCAATTTTGATGCTTTTAAAGTCCAATATTATGTCATATGATCTTATGAATGTGCCTATGTGAGTAGCTCCTCTAAACATGACATGTTTTAGTGTTAGTCTTACAATGGCACTGAGAGGGGGGGTGAATCAGTGTGGTACTTTAATCATGAATTTATAGCTCTTAAAATAGCAGCAATTAAAACTTATAAAAAGATACAAGTACAACAAGAGAACATCACACAACACAAGATTTTAATGAGGTTCACCAATTTGGCTACTCCTCAAGAATGACTACTTGGACTACCATCCAAATCCAGCCTTTGCAAAGCACCAACTTTACAAACAGTTTACCAACTTCCACTGGAAGGAGCATCAACCCCCGATTTATCTGTACCAATAGAAAGGAGCAACAACCCCTGATTTACCAGCACCTACTGGAAGGAGCACCAACCCCCGATGCCAGACTGCAACCTGGACTTCAATTTTGAATCTATAAGTTTGATGATAAAATACCTTTGCTTTTACAAGACCCTAACTGGTCTGCTTCACCTTTGCATTCTCTGCTCACTCTGCTCTCTCTACGCAATCACTTCGCACAATCTGCTGCTTCACTATCGAGCTTCATGATCGTCTTCTCCCTTTTGTGCACTCTACTTCCTTTGCGAATTTCACACTTAGCACGATTCGACTTCTTTGCTCACTTTGCGCACTTTGCCATCATCTCACCGCTTCTGCGCTTTCTACGCTCTTACGGCCGCATTTCACACTTCGACATGCATTCGACGATATCGACAACAACACTCAATTCTCCAAATAGCCATGCTTTTATAACAACATTTTCATGATGAAAAACTCTAATCTTAGTCGATTGTAACCCTAATCATAGTCGGATGCAAACCCTAATCTTCGTCGACTAACATCGGTCTTCGTCGGCTTCAACTACCCCTGTAACTCTTCTATTGTTGTTGCCATGAAAACACAACATGTCACGATATCGTGACACTTTCACCTCCGTACGCTTTCTCTTAGCTTTGGCCCACGAGAATACAACATGTAGCGATATCGCTACACTTTTTCCTCCGTACGCTTTCTCTTAACTTTGGCCCACGAGAATACAACATGTAGCGATATCGCTACACTTTTTCTTTCGTATGCTTTCTCTTAGCTTTGGCCCACAAAAATACATGTCATGATATCGTGACACTTTTTCTCCTTGCTACTCTTCTCGGCTTCAACCAACGAAAACACATGTCGCGATATCGTGACACCTTTTTCTCCTTCCTTTCTTGCCTTTGGACCGCAAAAAGTGAGACATGTCACGATATCATGACACTTTTTCTCCTTCGCTTTTCTTGCCTTTGGGTCGCGAAAACGCGACATGTCACGATATCGTGACACTTTTTCTCCTTAGCGCTTTTCTTGCCTTTGGGTCATGAAAATGCGACATGTCTCGATATCGTGACACTTTTTCTCCTTAGCACTTTTTCTTGCCTTCGGGTCATGAAAACTCGACATGTCACGATATCACGACACTTTTTCTCTCGAACTCTCTCTCCTGCAACATGTCACGAAATCGTGACACTTTTTCTCTCGGACTCTCTCTCCTGCAACATGTCATGAAATCGTGACACTTTTTCTTTCGGACTCTCTCTCCTACATTATGTCATGAAATCATGACACTTTTTCTTTCGGACTCTCTCTCCTGCAACATGTCATGAAATCGTGACACTTTTTCTCTCGGACTCTCTCTCCTACAACATGTCATGAAATCGTGACACTTTTTCGTCCGTACAACCTTTCCTTGCAATATGTCATGAAATCGTGACACTTTTTCATCCGTACAACCTTCCTTGCAATATGTCACGAAATCGTGACACTTTTTCTTCCTTACAACCTTCCTTGCAATATGTCATGAAATCACGACACTTTTTCTTTCTTCTTCCTTCCAACATGTCACGAAATCGTGACAGTTTTTCTACTTGTCTTTTCTCTCTTCCAACATGTCACGAAATCGTGACAATTTTTCTTTCTTCTTCTCTCTCTTCCAACATGTCACGAAATCATGACAGTTTTTCTTTCTTCTTCTCTCTCTTCCAACATGTCGCGAAATCGTGACAGTTTTTCTTTCTTCTTTTCTCTCTTCCAACATGTCATGAAATCGTGACAGTTTTTCTTTCTTCTTCTCTCTCTTCCAACATGTCACGAAATCATGATAGTTTTTCCTCCTTCTTCTCTCTCTTCTAACATGTCGTGAAATCGTGACAGTTTTTCTTGCCTGCTGTATATGTCGCGATATCGTGACACTTTTCTTACTTGTCTTTTTCTTTGATCTTTTGCAAGTGGTCCACTTCGGTCTTCTTGGAGAATCATTGTACATACTCTGAGTAACCTTTGAACTCCTGTCTTCTGCATCTGACTAGCTTTTGAACTTCCTGTCCACTGCATCAACAGATCTGTCTGACTGTGTTGACAACAATGACAATATTGTTTGTTGCACCTTGCTCAACAATCTCCCCCTTTGGAATTGTTGGCAACACATGTGCAATTTCCTGTAACTCTTCTCCCCCTTTGACAATAATACCAAAGGGCTAC
Organism: Wollemia nobilis; assembly: GCA_028583015.1. Classification (NCBI taxonomy): domain Eukaryota; kingdom Viridiplantae; phylum Streptophyta; class Pinopsida; order Araucariales; family Araucariaceae; genus Wollemia; species Wollemia nobilis. The sequence goes on along the minus strand of JAQPPZ010017081.1, from coordinate 8,173,440 downwards.
TGTAGACTCCCCCTGAGTCTATGCACAACATTCTCAGCCAAAATTTATTATATTTAGCAAAAATCATGAACATGAGCAAAAAGATAAACAAATACTTAAATGCTCCCCCTGAGAATGTGATCCCCATAGCTAGTCAATTCTTGGGAAATGTGACCACTCCACAATTTATTGTTAAAATTTTGGAATGAACTTTCTTGTTGGTAAAAATCCAACTTAACCTCACTTTCTGCAACTTTCTCCTGTGTACAACATGTTGTCATTGCAATATATTCTGCCTCTACTATGGATAAGGAAACTGACTCTTGTTTCTTACTGTTCTATGCGACCAAACTGTCTCCAAGATAGAATGCACCTCCACTGGTAATCTTCCTGTCATCTACACATCCTGCCCAATCTGCATCTTTAGGATACCATAACCCATACTCCATAGTACCCTTGTGATATTATAGAAGACTCTGTCTCTCTGTTGCATTGACTGGTGGACCTCTTCTTCACTTGAAGAATCCTCACTCAGGTCTATCTTCAACTATGTTGGCTGCTAGATTTCTATCCATTGAGACTCTGTCCTCTGTACTCAGTCACCTCCAAAGCTCAGTCAATAGGCTCACTAAGAACCTGCTCAATATACTCACACAGAACCTACTTAACAAGCTCACATGGAACTTGTCCAATGTTGAATAACTAGCTCATTCAAAAACCTGTCCAAATCTGCTCCACCAAGCTCACTAAGAACTTTTTCGAATCTTCTCTAGCAATCTGTCCCAGCATTGTCCTCAAATATTTCCAAAAGGCCTTCTCAAAAGCTCAATCAATCATGCTCAAGTAGTACTCAAAATGAACGGCGATCTCAAATCAAATCCACTTCATAGAACTTTAAAAATCACTTCACACATAACTTGACTAGGCTCAATCAAATCAACTCAACCCATCATCTCTCACACAACCCTAGTCCAAGTATGTATCAACCAACTCAAATAATTCCAACAATGCTCAACCACAAATATGACATAATAATGATACTCAAGTTCTTTTCTAACTCAAGTTCTTTCACAACAAATGGGCTTAAACCACTATGCTTATAACACAAGGTTTAAACACAACTCTCAATTCAGAAAACTTTGATGCATTCAACCAACCACTTTTACACACAATTATTTTCCCTTCAATGATATTTTAGAAATCAACCACCATACTGTTGTCATATGAGTCTCCTTGGGATTAGCCTGAAATCGTGCTACCATGCATACTGCCTTTCTTGAACCTTTGTTGAGTGAGATAGTTGTCTAGCCTTGCATACCATGCTCGGGGTGCCTGTTTCAAGCCATATATCTTCAACTTACAAACCAAGTTGGGAACATCACCAAGCTGGAAACCATCTGGCTGCTCAATATAAACATCTTCTTCAAGCTTCCCATTCAAAACGTTGATTTCACGTCTGTCAACAAAATTGATAAGTGACTCACACTTGTACCAACTTTTGTTCAGCACTGTACCAACACTGCAATTTTACTGCCAACTCTGTGCAAGCATCAAACACTGTACCACAACACAACCAAATCCCCTTTTTTATTTTCAACTTGGTCTATGTTTTCTACAGTCACCGCTGGTCACACCTTACTTTCAACTGTTCGAATCAGGAGACAAAATTTTGTTAAATACTTCACGGCCAGCTATAGTGCACCTTACTCAAATTCATACTTCTGGACCTCGGATAGGTATGATTCACAAAGCAAAGTTGCTCATCTTGAGGAGCTAAACATGAGTCAATGTTCAGACTTCAATATTTTTCACCACAGTGTCATAATAGATCTAACAATCTTTACGTCAATGTGTAGTTCCAATGCACACTGCTTTAATCGAAACACATATATGCGGCTAAGGCAACATTCTTTCACTAACCAAATTATCTGACCTGTTGTAATCCTTAACTTTGGACAGTGGTAGTAAGAACCATTAACAGTACAACAATGACATATAGCAATACTACCAATAATGACAACTCTCAATTTAATCACCACCCTTCACGGCACTTCCACAAACAACTACATGAACTGAAAACACACTTCGACAACTATACGACAACTTCCCTAACTGCTTGCCTTTCATCCTCAGGTAATCAAACAAATACATAGGAGCATTAAAATGAAACTTCAAGATTGCTCCCCCCGAGGATGTGTTACCCGGAGTTGCTTAGTGCAATAGCGGAGTAGTCTCCTTCAGTCCAAGGAGACACGATTTCCTTTCTTCTATCCTTCTCCAAACTTTCTTGAACTCGGGCTTGGATTTTTCAACTACATCCCTATTTTGCACCTTTTCATGAACTCGAACATTTCTCTTGTGTGGTTGTCTCTTGTGCATCCTTGCTGAATGATTATTTTCCTTTCTTTTATGTACATGATTTATTCCCTGTCTGTGTTGCGTTCTTTGCGTCTGATGAAATCTATTGTTTTGCCTTAGATTAGATACAAAAGTGCTTGGACAAAACCTTGCTATGTGCCCATGACCATTACATTGAAAACATTGTACATAGTGTTCACTCAGAAACGTAGATGTATTTCTACCAGGATAACTCTTTGATTTATCATTCAATCCACAATAAATTGCCTTGTGACCATACTGGTTGCATCTGAAACAATAGCCATAAAAAGTATTATTATGAATAGAGTGAGAGTGATAGAACCTCTTTTGTTGTGGTTGCTTTGTTGTAGATCTCCTTTGATATGTTCTTCCTTTTGAAGATTCAGACTTCAAACTTTTCTTGCTTCGATCCTTCAACAGTGAACTTCTTCTTCTCTGCAGAGTTGGAAGATGAAGGTTGTTCAGCTTCATATCCAAGACCACGCTTATCCGTGGAGCTTCTTTGTTGGCTTATCATTTTATCTAGCAACTCTGTGCTCTTCTCAAATTTGAGATTTGTATTGGCCTCTTCTAGTTGTTTCTTCAATAAAACAATCTCTTCCTCTTGTTTGCGACAACCAATCACTTTCTCACTTATCTCGTGACTTGAGAGTTTCTTCAATCCTTTTGAATTCTTCTACCTGTATTTTCAAACTGGTTATTATTTCATTTGCATCCTCAAGCTTTCTTGAGATCTCCTTATTCCTTTTTCTTTCTATCTTCAATTCATCCAGAGCTGCAATTAGTTCCTCTTTCAAATTTATTTTTGCATCAATTTCTTCTTCATCACATTCCTGTTCCTTTTCTATTTCTTCTTCGAGTGTCATGAAAATACCTTCACCTGTTTCCTTTTTAGAATCATCCTCTATGTTCTCATCGTCACCTTCATGAATACTCCTCAGTTTGTCCCACATTTCTTTTGCCATTTTACAACTCATGATCTTTACCAATTCACTGTCTGCTAATCCGCACCTGATAGCATTCTTTGCTTTTGAGTCATTCTCAAACAGATTCTTATCGGTAGCATCGGTTGGAGGAGTGATGGGTATTGTGTATTCACTGACTACTGAATCCCAGATGTCGTATCCCAAAGCACAAAGATATGCCTGCATCCTGATTCTCCAGATCGCATAATTTGTTTCGTCAAACAAAGGTGCTTTGTTTGATGAGAAGTCTTCAACCTTTTTTGGTTCAATTTTCTCTTCCATAGGAACTAAAACTGACTGAGATGCCCTTTTGGAGGAGGATCTATTCTTCTTACCCATTGCGTACTAATCCAAGATCAACCCTGACTGATTTAGCCTTAGAAGGGAACTTGGCTCTGATACCAATTGTTAGTCTTACAATGGCACTGAGAGGGGGGGTGAATCAGTGTGGTACTTTAATCATGAATTTATAGCTCTTAAAATAGTAGCAATTAAAACTTATAAATAGATACAGCAAGTACAGCAAGAGAACATCACACAACACAAGATTTTAACGAGGTTCACCAATTTGGCTACTCCTCAAGAATGACTGCTTGGACTACCATCCAAATCCAGCCTTTGCAAAGCACCAACTTTACAAACAGTTTACCAACTTCCACTGGAAGGAGCACCAACCCCTGATTTATCTGTACCAACAGAAAGGAGCAACAACCCCCGATTTACCAGCACCTACTGGAAGGAGCACCAACCCCCGATGTTAGATTGCAACCTGGACTTCAATTTTGAATCTATAAGTTTGATGATAAAATACCTTTGCTTTTACAAGACCCTAACTGGTCTGCTTCACCTTTGCATTCTCTGCTCACTCTGCTCTCTCTACGCAATCACTTCGCACAATCTGCTGCTTCACTGTCGAGCTTCATGATCATCTTCTCCCTTTTGCGCACTCTACTTCCTTTGCAAATTTCACACTTAGCACGATTCGACTTCTTTGCTCACTTTGCGCACTTCGCCATCATCTCGCCGCTTCTACGCTTTCTATGCTCTTACGGCCGCATTTCACACTTCGACATGCATTCGACGATATCGACAACAACACTCAATTCTCCAAATAGCCATGCTTTTATAACAACATTTTCATGATGAAAAACTCTAATCTTAGTCGGTTGTAACCCTAATCATAGTCGACTGCAAACCCTAATCTTCGTTGACTAACATCGGTCTTCGTCGGCTTCAACTGCCCTTGTAACTCTTCTGTTGTTGTTGCCACGAAAACAACATGTCGCGATATCGTGACACTTTCGCCTCCGTACGCTTTCTCTTAGCTTTGGCCCACGAGAATACAACATGTAGCGATATCGCTACACTTTTTCCTCCGTACGCTTTCTCTTAACTTTGGCCCGTGAGAATACAACATGTAGCGATATCGCTACACTTTTTCTTTCATACGCTTTCTCTTAGCTTTGGCCCACGAAAATACATGTCGTGAAATCGCGACACTTTTTCCTCCTTGCTACTCTTCTCGGCTTCAACCAACGAAAATATAACATGTCACGATATCGCGACACTTTTTCTCCTTAGCGCTTTCACTTGCCTTTGGGTCATGAAAATGCGACATGTCATGATATCATGACACTTTTTCTCCTTAGCGCTTTATCTTGCCTTTGGGAAGTGAAAACGCGACATGTCATGATATCGTGACACTTTTTCTCCTTAGCGCTTTTACTTGCCTTTGGGTCATGAAAATGTGACATGTCGCGATATCACGACACTTTTTCTCCTTAGCACTTTTTCTTGCCTTCGGGTCATGAAAACCTGACATGTCGCGATATCGTGACACTTTTTCTCTTGGACTCTCTCTCCTACAACATGTCATGAAATCGTGACACTTTTTCTCTCGGACTCTCTCTCCTGCAACATGTCACAAAATCGTGACACTTTTTCTTTCGGACTCTCTCTCCTACATTATGTCACGAAATCGTGACACTTTTTCTTTCGGACTCTCTCTCCTGCAACATGTCACGAAATCGTGACACTTTTTCTCTCGGACTCTCTCTCCTACAACATGTCGCGAAATCGCGACACTTTTTCGTCCGTACAACCTTCCTTGCAATATGTCACGAAATCGCGACACTTTTTCGTCCGTACAACCTTCCTTGCAATATGTCGCGAAATCGCGACACTTTTTCATCCGTACAACCTTCCTTGCAATATGTCACGAAATCGTGACACTTTTTCGTCCGTACAACCTTCCTTGCAATATGTCGTGAAATCACGACACTTTTTCTACTTGTCTTTTTCCCTTCCAACATGTCGCGAAATCGTGACAGTTTTTCCTTTCTTCTTCTCTCTCTTCCAACATGTCATGAAATCGTGACAGTTTTTCTTTCTTCTTCTCTCTCTTCCAACATGTCGCGAAATCGTGACAGTTTTTCTTTCTTCTCTCTCTCTTCCAACATGTCGCGAAATCACGACAGTTTTTCTTTCTTCTTCTCTCTTCCAACATGTCATGAAATCGTGACAGTTTTTCTTTCTTCTTCTCTCTCTTCCAACATGTCGCGAAATCGTGACAGTTTTTCTTTCTTCTTCTCTCTCTTCCAACATGTCACGAAATCGCGACAGTTTTTCTTGCCTGTTGTATATGTCGCGATATCGCGACACTTTTCTTACTTGTCTTTTTCTTTGACCTTTTGCAAGTGGTCCACTTCGGTCTTCTTGGAGAATCACTTGTACATACTCCGAGTAACCTTTGAACTCTTGTCTTCTGCATCTGACTAGCTTTTGAACTTCCTGTCCACTGCATCAACAGATCTATCTGACTGTGTTGACAACAATGACAATACTGTTTGTTGCACCTTGCTCAACATTTAGGTGTCTATAGAAGCTATCATGGTATTTATGTGGGACAAAGATGTTCCAAATCAAATAAACATACCAAATACTTTCTCACCTATGGAAATAATAGTTTATCATGGTGACACACAACAGTTTGGGGACAGAGCACTATTGGGGAAAGCATCAATTTTAGCAAGCTACCCACACGATCGACATGAAATTATACCAATTACAGAACCATCATAGCATATTCCTTTCAATACATTCCATGGAAGTGTCTAGGGAAGGAAAGTATTCACAAATTTCCCCATGTGATGTACATATGGTGACTAGGACATCTATAAAGTGGAAAACCAATAGAAGGACTATCAACATAAGGTATTGATTTCTACACATATAGTATAAAATAGAATATCATTTGTAACCATTGAAACACACCAAGAAGCGAAGACAGTTTAAGGAAGCTCACCTACAATCAGAGGATTTGCTAATAGAACCCACATAACCCAATAAATCTCTACTTCACCTAGGTTTGTGTATTGATTGGATTCAATATTGCTCTTTTGCAAGAGGTATTCTCAATGTACAACACCATGAAGGGTTCCAAACTCAATGACATAGATCTCGTTAAGGATATAATATCGATACTCCTAAGGCATCATTATTAGAAATGGATTGAGGGCTTTAATCAATGTAGGTGAACATTATCTTGGAGCTACATAATTGCATCGATTAGGATAGATGACTCTTCCATTACAACCGATATATTGTTAGATACCCATTATAGTTAATGTTTCCTCGTTGGTGAGTCTCTATCCTCCTCAAAATATATATATATACGAAGGCCTAGAGATTTTGTTAATCCCAAATTGATACCAAATTAACAACGCAATAAATAGTTGGGGTCGATCACTATCAGGAGTAGCACTTAATTTTATTTTAAACATACTATACTCAAAAGGGTTTGATTACCTTATGTCTCTCCTTTTGTTTCATCTAGCCCTATAACGTGGGTGGTCATTGGATCTGTCTCAGCAAGTATTCTCCCTCGAGGTCGATTCTCCTCAGGGAAACTACATAATTTCCTTTTTAAAAAAGAAACATATAGATTAATGTGAGTTAAAAAGGCTACGTTCATAGTTAAATCCCCCCTTATGGATTACCCAATGGAGTTAGAGACTTTTAAAGCATGGTTTTCCAATATATGAACCATTAAAGGATAACATTTTATCAATAAGTTTTAACAAGTATTTAAATGGGAAAATCCATAACCCATTATTGAACGAATGAAACTATAGGTGCATTTATAAGAAATGAAGTTTATACAATAGGCTTCAAATCAGTTTTATAGAAAACTATAACCTCTTTAAGCTATAACGAATGAGGCTATAACGAAGCTTCTATCTAGCATATTACTTCATCCAAATAAAACATGCAATGTTTGATTAAAACCTAATCAATGTAGAAAGATCCAACCTGATATTTCTTCTCTTGAAACTTCCAAGTGCTTCCCGAGTCTTCATGCTTTTCTCCAAGAGTTGGCTCCTTTCAGTCTCTCAGGCTTGCTCCACACTATGACTAGGATATCTTTCAAACCTTTTGGTTTCTGATCCACCAAGGTGGAGATCATACTCCCTAGATTTCCAAGACTTCCTAGATATCCTTTCTTCACAAAATGTCCTCTATTTATAGGACACTTCTCCACTCATGGGCCAAATAGTGGCCACATTATAATAATATTAAAAAGATACCTTGGACCCATTATGACTCATCCTGACTTGTATAGTATGACAAACAGTAGAAAAATGATCCCCTTAATGATAAGGAGAATGTCCTTTTTTTTTGTGTCCTTTCTCATGGGAACAAATATAAAACTAATACTGTTAAGGCATAGAAGGTATACAAAACTAGAACTATTATTAATAGGGTAAGGGGTCTTCATTTTAATTTCCACCAATATAGGGAAGCCATATAGGTATTCCCAATGGGTAGGATATATATAATATTTAACAATCCTATAGTCCTTTTAAGTCCCATTTAACTTGGGTCCACTAGGTTGTTTAGATATAATTTACTACATTGTTATACTTTTACAAAAGATATTTCCTCAAGTTTATCTTCCACAAGACCTCATAATTAGTTTCTAATTAATTATCTTCTCCAAAAGATAATTAATATTTTCCTATCCTTTATAAAATCCTTTTATTAGAATTTTTGTAGGATTCTTTAGGGTCTATACCCTTTTTATCAGGTATTAATTGATCCCCAAGATAAATTAATATCCTTTAAATAAGGTAAGAGGGTGACGGGTCATGACATATATATTTAAGATAGTCTATGCTACCACCAACCTATCAAGGAGACTCATTGCACAAGCAACTTCCTAGCCCAATGGTGTGAGTCATGCAAATGAAATACAACTATATGAAGGGTATTTTGTTACCCTAAGTTGTCGATGAGCAATTCATCACCATAATTTTCCAAAATATCTCTCTATGTAGGTGGTTCACCCATATGATACCACCAGAGAGAGTACCTGGTCCTACACCCACAAATACATCAGCAATACCATATTCTAAGCTTAAAATAATGAAGTCATACAATCATAAATACATCATAAAATGAAGCTATGCCATTAATATTCACACTAAAACATAATTCATTATCCATAAATAGTTCAACCAAGGAGCATTTTTACATAATCCTTCGCATGTAAGGATTAACATTCATGCTCCAACCAAGCCTTTGACCATGCATTACAAAAGGGAGATGAAAAACAAGGTTGCGTTGTGGTTACATATTGTACTTTAGAGAATAAGTAGGCCAAAATATCCTAAAAAGAAAGAGGTTATTGTAGAGCAATAAACAAAATTAACTATGTGATATGGCCCAAGCAAAGAAGAGTGTTAAGGTCCAGAAGACAACCAAAGAGCTTCAAGATAATTTGGAGGAAATTCATGACCCAATTCTCACAATTAAATCAAAGTTGAAGAATTTTAGATAAATTGTAGAAGAAAAGAGAAAAAGATACTAAAATTTCTAGATAGCATATCTTGGAACTCACTACTATCTCAACATATACCCTGGCCTATTCATCCATGCATAGAGCTAGTAAAAGTAGTAAAATTTTATTACCCAAATATAGCTAGAGTTCGTAACTTAAAGTTGGAAAAGTTATTCATGATATCAACGGAGGAAATTACTAAAGCTTTTGTAGTAGGATCCATTCCATAATTCATACCTAGATTTATTATCTTAGACAAACAAAAGAAATTTCTTACCAAGGCCAATTTCAAGAAGTGGCTAATGGTTTGTTGAGGACACTCTTGGATAATTACACCAAGAAAAATGTGAAGTTTGGAGCTTTTTATCCCTTGATATAGACCATTCTATCTATGCTAGCAGTAATTTTAGGGCTTAAGATAGACGCTATCGTATACCCATACCAGTTTTCTTTGGATTATGTAGTTACCAACACTTACAATTACACTAGGTGAGGTGTGCATTCCCCTATTTTCTTTGACTAGGCAAAGTTCCTAAGCTCAAGCATACATGGCCAACTTGCTACTGTGAAAATGGGTTTATTGGTGCAAAATATGCATGTGGTTACGTTTACGCCCAATACTTTTCTAACATTGAATGATTGGGTTAAAACAGAGTATACCTGGTTCAATCTCTAGATAAGGCTAGTTCCTATTTTATTTATGGAAAAATGGAAGGAGTAGAACACTTAAAGATATGGAAATATAGCTATTTCTAGATATTTTAAAAGGGTACATATTAGACAATATCAAGGAAATGAACACAGACTTAGAAACTAAGCATTTTTAAAATGTCTAAATGGAAACAACCAATTCTTCGATGTAGATAAAATATTAAATCAACCACTAAACCACATAAATCATCAACTCCAAAACTATTGAATATAATATGCATAAATCTAGAGAAAAATAATTAATGCAACTCACATTCCATATAGCTTGAATAGAAGTATTGATTCATTCATACATACATTGATTGCATATTTTGAACCATAATCCAAATAGGGAGTTTATCTTATTGCTTTCAAAAATTTTGCATACATTTGATCTTGTAAACACCTAAGAGCCAACCCTTTTTCAGAGTGTGCTCATCCTATATATACACTCCCTATATATGAAAATATCAAAGTTTTTTACAATAATACACCAGCTAGCTTATTCTAGTGAGATGTTAAACAATGCCTATTGGCCCAAGAAGAAATGACATAGTGGAGTTTCCAACAGTAAGAGGTTAGGATATGATTATTCAGTTACCACATGCTCATGTCAATCGTTTGAAGACATGGTCACCCAACTGTATTCTACTCTTCTATTTCTTGAGCCTTCGACACACAAAAATAAGATCGATCCAGAAATATCAATGTTTTTCATCTTCTAGCTCCTTTCTAGCTATCAACCTGTAAAAACAAGGCCAATCAGGAAATCTCAATGCTTTTCATCCTCTAGCTCTTTTCTAGCTATCGGCCTATGAAAACAAGGTCCATCAAGAAATCTCGACTCTTCTTTGCTTCTAGCACTCTTCTGGATATCGACCCACGAAAACAAGGTTGGTCAAGAAATATCAACACTTTTCATCCTCCAGCTCTTTTCTAACTATTGACCCACAAAAACAAGGCCGATCGAGAAATCTCGACTCTTCTTTGCTTCTAGCACTCTTTTGGCTATCAACCTGTAAAAACAAGATCAGTTGAGAAATCTTGACTCTTCTTCACTTCCATCACTCTTTTGGCTATCAGCCTAAGAAAAGAATACCGATCAAGAAATCTCGATACTTTTTGGCTTTCAGCTTCTTTCGAGCTATCGGTATGTGAAAACAAGACCAGTCAAGAAATCTCAGCACTTTTTGGCTTCCAGCTCCTTTCTAGCTATCGACATGCAAAAACAAGTACGATCGAGAAATCTTGACTCTTCTTTATACTTCAAAATTTTTGGATACCTCATCATTCCTCTTAGTGTAGTCATTTTTACCTACACTATTGGTGCCTCCTGGGGAATTTTGCTAGCAAAATGTCATAATCTAGACCCTTTATCCATGGGCAAAAAAATTTTAAAAGAGAAAAAACTAGGAAGAAGTAGGTATTGAACAAAATTTGTTATCATGGGAGTATAATGTGGCTATTCTTTAGGGGTCTCTTCGTTGTTCGAGTTTCCCATTTCTCCTTCTGCTTGACTACTTATAGTTCCTTTTGATTGATCATCCTTTTTGGCTCTTCTGGTCTCCCTTTGTTCCTGAATACTTTTGATAACATCATTATAGGTGATACATACCTGCTTCAATTTTCTTCATATGGATCAGAGGTTCCATGAAAATCTGGTATAAATATTCTATTTCTTCAATCTTATCATAAGATAAAACCTTAGACCTCATAAATAATTCATGCAAGTAAGATTTTATTTGTGTAAGATCTTGAGCCAACTTGAATACATGATCTTCTTGTATAGGTTCTTCCCAACCATCTATCTCAAATTCATCTTCAATAAAATACTTCCAGAAAGCTTTGAGTTCATCTTCTCCTAAAATATTTGAATCCTCATCCCAGAAACCTGGAAGTTCACAATTTCCTACCAAATTCAAATGCTTCAATATACCTTTAGCTTTAACCTTAAGCTCTTGAATTATTTTAATGCTCTGAGTCACGATTTTATGTCTCTTGAAGAAACTTTGGGTTGTTATCTTGGCTTGGTACCATGCTTAATTTTGATTTTTGTTTGCAACCCTTTCCTATGTACTTTCATCCAAAACCTATATCTTTGTTGCAATAGTCAACCTTACCTGCAAAAATGTTATGGATGTTGTAAACTCATATTCTACCTAATTGAGTACCTCTTTTATTCTATCTAGGTATAATAATATAGGTTGTGCCTTCAACCCCATTTTCAGTATATCTTTGAACATATCCTTTCGCATTGCTTTGGATTTTTCTTTAGACATACCGATGGTTCTACTCTTCTCCTATTGAACTTGCTTTTGTAGATATTTCACTTGCTTTTTTAAAACTTGGATTTGCTTCACATATTTTCTTTCTTCTTAACTATATTTAGCTACTTCATTGAATTTATCTTCCCACTTCCTTGCCTCAAGCTTCAAAGCTTTTTCAATAGTCTTTTTCTCATTTAAAGTTGATTCCAAATATTTCCTAGCTTCTTTAGCTCTGATAAAATTTTCTTTGTAATATTTTGCATTCAAATATATAGTCCCTAAGTGGTCCTGAGCCATTACCCATTCATATTGTATTGGAATCTGAGTAATATCTTCAGTTACTATTTTAGCTTGATAATCATCCACTATCATTTCTCCTCCAGGATTTTTCACCAATGGTGTCATATTCATTCTTGATTGCATATTGAGGAGGTCTATAGCCACTACCTCCTAAATGCAGGCTAAGTTTTTGGAGGCTTGAGCACAATGAGACTTCCACCAGTATGAGGCGTTCTTGTTAGCCTTTTTTAACTTCTTGAGTTTAGAAACAATAGGGTGATATTCAAAAAATAAAGTAGGAATGAATTGCAAGATTGGAAAATGGGCAGCAGGGGGAAAATGAATGGTGACCAAAGCGGCATCTACATCCAATAGTTCTTCAATGGAAGTTGTGGGGAATGTCAAATATGATATGGAATCAGATTGTGTTTGTGAGGAAGGTGATGGTGAAAGTGGAAGTTTTTGGTTTAAAAGAGATGAAACATCACCTTTAGGGTTATAATGGTAGGGGGATTCTCTTTGGTATTGAGAATAAGATGAAGTAGAAGAAATAGAAATCATACTTGGCACCATTGATATCATTTATATATTCATATCTTCAGTAGGAGGTGGTCTTTCACATGACTCATCAGGTTCAGGAGCATTGAATTCATGATGTGGATGAGATTGTTCTGTATATTTTGCCACGTCTCCTATTTCAGAGTCTTTATTGATTTCTTTACACCTGATTTTCTTTTCTTTATCCTCTGTAATAGATTCCAATTTTCTTTTTCTAAATATAATATGTTGATCATTAGACTTTGTATCATAGGTCGAAGGAGGAATAAATTTAGGGTTCATCTTCTCAAGGACCTCTTGTTGTTCAATGGCAATTCCTTTTCCTTTACTTTGATCTACTTTCTCCTTTTTAGTCACAAGAGGGTTCTCTTCTTGAGTGCCACTAAAACTTTGTGGAACCTTGTCTACAAGAGTTTCCAACCATGTAGCTTGGTACTTATCAAACCGAGAGGAAAAATCGTGATCATTTTTTAATCCCCACTTGGAAGGAATCATGTTAATTTGTACCCTCATCGTCCACTAGGCATTAATCTTTGCTTTTGTCCATTTTGACCCTCTTTTTGCATTCTTCGTATAACCTTCTCCTTTAAAACATGACTTGGATTATTCATAGGGTCATAATCTACTACATGTTTGTAGAAATTGTGCCACGAGGTAAAAGGCTACATCTTCTCTACATGACATTCCAACTCTTTATTTTCTACATTATTCTTGTGTTGCTCACCGATTTCTCTATCATACATATGATGTTTCTTGAAAGTAGTCTTGTTCAAAATAGACTACCTTTTGCAAATTTGTCAAGGGGATCATATTTCCACCTCTATGACAATTCCACTAACCTTAGGTCTTTTGGGGATTGAGTGATTTGCTCATTTTTCCATTTCTTGGACACAACTATACCTTTAAATTGGAAAGGCATTGAACATGTACTAGTTTTTCCTATTCCTGTGCCAAATTTGAAGTTAATGTATTCCATTTTTCTCACATATACCAAGGAAAACAATCGATCAATGACATAGTGCAGAAGCAAGAAAGGCTTCCTTGTGAATCCATAGAGTCTAATAACTACCCCTTGAGTTAAATTAAACCAGTCACCTTCTGCATGCGGGTGCTGCAAAAATTTTTGCAATTTTAGAGAATCTATTTATATCTCCATACATGATTTTTAGATTTGGTCCCAGAAATTCCCTATTAAAGTGGCAATATGGCTCAGTTTTTTAAAGTACTAATGACCATACATATACTGGTACTCTTTTCTCTTTCTCATCTTTGTCAATTATAGATATGAAAGAAATCTTCTTCGACATAAAAAAGAAGAAAACCTATACCAAATATGACGTAAACCTGAAAGATACCTGAGACCCTCTTTGCATCTTAGATAGTCCTTCATGAATTTTTTGGGATAGGAAATATGGATAGTCGAAGAAAATTAATATGACCCTCTCATCCATGATGGATGTGTCATAGAACTTAGGGTTTGATATACACTAAGCTACTACAATTTGCCACTCATATACTTGCACATCCGATTTCAGTCCTGCTACCATAGCTAGCATGGAATAAAGCTCTAGTCTCTTAAACTTTAATAGGGAAATGGGAGTTTCTGGTAGAACTCCTCTAGTAGGTGGCACTTTTAATTGCAATTACAAGAAATTTTTGATGTTATTAGTAGGGGTGTAGATTTTTTCTTGCTCAACTAGGTCAAACAGCTTAGGTTTTAAGGTAGGTTTTCATCCAAAAATGAAGGTAGTGATGAAAGCATCGAGATCCAAATTAAAGAGAACCCTACTCTTTGAATCTCTAATATTTTTTTACTTGGGATTGTAGAACCTCACTATGGCTCTAATCAGCCCAAGACAAGGATGTATAGGAGTGAAAATATACCAGGAAAGCAAGGAATAGAAAGGGAAAGTGATTGGGGATGATAGAGTCATACCTTCACCTACTCTCACCTCCACGTCTTTTCAAAAAAAATTGGGTCCTTCCACATGATGATTGTGTCTACAATTTTGGAATCCCTATCTATAAACTTTGCATTCCTTTCCTTCACTTATGTAGCTTCTCAAATAGTTTAATATGACCCTACCATTGTAGTGGTTGCTTGTCATGAATTTGACAAGGAAAAATATCTAGAACCATCTATGCAAAGCTAGATATCTGAGTAGAATCAGAGGATAATTTTGTAGAAAATACTTCAAAACAGCAAAGTGTGAGAAAAGGGCTTCCACAATGTAAAAAATGAATGCATGCATGAGTTAGGGCATCTTGTAATAATTGCATTAGGTGCCGCACATTCCTCGAATAACTTCAAATATTGTTTTTCATCTTATTCTGTGCGCCACCTTTTTTTAGCCAATCACTATGCATCACCTCTTTTCAGACTAATAACTTCGAACGGTGTTATTTGAACGGTGTTATTTTGAATAGAGCATATTCAAATTTAAAAAAAAAATGAGTTTTCTACCAATCACAAAATCATGTTGTATTTTGACTTTGAACTAGGAATGCCATTATGTCGTGAAATCATGACTCTTTTCAATTTCTAGCCTTCTTCTAGCTTTTGGCTTGTGAGAAAAAGGTCAATTGCGAGATCGACCTTTTTACAAGAAGTGACCTAGGAATGCGATTATGTCATGAAATCATGAATATTTTCCCTTTCCAGCTTGCTTCTAGCTTTTGGCCTATGAGAACAATGTCGGTCACGAAATCACATCCTTTTTACAAGATGTGACCTAGAAATACATGATATACATAAAATACAAGGGGGAGGGAAAGAGTCTCTAGCTCACTTAAAATAGAGCTTCAGGTGGAAGCCATTGATAAAGATAGAGTGCTTTTTTCCCTATTCCTATTTTAGCTGGAAGGAGTTATGTTGTTTTTTAGTGATTATTTTGAAAGGACCATTCCAAAAAGCATCAAACTTCTAATAATTTCCTGGTTTTGCCTTATTCTCATTCTACCTCAAAAAAAAGTCTCCAACTTTGAACTTTCTGAAGGTAACCCTTTTGTCAAACCATTTTTTTGTTTCTACCATATTTTTTTGATGATGATTATAGACTTTTTCTTTCTTCTCTTCTAGCTGCAAGAGTTGTATTAATCTATTTTCCATTGGTTTTGCTTCTTCAACACTAGTTTGATTGAGCAATTTCAAGGTGGGTATTTCTATGTGTACAAGGAAAATAGCTTCTTTACCGTAAACCAATGATTAAGGTGATGTGTTAATGGGTTTCTTCATTGTAATCCTATCAGCCCATAATACCTGATTTATCGATGAGTGCCAACTCCTCTTGTTATTCCTTAAAGTTCACTTTAGAATTCTTAGTAGGTTCTTATTTATTGATTCTACTAAATCATTTCCTTGTGGATAGTAATTCGAATAAGTCTTCAAATAGATCCCATATTTACTAGTAAAATAAATCATTTTAAAACCTACGAAGGATGAACCATTGTCAATAACCAATGCATCAAGTATACCGAATCTTGTTATCAAACTTTCCATGAATTCTATCACAACTTCTTGATTAGCTTTCTTGGTGGGTACTACTTTATCCCATTTGGTGAAGTAGTCTATAGCAGGAATATATTTGTGTCCAGAATATGAATTAGGTTCTATTATCCCAATGAAGTCCAAGCCCCATTGCTGAAATGATTCTTCAACCTGAATAGGTCTTAAGGGCATAGAAGCATTCCTATTCCTCCCAACATATCTTTGGTATTCTTCACAATTTCTAGTTACCTTGAATGCATATGATAATATGGATGGCCAATAGCAACCTATCCTAATTATCTTCAAAGCTATAGTTCTTCTTGAATAGTGTCCACCTAATAGACCTCCATGGAATTCCTCCAAAACCTTCTATTTTGGTCATCTTTAATACACCTTAGCAATACACCATATAATTTTTTTTTGTAAAACCCCTCTAGTAATAAGGTATATTTCAAAGTCTTGATTCTATATCTTCTCCTTTGTGAAGCATTTAAATCTATTGTACACTTTCCAATCTGAAAATATCTCACCATTTCATTGGTCTAATCTAGGGGCGGATCCTCTCTTAGAGTTGATTCTTACACGTAGTAGACTATATACTCTATTGAGGCTTGCTTGGCTAGTTCTTTATATAAGGCTTTGCCTCTCACCAACTTGGTTGGGTGAATTTCTACATCATAATCTTGTATGTTTGACACCCAACTAGCCTTTTTTTCACCAAGCTCCCCTTGTATTATGAAATTCCTGACATCAAGATAAAATACATACGCAATGGTTCTGCTCTGTGAAAGGAAATATCTAAACTTCTTCAATGATTTCATGATTGCATACACTTGCTTTTCAATAAAGTTATATTTTTCTTCATGGTCTTGCATGGTTTGACTTAATAAAGTTATGGGTCTTTCTTCATTATCTTTTCCCTTTTGAGTAAGTACTACTGCATAACTCTTATGTTCACCTACAACATATAGAATGAATTATTTGGAATAATCTGGGTTAACTAGGATAGGTGCTTGAGCTATCTATTATTCTATTCCTTGAAAGCTTTCTTTTACAATGTTGTCCATTTGAAATCAGTATTTTTCTTCAATAATTCAATCATGGGCTCCACAATTTATGTAAAATCAGCTATGAATTTGTGCATGAATTGATTTACCCAAAGAAGGATTTCAAGCCTTTATTTTTTGGAGGTAAGGGAAGCTCTAA
Organism: Wollemia nobilis; assembly: GCA_028583015.1. Taxonomy (NCBI): domain Eukaryota; kingdom Viridiplantae; phylum Streptophyta; class Pinopsida; order Araucariales; family Araucariaceae; genus Wollemia; species Wollemia nobilis. The sequence continues at coordinate 8,155,791 of JAQPPZ010017081.1, read as the reverse complement.
TAGTGTTTTTAATTTTTTAGGATCTATGACCAACCCAGCTTCAGAAATAACATGACCTAGCAAGACTCCCTCTTGCATAGCAAATATGGACTTCTTTGGATTTAAATATATGCCAAACTCTCTACATTTTTTGAAATTTTTTCTGAGGTGTTTGACATGATCTTTATGGTGAGAGAAAACTATCATATAAACTAAGTAAATAACTATGATTCTATTGACAATTTATCCAAAAACCACATACATTGTCCTCTAAAAAGTTGCTCCCGCATTGGATAATCCAAAAGGTATTATTTGGTAAGCAAATTTTCCCAATTTGGTAGTGAATGTGGTCTTGTATTGGTCTTCATATTTGACCCATACCTGATTGTATCCAAAAAATTCATTCAATAATGAGAATATTTCTACCCCTGCTATAGTATGCAGAGTCTAATCTATTTGTGAGAGAGAGTATTGATCTTTCAGTGAAGCTTTATTTAGATTTTTTAAGTCTATACATAGTTGGATGTCTCCATTTTTCTTCTTGACTGGTACTAAATTAGCCACCCAAGTAGAATGGTTAATGGGGTAGAAAATTTTAGCTTCAAGTAGCTTTAGCAAAACTTGTTTCATCAAATCTTCGATTGATAGTTCCTAAATTTGATTTAATTCCTTTTTTGTACTGTTTATAAAATTTTCAGGTTATAGTTGAACTTCTATGTATCTGTGCTTATCAATATTCATCTTGTGATCTATTGATTTGTTGTTGTTGTTGAACAAGCTATCAAGTGTAATCAACCCATTTGGGATATGATGGTCTTTTAGTTGAATCAGACCTTCATCTTCCTCATCCTTTAACACTCTATCACCTAAACAATTCATCTCATAGATCAGGAAGTCTAATATCTGATCATCACTTTAAAATATCTACCAAAAGGTATCTTTATCTAGTACTGAAGGCCTATATATAAGCCTAACTATCTTAGATTTTTGGATAACATTACTTATAGGATAAAAATTGGCACCTATTGATGCTAACAAATTAGCATGAGTATTCTTCTCTCTAGGTATTGCTTTAATATTTATAGCTTTGAAATATTCCAATGTATCTATACCTTAATTATGTAAGCTTTAAGATAATGTTGCTTGCTAACACATATTTTCGTGACCTAATTTACTATTAGTTCTAAATCTTCATATTTTTGCAACTATTTAAGACCTAGATTTTTAGTTTTATTTAGGCCTAAATAGAGTGCCTCATATTCAACTGCATTATTGGTACAACGCTAAGTTAACCTATAGGATAAGATCTTTTCATTGCCTATTGGGAAAATTGGGACTATACCAACTCCAGCTCCATTTTTGTATCTAGCACCATCAAAGAAAAGTTTCCAAATTTTATTGGTAGGTTGGTCTACCTCATGTGAATGAGTGGAATTACTTTTCTAAGGTTTCATGATAGAATAACTTCCAAGTTTTGTCTCAATCATAACATTTAAGTTCTTGAGGGAAATTTGATCTTTTGTTTGTAATCCATCCAAGGCTTCTTCCATCAAATTTATCTATTCCATTTCTTCAGTCATTATACTCATAGTACTAGCTTGTCTTCCTTCCTCTTCAACCTTTTCAATGTGGAAGGTAGATGGTTTTTCATTAAATATTTTGACTCTTTTGCCTTTGAATGGGATTTCCAAGAGTGAGTAATCCAGAAATAAATATCCTCCTATTTTAGCTATGAATTATCTGGATAGACACATACTAAAATAAGGTTCTAAATCTACTACAACAACTTCTTGTATAACTATGATTTGAGGCATCATGTGCAGCACTATAGGGATATCTTTGATCACTCCCATAATATTAACTGGAGTACCATCCAATTGTAAAACACTTGGGCTACTTCTAGTGTATTCCATCCCCATAATGTCACACATAGCTTTTGGTATTATGGTAGTTACAACTCTTGAGTCTATCATACAATTATGCACAACCCATCCTTCCATTTGAAGATACAAATAGAAATCAAGAGGTCTATTTTTTTATAACTGATGTTAAACTAGCATGAGCCGAATTTAACTGAGATGGAGCTTTACTGTTATTTTTTATTGATTGAAGAACACAAGCTTATACTGAGAGGGGGTGAATAGTATAAGATCAATTTTTACTTTTCTTTCCCAATCAATATTATGCAATATATCAATGGCAATATCAACAATAGTAATCAAAGCAATGCACAAATCACCACACACAATAGATACCAATTTAACGTGGTTCACCCAATGTGGGCTACTCCACGGAGAAAATATTTCACTAAAATTTCCTCAACAAATCTCTTGGGAATCCTTTCCCTATTACAATGTTTATGGACCTCTATCCAAAGGAGACACCAATCCCCTAATCAAGTTCATGGATCTCTATCCATAGGAGAACTCCTTCTCCTCTGCTCTGGTTGGTGATCTTCTAGAAGAACTGCTACCTCCACTGCACTAGCTTATGGATCTCTATCCACTGAAGACTCATGCCCTCACTCAGAAGACCTATCTTCACTACCCTGGCTAATGGACCTCTATCCACTAGAGATTGTCATCCTCTATACTCTATCACCTCCAAAGCTTACTCTCAACTCTGTCTCAAATCTGCACTAAACATAGTCCTTCGGTCTAGCACAAATATGCTCAATCTCTATCTTCAAATCTACACTAAACACAATCCTTCGATCTAGCACAAATCTACTCAATCTTTATCCTCAAATCTGCACTAAACACAGTCCTTCGGTCTAGCACAAATCTTCTCAATCTCTATCTTCAAATCTGCACTAAACATAGTCCTTCGGTCTAGCACAAATCTGCTCAATCTCTATCCTCAAATTTGTACTAAACATAGTCCTTCGATCTAGCACAAATTTTCTCAATCTTTGTCTCTAGTTTGGCACAAACCTATCCTCAAATCTACACCAAAATCTATCCTCAAATCTATCCTCAAGCCTCAACACATCTTGACTCAATCACAAATCAACTCTGCTAGATCTACCCCAAACCTTAACCCAAGGTTTGAACAAATCAATCAATCAACTCTGCTCTCAAGTCTTCTCAAAGACTTTTCTCAAATCTACCTTGTAAGCTTCCACAAAATCTCACACTAATCTATCCACAAGTCCTCTCTAGAACTTGTCCAATATACTCAACAAGTCTTCACCAAGACTTACCTCAAATCTGCTCAATAAGTCCTCACTAGAACTTGTCCAATCTGCTCAACAAGTCTTCACCAAGACTTACCTCAAATCTACTCAACAATTCCTCACTAGAACTTGTCCAATCTCACAAAAACATATAGAGAATTGTTAGAGACTCAATATGCTTCACACTCACAACAATGCTCAATCACTTTCAATCTCTCTTTTTACCATAGAAACATATAGAGAATTGTTAAAGACTCAATATGTTTCACACTCACAAACACTCAATCACTTCCAACCTCTTTCTCAAATCAATTCAGAATATAGAACAATTTGTTTCACAGAACTTGAACTTCCACTCAACCAAGCTCAATCACTTTCAATCTCTCAACCAAACACTCAATGAATGCTTATTCAACAATGCTTATCAAACAAACCTCACATAACAATGATACTCATGATTTTCCACAAACCCTAATCATGCACATGAAGGCTTACTCAATATTTCCAACAATGCTTATCAAACAAGGTTTCTATCATCAACCTTTATTCTAGAAAAACCTTTAAGCATTAATACAAAACCAAACTCAACAATGCTTACCAAACAATCCTTTTCACTCCAACTTAGCATTCACAACATCCAATCCAACAATATTTTTCTCACAAGGAAGATTTACCCATACCTTTTATTTTGATGGAGATATATCTTCAAAACCTATCTTAACCACAATCAATTTTTTTCTTTACCAACACTAGGGTTAGGTTACCACAACCTCTCTCAAGATCTCCACAAAATAATTTTCTCAAAGATTATTTTTCATACAAAATAACAAATCCTTTTGTACACCTTATAATCTCCAAACTCACAATATTCAATTCAATAATTTCACCATAACACAACACTTAACAATTTTCCTTGCACACCTTATAATCTCCAAACTCACAATATTCAACTCAATAATTCATTAAAAACAACATGCATAGCAAAATCCTTATACACCTTATAATATCCACACCTTATAAACTCAATCACCCAAAAATAAAAATAAAAATATTTTAATTTTTCTTTACCTTATAACTCCCCTAAGCTCTTAACATCCATGATAATCTCAAAGCACTCAAATTTCAATACCAAAAATTGAATGACATACCTTTTGTTTGTTCTACCCACAAAAATATCTTCGATGGATTTGACCACATGACTTATGCTCTCCCAACACCTTAGCTCCAAGCTAGGCCACCAAGTGGGTTGCGCATCCACGTGAAACTTAATGTGCACGTTGTCCAACTTAACCTGTCACCTCACGAAATGCCAAGTAAAATGAACGATGGCTCTTCCTCCAAAATTTTGATCACATGGATCGAACCACGATCTCCTCCATGCAAACCCTAATGCATTCCCAACTGTCATCTATGCTACCACCATCGGTGGGAAGTCAAACCACCATGCAAGCTTTGTTGTTTGGATTTCCCTCCAAGCACTTTGAAATTCGAATTGTCCTCTTCTCTAACACAACACTCGATATTCGCATTCGAAGGTGTGATGGAGACTTAGGAAATAGAAAACATTTCCTATATAAATACTTAATCACCTTTTGATTTCTCACGTCGGCCCTTTTTTCGAATTTAAAAATTTGAATTTAATTTATTTAAATATTAAATTAAAACCTTTGCCTTCTTTATTAATTTAAATTAAAATTTTAATCAAAGATTAAAATATTTTAATTTAAATTAAACCTTTGAAAATTGCTCATGGGTCTTTTTAATTTGGACTTCATTTCTCTTCACCTTGTCATTTGGCCTAAAATATTATAATAATAAAATATTATTATTTAATTCAAGCTTGCTTCTCCTTTCTCGGGTTTTCAACCTTTGGGCCCTTTTTAGGCATATAATATTAAAAATAAATATTATATCCTATCCCTTTCCAAGACCTTCTTACTTTTGGAAAAACCACTTGATGTCCTTAATGACGATGACATTAAACCAATATTCCTTTGACATCAATGACAACAAAACTACTCAAAATTTCCAACAATCTCCCCCTTTGTCATTGATGGCAACCCCTTTATTTTTACCATTCCTTTTTCTTTTTTCAAAAGTTGCTTTCCTTGAGAAACTGCTCCCCCTGAATGAATGCTCTCCCCTAACTCAAATCTCTCCCCCTTTGTCATCAATGGCAAAGGGTCACCTTTGGGGCTTGGGGCTAAGAATGAGATTCTTAGCTTAGCCCCTCCCCCACCTCCTCTTGAGGTGATTAATTCTGGGGTGGGAGTATTTCTACTCCCAGCATACATTGATCTTTACCTTTGTCCACTTTCTTCCTCAACTGATTCTTCTGATTCCTCTAACTATTCTTGTTCCTGCTTGTCTCTAGAATTTTTGCTCTACACCACTTTGTTGTGTGCCCATAATTATTGCACTTATAACACTTAATGTTGTTATTCCTTAAAGGTGCAAATGTCTTGGGGTTTCTCTTGGTGAAGCCATATCCATTCCTATCATGAACCCTACAATTTATTGCCTTGTGACCAAACTGATTACAAGAGTAGCAATACCCTTGAAAATTTTTCCTATTTTTGAAACTTCCATATTCTTGTCTTTCATGTGTCCTACACTATGTAGCCTTGTGCCCAAACCTGTGACATGAGAAGCATCATCCATTGAAACTACCTTGCCTTGACCCCATTGGTCTCCTAGTTTCTTTTACCCTGTGTTGGTTTCTTGTTCCATCTGTTCCTCATTTATGCATTGTTCCTTTCCTTGTTGAAATTTTTGTTATCCAACTCTTCCTCTAAAGTCTCACTTTCTCTTACACTCTCTTCTTCTAAATTTTCTTCTTCTTTAGAACTTGAGATTGACTCCTTTCCTTGTTTCTTTTGTACCTGTTCAAAACCAAGACCTGTCTTGTTTGATGTTGGTTTTTGTGTCTTGATAATCTTATCCAAGTTCTTTGAGCTTCTTCCAAACCTATGTAACTTTTCCTTAGACTCTTTTACTTCCTTCCTTAGTGAAGCTACCTCATACTCTAATATTTCACACTCTAAAACCTTAGCTTCTAACTTCTCTTTGAATCTCCTTGTCTTAGCTATTGAGTTATTTAGATCCTCTATAAGCTTTCCTTTCTCTTCATCATATTCTTGAAATTTAAGCTTGAGTTTGGAGTTTTGCTTTCTTACCTCCCTTAATGCATCAAGGGCATGAATAAGCTCACCCTCAAGATCTACTTCTCCTTTCTCTGATTCTTCCTCTATTTGTTTGCCTTTGGGATCACCTTCATTATTTTCTAACTTATCTTCTATAGGATCACCTCCTTCTTCTTCTAGTGCCATAAGAATATTCTCTTCTGGTCCTTCAAGTGTATCTTCATATTCATCATCACTAAAACTGAATCCATTCCTTGTACAACTATCTTCAAGATGACCAAAGTTGCCACATCTAAAACACTTGAGAATCATTGGTGCCCTTTTTCTAACCACTTCTTTTTATTTTACCAGAAATAGAACTTCATCTCTATCATTATCTGAGGAACTATCATCACTATCACTTGAGCTTTTACCTGCCTTATCTGCATAGAAACTCTTCTTATGCCTTTGGAAAAACTTCTTTCCTTGTGTGCCTTGTCTATCCTTGCTTTTCTTTTGGTACCTATGTTTTCTTGTTTCCTTGTTCTTATGATCCTGTTTTTCTTCATCATTGCTATTTCTAGCCTCTGGACAATCAGATGCATAGTGACCATATTTTCCACAATTGAAACATCTAACTGATTTTGTACCTTTATATTTTCTTGAGTCCTTGTTCCTTCTACCATAGTTTGCTTCTTCATCACTGGATGACTCATTGCTCGAATCTGACTTCTTACCCTTTGTCTTCTTAGTAACTTTGAAGGTTGCTTCCTTCTGGGGAATAGGTTCCTCTTTTGTTATTATCTCAAATTCTATGAGAATGCCATGTAATTCATCCCTTGTCAAAATATCAATATCTTTTGACTCTTCTATTGCTGAAATATTTTCACTAAACCTTTTTGGAAGCGACCTTAGAATTTTATCACACACATCAGGTTCTGTAACTTCAAGCCCAAGTCCTTGCATGGAGTTAACAACCTCATCCACATGAAGTAGATATCCCACTATGTTTTCCTCATCCTTTATTTTTAGGTCTTCAAATGCTCTCTTGAAATTTTGCAATTTTACCCTTTTGACCTTTTTATCTCCTTCATATATGCCTTGCAACTTATCCCAAATTTCCTTTTTTGATTTGCAATACATAATATTTATAAAATCTATTTCATGTAAGCCCTTTTGAATTGCATTCATTGCTCTTGAATTGTAATGATGTAGAAGCTTACCATATTTATCTATAGGTGGAGTTGTCGATGGTGTGTATCCATTTTCAACTGCTTCCCATACTTCATTTCCAAGTGTCATTAGATGAAACTTCATCCTTGTGCTCCATAGTGTATAATTGTTCCCATCGAACAATGGTGTTGAATTTCCTGAGGATCCACTATGAGAATCCATATGTGTTCTTGTAAGCTTTTCCTTCAAGTTGTTAAACTTTTTTGAAGGAACCCGCTCTAATACCAATTGAAGAACACAAGCTTATACTAAGAGGGGGTGAACAATATAAGACCACTTTTTACTTTTCTTTCCCAATCAATATTATGCAATATATCAATGGCAATATCAATAGTAGTAATCAAAGCAATGCACAAATCACCACACACAATATAGACACCAATTTAACGTGGTTCACCCAATGTGGGCTACTCCACGGAGAAAATATTTCACTAAAATTTCCTCAACAAATCTCTTGGGAATCCTTTCCCTATTACAATGTTTATGGACCTCTATCCAAAGGAGACACCAATCCCCTAATCAAGTTCATGGATCTCTATCCATAGGAGAACTCCTTCTCCTCTGCTCTAGCTGGTGATCTTCTAGAAGAACTACTACCTCCACTGCACTGGCTTATGGATCTCTATCCACTGAAGACTCCTGCCCTCACTTAGAAGACTTATCTTCACTGCCCTGGCTAATGGACCTCTATCCACTGGAGATTATCATCCTCTATACTCTATCACCTCCAAAGCTTACTCTCAGCTCTATCTCAAATCTACACTAAACATAGTCCTTTGATCTAGAACAAATCTGCTTAATCTCTATCTTCAAATCTACACTAAACACATTCTTTTGATCTAGCATAAATCTACTCAATCTCTTTCCTCAAATTTGTACTAAACATAGTCCTTCGATTTAGCATAAATCTTCTCAATATCTATCCTCAAATCTGCACTAAACATAGTCCTTCGATCTAGCACAAATCTACTCAATATCTATCCTCAAATCTACACTAAACATAATCCTTCAATCTAGCACAAATCTACTCAATATTTGTCTCTAGTCTGGCACAAACCTATCCTCAAATCTACACCAAACTCTATCCTCAAATCTATCCTCAAGCCTTAACACAAATCTTGACTCAATCACAAATCAACTCTACTAGATCTGCCCCAAACCTTAACCCAAGGTTTGAACAAATCAATCAATCAACTCTGCTCTCAAGTCTTCTCAAAGACTTATCTCAAATCTACCTTGTAAGCTTCTACAAAAGCTCACACTAATCTATCCACAAGTCCTCTCTAGAACTTGTCCAATCTGCTCAACAAGTCTTCACCAAGACTTACCTCAAATCTTCTCAACAAGTCCTCACTAGAACTTGTCCAATCTACTCAACAAGTCTTCACCAAGACTTACCTCAAATCTGCTCAACAAGTCCTCACTAGAACTTGTCCAATCTCATAGAAACATATAGAGAATTGTTAGAGACTCAATATGCTTCACACTCACAACAATGCTCAATCACTTTCAATATCTCTTTTTACCACATAAACATATAGATAATTGTTAGAGACTCAATATGTTTCACACTCACAAACACTCAATCACTTCCAACCTCTTTCTCAAATCAATTCAAAATATAGAATAATTTGTTTCATAGAACTTGAACTTCCACTCAACCAAGCTCAATCACTTTCAATCTCTCAACCAAACACTCAATGAATGCTTATTCAACAATGCTTATCAAACAAACCTCACATAACAATGATACTCATGATTTTCCACAAACCCTAATCATGCACATGAAGGCTTACTCAATATTTCCAACAATGCTTATCAAACAAGGTTTCTATCATCAACCTTTATTCCAAAAAAACCTTTAAGCATTAATACAAAACCAAACTCAACAATGCTTACCAAACAATCCTTTTCACTCCAACTTAGCATTCACAACATCCAATCCAAAAATATTTTTCTCACAAGGAATATTTACCCATACCTTTTATTTTGATGGAGATATGTCTTCAAAACCTGTCTTAACCACAATCAAATTTTTCTTTACCAACACTAGGGTTAGGTTACCACAACCTCTCTCAAGATCTCCACAAAATAATTTTCTCAAAGATTATTTTTCATACAAAATAACAAATCCTTTTGTACACCTTATAATCTCCAAACTCACAATATTCAATTCAATAATTTCACCATAACACAACACTTAACAATTTTCCTTGCACACCTTATAATCTCCAAACTCACAATATTCAACTCAACAATTCATTAAAAACAACATGCATAGCAAAACCCTTATACACCTTATAATCTCCACACCTTATAAATTTCAATCACCCAAAAATAAAAATAAAAATATTTTAATTTTTCTTTACCTTATAACTCCCCTAAGCTCTTAACATCCACGATAATCTCAAAGCACTCAAATTTCAACACCAAAAATCGAATGACATACCTTTTGTTTGTTTTACCCACAAAAAGATCTTTGATGGATTCGACCATGTGACTTATGCTCTCCCAACGCCTTAGCTCCAAGCTAGGCCACAAAGTGGGCTGCACGCCCACGTGAAACTTAATGTGCACGCTGTCCAACTTAACCAATTGCCTCAAGAAATGCCAAGTAAAATGAACGATGGCTCTTCCTCCAAAACATCGATCGCGTGGATCGAACCACGATCTCCTCCATGTAAACCCTAATGCATTCCCAACTACCATCTATGCTACCATTGTTGATGGGAAGTCAAACCACCATGCGAGCTTTGTTGTTTGGATTTCCCTCCAAGCACTTTGAAATTCGAATTGTCCTCTTCTCTAACACAACGCTCGATATTCGCATTCGAAGGTGTGATGGAGACTTAGGAAATAGAAAACATTTCCTATATAAATACTTAATCACCTTTTGATTTCTCACGTCGGCCCTTTTTTCGAATTTAAAAATTCAAATTTAATTTATTTAAATATTAAATTAAAACCTTTGCCTTCTTTATTAATTTAAATTAAAATTTTAATCAAAGATTAAAATATTTTAATTTAAATAAAGTTGAAATAAAAAATAAATTAAACCTTTGAAAATTGCTCATGGGTCTTTTTAATTTGGACTTCATTTCTCTTCACCTTGTCATTTGGCCCGAAATATTATAATAATAAAATATTATTATTTAATTCAAGCTTGCTTCTCCTTTCTTGGGTTTTCAACCTTTGGGCCCTTTTTAGGCATATAATATTAAAAATAAATATTATATCCTATCCCTTTCCAAGACCTTCTTGCTTTTGGAAAAACCACTTGATGTCCTTAATGACGATGACATTAAACCAATATTCCTTTGACATCAATGACAACAAAACTACTCAAAATTTCCAACAATCTCCCCCTTTGTCATTGATGGCAACCCCTTTATTTTTACCATTCCTTTTTCTTTTTCAAAAGTTGTTTTCCTTGATAAATTGCTTTCCTTGACTGAATGCTCTCCCCCTAACTCAAATCTATCCCCCTTTGTCATCAATGGCAAAGGGTCACCTTTGGGGCTCGGGGTTAAGAATGAGATTCTTAGCTTAGGCCCTCCCCCACCTCCTCTTGAGGTGATTAATTTTGGGTTAGGAGTATTTCTACTCCCAGCATACACTGATATTTACCTTTGTCCACTTTCTTCCTCAACTAATTCTTCTGATTCTTTTGCCTATTCCTATTTTTGCTTGTCTCTAGAATTTTTGCTATACACCACTTTGTTGTGTTCCCATCATTATTACACTTATAAAACTAAATGTTGCTATTCCTTAAAGGTGCAAATGTCTTGGGATTTCTCTTGGTGAAGCCATATCCATTCCTATCATGAACCCTTCAATTTACTACCTTATGACCAGACTGATTACAAGAGTAGAAATACCCTTGAAAAAGTTGCCTATTTTTGGAACTTCCATATTCTTGTATTTCATGTGTCCTTCATTGTGTATACTTGTGCCCAAACCTGTGACATGAGAAGCATCGTCCATTGAAACTACCTTGCCTTGACCCCATTGGTCTCCTAGTTTCTTTTACCCTATGTTGGTTCTTGTTCCATTTGTTCCCCATTTGTGCATTTTTCCTTTCCTTGTTGAAATTTCTGTTATCCAAATCTTCCTCTAAAGTCTCACTTTCTCTTACACTCTCTTCTTTTAAAGTTTCTTCTTCTTCAAAACTTGAGATTGACTCCTTTCCTTGTTTCTTTTGTATCTGTTTAAAACCAAGACCTATCTTGTTTAATGTTGGTTTTGTGTCTTGATAATCTTGTCAAAGTTCTTTGATCTTCTTCCAAACCTGTGTAACTTTTCCTTAGACTCTTTTACTTCTTTAGTGAAGCTACCTCATACTCTAATATTTCACACTCTAAAACCTTAGCTTCAAACTTCTCTTTGAATCTCCTTGTCTTAGCTATTGAGTTATTTCGATCCTCTATAATATTTCCTTTCTCTTCATCACATTCTTGAAATTTAAGCTTTAGTTTTAAGTTTTGCTTTCTTAACTCCCTTAATGCATCAAGGGCATGAATAATCTCACCCTCAATATCTACTTCTCCTTTCTATGATTCTTCCTCTATTTGTTTGCCTTTGGGATCACCTTCATTCTTTTTTGACTTATCTTATTTAGGATCACCTCCTTCTTATTCTAGTACCATAAGAAGATTCTCTTCTGGTACTTCAAGTGTATCTTCATATTAATCATCACTAAAACTAAATCCATTCCTTGTACAACTATCTTCAAGATGACCAAAGTTGCCACATCTAAAACACTTGAGAATCATTGGTGCCATTTTTCTAACCACTTTTTTTTTTCCAAAAATAGAACTTCATCTCTATCATTATTTGAGGAACTATCATCACTATAACTTGAGCGTTTACCTACCTTATCTGCATAGAAACTCTTCTTATGCCTTTGGAAAAACTTCTTTCCTTGTGTGCCTTGTTTATCATTGTTTTTCTTTTGGCACCTATGTTTTCCCGTTTCCCTGTTCTTGTGATCATATTTTTCTTCATCATTGTTATTTCCATTCTATGGACAATCAAATGCATAGTGACCATATTTTCCATAATTGAAACATCTAACTAATTTCATACCTTTATATTTTCTTGAGTCCTTGTTCCTTCTGCCATAGTTTACTTCTTCTTCATTAGATGACTCATTGCTCGAATCTGACTTCTTACCCTTTGTCTTCTTAGTAACTTTGAAGGTTGCTTCCTTTTGGGGAATAGGTTCCTCTTTTTTTCTTAGCTCAAATACTGTTATAATGCCATGTAATTCATCCCTTATCAAAATATCAATATCTTTCGACTCTTCTATTGCTTAAATATTTTTACTAAACCTTTTTGGAAGCGACCTTAGAATTTTATCACACACATCAAGTTTTGTAACTTCAAGCCCAATTCCTTGCATGGAGTTAAAAACCTCATCCACACAAAGTAGATATCCCTTTATGTTTTCCTCATACTTCATTTTTAGGTCTTCAAATGCTCTCTTTAAATTTTGCAATTTTTCCCTTTTGACCTTTTTATCTCATTCATATACGCCTTGCAACTTATCCCAAATTTTCTTTGCTAATTTGCAATGCATAATCTTTATAAACTTTTTTTCACGTAAGTCCTTTTGAATTGCATTCATTTATCTTGAATTGTAATGATGTAGAATCTTACCATCATTATTTGTAGGTGGAGTTGTCGATGGTGTGTATCCATTTTCAATTGCTTCACATACTTCATTTTCAAGTGCCATTATATGAAACTTAATCCTTGTGCTCCATAGTGTATAATTTTTCACATTGAATAATGGTGCTAAATTTCCTGAGGGTCCACTCTGAGAATCCATATGTGTTCTTGTAATATTTTCCTTCAAGCTATTAAACTTTTTTGAATGAACCTGCTCTGATACCAATTGAATAACATAAGCTTATACTGAGATGGGGGTGAATAGTATAATACCACTTTTACTTTTATTTCCTAATCAATATTATGCAATATATCAATGGCAATATCAATAGTAGTAATCAAAGCAATGCACAAATAACCACACACAATACAGACACCAATTTAACATGGTTCACCCAATTTGAGCTACTCCACGAAGAAAATATTTCACTAAAATCTCCTCAACAAATCTCTTTGTAATCCTTTCTCTATTACATTTTCTATGAAACTCTATCCAAAGGAGACACCAATCCCCTAATCAAGTTCATGTATCTCTATCCATAGGATAACGCCTTATCCTCTACTCTTGTTGGTGATCTTCTAGAAGAACTACTACCTCCACTACACTGGCTTATGGATATCTATCCACTAAAGACTCCTACCTTAACTCAAAAGACCTATTTTCACTACCCTGGGTAATGGACCTCTATCCACTAGAGATTTTTTTCCTTTATACTCTATTACTTCCAAAACTTGCTCTCAGATCTATCTCAAATTTGCACTAAACACAATCCTTCGGTCTAGCACAAATTTTATCAATATCTGTCTTCAAATATGCACTAAACACGGTCCTTTGATCTAGCACAAATCTACTCAATATTTGTCCTCAAATCTACACTAAACATAGTCCTTTGATCTAGAAAAAATCTACTCAATATTTGTCTTCAAATCTGCACTAAACATAGTCCTTCGGTCTAGCACAAATTTTCTCAATATCTATCCTCAAATATACACTAAATATAGTCCTCCGGTCTATCAAAAATCTACTCAATATTTATCTCTGATATGGCATAAAATTATCCTCAAATCTGCACCAAACTCTATTCTCAAATCTATCCTCAAGCATCAACACAAAGTTTAACTCAATCACAAATCAACTCTGCTAGATCTACCCCAAACCTTAATCCAAGGTTTGAACAAATAAATCAACCAACTCTGCTCTCAATTCTTCTCAAATACTCATCTCAAATCTTCCACAAAATATCACACTAATTTATCCACAATTTCTCTCTAGAACTTATCCAATATACCCAAAACATCTTCACCAAGACTTTCCTCAAATATTCTCAACAAGTCCTCATGAGAACTTGTCCAATTTACTCAACAATTCTTCACCAAGACTTACCTCAAATCTACTCAACAAGTCCTCACTAGAACTTGTCCAATATCACAGAAACATATAGAGAATTGTTAGAGACTCAATATGCTTCACACTCACAACAATGCTCAATCACTTTAAATATCTCCTTTTACCAAAAAATATATAGATAATTGTTAGAGACTCAATATGCTTCACACTCACAAATACTCAATTACTTCCAACCTCTTTCTCAAATCAATTCAGAATATAGAACAATTTGTTTCACAAAACTTGAACTTCCACTCAACTAAGCTCAATCACTTTCAATCTCTCAACCAAACACTCAATGAATACTTATTCAACAACGCTTATCAAAAAAACCTCACATAACAATGATACTCATGATTTTCCACAAATCCTAATCATACACATGACAACTTACTCAATATTTCCAACAATGCTTGTCAAATAAGGTTTCTATCATCAACCTTTATTCCATAAAAACCTTTAAGCATTAATACAAAACCAAACTCAACAATGCTTACCAAAAATCCTTTTCACTCCAACTTAGCATTCACAACATCCAATCCAAAAATATTTTTCTCATAAGGAAGATTTAACCATACCCATTATTGATGGAGATATGTCTTCAAAACATGTCTTAACCACAATCAAATTTTTCTTTACCAACACTAGGGTTAGGTTACCACAACCTCTCTCAAGATCTCCACTAAATAATTTTCTCAAAGATTATCTTTTATACTAAAAAATCCTTTTGTACACCTTATAATCTCCAAACTCGCAATATTCAATTCAATAATTTCACCATAACACAACACTTAACAATTTTCCATGCACACCTTATAATATCCAAACTCATATTATTCAACTCAAAAATTCATTAAAAACAACATGCATAGCAAAACCCCTATACACCTTATAACCTCCACACCTTATAAAATCAATCACCCAAAAATAAAAATAAAAATATTTTAATTTTTCTTAACCTTATAACTCCCCTAAGCTCTTAACATCCACGACAATCTTAAAGCACTCAAATTTTAATACCAAAAATTGAATGGCATACCTCTTGTTTGTTCTTCCCACAAAAATATCTTCAACAGATTCGATCACGTGACTTATGCTCTCCCAACGCCTTAGATCCAAGCTAGGCTACTAATTGGGTTGCGCACCCATGTGAAACTTAATGCACACACTGTCCAAATTAACCTACCGCCTCACAAAATGCCAAGTAAAATGAATGATGGCTCTTCCTCCAAAATGTCGAATGCGTGGATCGAACCGCAATATCCTCCATGCAAACCCTAAAACTTTCCCAACTAGCATCTGTACTACTATCATTGATGGGAATTCAAACCACTACGTGAGCTTTGTTGCTTGGATTTCCCTCCAAGCACTTTGAAATTTTAATTGTCCTCTTCTCTAACATAGCACTCGATATTGAGGTCCAAGGTTCAAATATCGAGCCTCTTCGGACTGAACACTTGTCCCTTTCTTGGTGCTTTCAGCGGTGTAAAAGGTTTAAAATGATTGTGGCATGGTGGTTATAGGGGGGGGGAAGATGGGGGGCTTTTGGGGCTAACAACACAGAATACTATGGCGGCCATAAAAAGTTGGACAGCCTACCTGGATTCATGGCGGCTACCGATTCCACCATGTAAATTCAAAAAAAAAAACATAGCACTCGATATTCACATTCAAAGGTGTAATGGAGACTTAGGAAATTGAAATCATTTCCTATATAAACACTTAATCACATTTTGATTTCTCACATCGGCCCTTTTTTGAATTTGAAAATTCAAATTTAATTTATTTAAATATTAAATTAAAACCTTTTCCTTTTTTATTTATTTAAATTAAAATTTTAATTAAGGATTAAAATATTTTAATTTAAATTAAACCTTTAAAAATTGCTCATGGGTCTTTTTAATTTGGAATTCATTTCTCTTCACCTTGTCATTTGGCTCGAAATATTATAATAATAAAATATTATTATTTAATTCAAGTTTGCTTCTCCTTTTTTGGGTTTTCAACCTTTGGGCCCTTTTTAGGCATAAAATATTAAAAATAAATATTATATCCTATCCCTTTCCAAGACCTTGCTTTTGGAAAAACTACTTTATGTCCTTAATGACGATGACATTAAACCAATATTCCTTTGACATAAATGACAATAAACTACTCAAAATGTCTAACATTGACCTCAAAGATTCTTGCAATAAATCATGTTGTCCTGGGAATTGTAATGCATCATACATACTTGCTTTAGAAGGGCCCTTCTTCATTTCTTCCACTATATTGAAGGAAGGTGGATCAATGTTCTTCTTTATTTATTTTGTGAAGGTATCATACTTGTTTTTATATCATTGAGTTGCATCTATTCTCTGATGCTTGGTTAAATAAGGATAGCTTAACTTATTCTTTGCTTCTTCTTGGGTTTCAACTTCCTTCTGTGGGAGGGATTCTTTGCTTATTTTTGCCTCTGCTTTTCGAACTGGGCTTTGGGGAATATTTTCATGAGGGGCCCTTTTCTCAACTTGATTTCTTATAGCTTAAGGTCCTTTCAATGGGTTGAGCTCTTGGGGATCTACTTGTAGGGGTTTCTTTCTTGATCTTGTTAGAACAACAACTTGCTCTACTGAAGGTATCATAATATTATGGCCCTCTTCTCTAATCATGTTTACCTACCCCTTATAAGCCTTTTTTACTCTCTCAATAGCTACCTTCTGGACATAATGTTGATGGATCATGCATGAAGATTCACCATTTGGATCATTGCATGTAGAACACCATAAATCAGATTTTGTTGAAGAGCTGGTAGGTTCATTGTCATCGTTAACGTAAACCACATTTTATCTCTCCTAATTTTTGCTACTTGTGGGGGCTTGATCTCTTGTTACCTGTGGAAGTCTCCTCAGTTGAAAACTCCTTTCAGATTCTCTTATTTCCATTGAGGTCATCTTATTGGTCAATATCTTCATGGTTAATTGCATGTCTAATAGGACTACAAGTTGAGGATCAAGAGTTGGCAAAACAAATGATAAAAGGATTGACGTAATAGTGGGTAAGGTTGTAGGAGTAAGGGGTGCTTGTATTACCAAGATAGAAGGTTGTCCAGTCCATTTAGAGAAATTTGCATTGGAAATAGAGATAGGATTTGGAAAATTAGTTTTAGACTCTTGTGGGAAATCTAGGAAGATAGACATTTCATTTTTGGGGGGAGCATTTTGATAGTGATGATATCCTTGTGAGAGTAATATTCCATCATTTGGG
Organism: Wollemia nobilis; assembly: GCA_028583015.1. NCBI lineage: Eukaryota > Viridiplantae > Streptophyta > Pinopsida > Araucariales > Araucariaceae > Wollemia > Wollemia nobilis. The sequence continues at coordinate 8,137,979 of JAQPPZ010017081.1, read as the reverse complement.
ATATTTACCCTTTTCTACATTAGGTAGAATTTATTTACTGCATGGTAAAAAGTAGTTTGTTACTTTTTACCACTAGGTTATTTACTTTTACTATTTACCTAGTTAGTCATTGTTGTCAATTTGACTACGTTAGTTAGGTTAGTGGTTAGCTACCTTCTAGGGGGGATACCTCTTAGTGCGTTTGTTAGCATATTAGGAGATATTATTTTTTCTAATTTTATATATACCTACCTATGAATAAATTATTTCTAATGCTTATGGTTATGCTCTACTTCTAATATTAGTGTCAGATCCATGGGGTTTACCTGAGCACTCGGAGCAACTGAACAAGGCAGGAAACAACCCATTCAAGCTGGACCAGGGGCCCAAATATTGACACACGAGACCCCCTGGATAGGACCCACATCTTGATGCAACAAGGCAGACTAGGTAGAGGAATAAATTCCATGGGTTCCTCCTTCAAGCATGCACAAAATTTTTCAATTCTAATTATGGTTTGAAATTCATGCTAGATTATGTAATTTAATTTTTTTTATTACATTATACCTTAAGTCTTGGCACCAACTCAATGGGCATGTAAGCTATGCTCTGAGCCCCTGGACCCACCAACAGATTAACCACCTCCATAGTGGAGGCAAGCATCCCACTAGATCGATGATCGATGCACTCTGACCGGTGATTAGGCAACAGCTCCAAACCCTCGTAGTGCACTAGAGGGGCTGACTAAGAGTAGAAGTGCTCTCGATCATGCACTCTCATACCCCCAACATAGTACTCAAGGCACTAACTATTGAAAACTGATCAAGGGCATGAGCACCCTTGATCATGGATGATGTCATGCTCCTAGTGTAGTGCTCAAGGCACTAACGTAATGGGAGTGCTATTTGTCAATAGTTGATCAAGGGAAGGAGCACCCTCGATCAGGGGTGACCTCACACTCTCGGTGTAGCACTTATGGTGTTGATGTAACGAGATCAGACACCTCATGTGGGGGGATAGGACTCCTACGACCCTGATAGGACACCTATCAAACTGACCTAAAATGCACACCACTAATGCTAGAAACTAACGATCGTTGACAACCTCTAATGTTGACCTGTCAGCATGAATTTTGAGGTAGCAACATGGCAAGCTGACATGGAAAACTGACCTAGATGGCATGACTCCTGAGGTAGGATCTGACGTGGTGACAGATGAAAAACAGACCTAGACGGCATGACTACTGAGATAGGAGTTGACATGGTGATAGATGACATGACTCCCAAGGCAGGAACTAACATGGCTTTCTGTGATTTATACTAGGCAAAGTGACATGTCTCGTTGTGATTCACTTTGGGTGGATGAATGACGTGTCGTGATAGGCTTTGTACTACTGACATGTTAAGGTTTTGAAATCTCTAGTTTTGTACAACAAAAGAGGTGGTTGACTACCCGTAGATAGTCATTTATTAAAGGGTGATTTAGTCCTTTTAAAGGACTCAAGCATTGTTGCAGCGGTAATGTGGGACTAAAGTCCCAAGCACTTTTTTTCAGAGCACAAAGAAACAAAGGGAACCCAGTTCCCTTTGGTCCTCGTCAGGCAATGTAGCCCGACTAGTAAATCTTGCTAGTCTTGGACGCTCATCAGTGATCGACCGCAGATCGAGTCCCTTCGGTGTCATACCCCCAAGGTAAAACGTTTTTATTTCTTATTTTTTTAATTTGTTTCTTTTAAATTAATTTTTTTATATCTTTATTTTAATAATTAAAATATAATTTTTGTTTTAAAAAATTAATTTTTTATATAAATTGATTTTTTTTATAAAACATTAATTTATTTTTATTATTAAATTAAATTATATGATTAAATTTTTTATTTAAATTTTGCAAATTAAAGAGAAAAGGGTTATTTTTTGCAATTTACAAATCAAAGAGGGCTTTTGTTTTCTCCCAAAAAGGGGATATAAGACATTTAAGAGCACCATTATTTTTGCAAATTAAAAAGCCCTAAAATCTTCTCAAAACCTTGTTCATTTAGCGTACAATAAAGGATCAACCTTGACTTCTTTTTTGCCAAATTCTAACACAAGGAGACCTAAAATTTTGTAAAATTCAAAGGCAAAGTATGCATTTGTTTTCTCCAAGGGGGGATATAATACATGAAATTGCACATTCTATTTTTCAAAATTGAGAAGAAATTGAAGACCTTGGGTCCACTAAAACCAAGTCGTTTGTCAACTAGTTATGGAAGCCTTTCAAATGTGGGTCATGTGTCGACTTGTCTTGGAAGGAGTGCATATTTTTTAATTTTGCAAATCAATGGGGGAAGACAAGACATTGTACTTCTTTGTAAAATTGTAACACAAAGTGAGGAGCACTAAATTCAACCTTGTTAATTTTGCAACACAAAAAGGAAAAGCAATTATTTTATGCCACATTCTTCGCGAAATTGAAAAACAAGAGGAGACATAATATATCAAATTTTTTGCACAACACAAATCCAAATTTTGTTGCAAAAATTAAAAGGTGCATTTTCGATTTTACTCAACACCTTTATTGGCAAATTAGGTGCATTTTTGGTTGCATCCGACACCTATGTGATAAGAATTTTATGGGCATTCTTGTTTGATTATTAAATTATTTTTTGCAATTATAAGTCATAAAATCAAGAACACTCAAAATCCCAAAATTTCACATTAATTTGTGTAAATCATTGCATATGTTTAAAGCCAATTTTCCTTGATATTCTCTCCTAAATCAAAACCCCTATTTCACTCTTATTTGTTTGGCTTAATTTCCTAAAATTGATTAACCCTCTTCAAGAGGATTTTTTTAGGTAGGTGCCATTAAATATCTTTTCGAGTGAATTATCTTTTGGTACTCTTTTAGGGTATATCAAAATAAAGAACAAGTTTTTGTAAAATAAGGAACTTTGAAAGTAGCAATATTTTGCACTAAGGGGGATAATTCCTTTCTTCCTTCAAACAAAGATTTTGACAAGAGGGAGATAAAACTTATAAAGGAAATAAAAAATTAGAAGTCATCAACATTATACCTTTTTATTTTAGGCTTCATAATAGCAACCATGCTTGAAGTACTTGCAATAAGGAAGAATTATTTGGTGGACTTTTTTGATAAAATTGCCTAGGAAGCAAAGTTTTGCACAAATTGTAAAAAGTACAACCATGACACTGAATGGTGTTGGTTTCAAAACAAGAAAAATTAAAAATGACAAAGGCACATCATAGAAGCCATGTTTCTAGTGAATTTTATGATTCTTATTCTAATTCTGGTTCAAAAAGATCACACAATGTGCTCAAGGTTCAAACAACATTGTAAAGGGAAAATAAATTTGTCATCCTAAGAAAGCACCTTTCCAAAACCTCTTTTTAGGCTTCATAAATAGCATAAGTTTTTGTTTGAAGTACTAGCAATAAAGGGGTAATTGTACCTCTTTTTAGGCTTCATAAATAGCAAACTCTCTTTTTTTGAAGTACTTGTAACAAAAGGGGGAAATTTTCTAGTGTAAATTTTGCCTAGGAGGTAATCTTTGTAAAAACCTTCATAATGCTTCTTGAGTTGCACATCTTTTGCAATTAAGGGGGGATAAATAATTCTTTTCTTCACACATTTTTTTTGTAAAAAGGGAAGAAGACTTATAAGGGTGCATTTTTGACAGTGACCGACACCTTAATCACACTTCTTTCAAAAATTTCATTACAACATGTTTTGCAACAAGGGGGGAACTTATAAGGGTGTGTTTTTGACAGCAACCAACACCTTAGCTACCTTATCAAAACTTTTGCAAAATCATATTGTAACCAAATGAACCTCGTATGAAGTGATATACTCTACTACACCTAGCGGTTGCAGCGGCTAGTTACCCATGCAATTCGGTTGGATGACAAGATTACAATAAGGACATTCATTGATATGAAGACAAAGTGAGGAATGACCCACTTTTTTCTTAGGAGTAGCCAAAGCACTGTGACAGAGCAAGAACCAACAGATCGACATCTTTTTCACTATATTGGGATAGTTATATACATTACCCAAATAATGTAATAAGGGGTGATGTTAGAGTAATATTCCATAATTTGGGATATTTACCCTTTTCCTACATTAGGTAGAATTTATTTACTGTATGCTAGAAAGTAGCTTGTTACTTTTTACCACTAGGTTATTTACTTTTACTATTTACCTAGTTAGTCATTGTAGTCAATTTGACTATGTTAGTTAGGTTAGTGGTTAGCTACCTTCTAGGGGGGGCAACCTCTTAGCGTGTTTGTTAGCATATTAGGAGGAGATATTATTTTTCCTAATGTTATATAAACCTACCTATGAATAAATTATTTCTAATTCTTATGGTTACGCTCTACTTCTAATAATCCTTTTCTAATTTTAGAGCTTCTTGAAAAAAAATTGGGAAGGTGAACACTTGCGACTGTCTTATAACCATGCTTATATTTGAATTGAAATCTCTTAGGTAATAATACATTGCTTTTTAATTTGTTGGTCTCAACCCATAGGGTACCCTCTACCAAGTACGACTGAATCTAATGTTGAAATTGACTATCTCTTCTTGAGCATATTTTTTAATGATAGTAAACTGATTGAGTAGAGAAAAAGGATTAGCCTATTGATTGAACTCTTCTACCAACTTACCAGCAAGCTAGACCTAGGTGGCTATAGTTCAATTAGGAAGAGCCCTATACTAGTAGAGCATTTTTTCTTTCAGATAGATGACTAACAACCATATCATCACATATTCTTCTATAATATTGTGGATTGCTACTAAGGAGGCTATATCTTGACAATGTTCATAAATTTTTTTTCATATACCATCGTATTCAGGTAATGTTTTCAAAAATTTTGTAGAGATTTGGGTTTGGATCACTAGATTCAAGGGCCCAAATGATTCCATGTAGGGTATGGTAGATTGGATTTATTTATGGCCATTATAGCTACTCTACCGATAGATATTAGAGTAGTATGAATGGATATGCTTAAATATCCATTAGTAGTGGTACTAGGGAGAGCTACAAAGGCAATATTTATCAATCCCATGGTAATAGTAGAGGAAGAAGTCATTCAAGCAGAAATGATTGGATTAACTCTAAGGCTACCAAGATGTAATTCAAAGAACTCAATGGGATCTTTCAAATCTTTTCCTTAAGACTGGTTTTCATATGTCTGGGTATTCAACCACTAAATGGATAAAGAATTTTCAATGGGTTCCTCCTTCTTATTAGATATTGGAAGTTCAGGGAACATCGTTCTACATCATCTAGTTGTATGCCTAAAATTATTACATTTGTAATAAATGATGTTGTAGTCCATGAGAGGTGCAAATGAGTTGAAATTCCTCTTGGTAAAGCTAAAATTATTCTTAGCACAAACCCTGTAATTCACATATTTATGACCAAATTGGTTACATTAGAAACAATAACCATCGAAGAAATATCAAAACATGTTTGATTGCCTTGGAGGATATTACCACATGGTTCTCTCATTGTTGTTTTTGTGATGGAATTTGTTCCTTTATGATGCTTTATTTTCTTCCTCCTTAATGCTTCCACTTCTCAACACATCAGTATAGGTCTTAGGATCTTCTTTAATTATTTTATTTGATGCCTCTATTCCTTTTGACCTTGACTCTGCATTTTGTTTCTTTTGACTTTCTTCAAAACCAAGTCCAAAATTTATAACCAAAGATCTATGTGCTTTGATAATATCATTCACAATTTTTGTGCTTTTCTCAAACTGATGTAGATTATCATTAGATTATTCCACTTCCTTCCTTAGAGAGACAACTTCATGTTTCAATTTTTTACATTCCAACTCCTTTGCCTTTAACTGCTCAGACATAATCTCTTCAATTCAATTTATCTCTTCAATTTTCACTTATAAGTTGGTGAGGTCTTGCGAAAGCTTTGCCTTTGTCTCCTCATCCTCTTGTACTTGAATCTTCAATCTTGATTTTTTCTATCTAAACATTTTCAACTCTTCAAGAGCAACAACAATTTCCTCTTCTATGTCAACTATGGCTTCCTCTTCATCTTTTAGATCTTTCTCTTCTTCTGGATTTTTGATAACAAGAACATCTTCTTCCTCTTCTATGGCAAAAAATATGATTTCTTTTTTTTCACTATTGGAGTGACTTTCATCACTGCTGCTGGAAGAAGTACTTGCTTCTTCAACATAAAGACTCTTTTGTATCTTTGAAATATCTTCTTCTCATGCTTACTTTTACCATACCTATTTTTCTTTTCATGAAAAAAATTTCTTTCTTTCTTTTTATCGTATTCCTTTTCTTCTTCACTACTACTATTTCCAGCTTATGTACAATTAGATGCATAGTGACCAATGTTACCACAATTAAAATATTTCACAAAATACATACCTTTGTGTTTTCTTGGACCCTTCTTATTTCTTCGCACAAAGCTAGTTTCTTCTTCTCTGCTTGATTCTTGACTTGACTTTGGTTATTTATTCTTTATCTTCTTTTAAGCTTTAAATGTAGCCTCACATTTATATGTTTGATCTTTTTTAGTCCTCATATCATAGGCTGTAAGAATTTCATGTAGCTCATCCATGCTTAAGGTTTTAAGATCCTTCATTTCTTCATTCGTTGATACCTTTGCATCAAATTTCATGGGAAGTGCCCTTAATATTTTTTGAACAATCTTAGAGTCTTCAATACTTTCTCCAATACCACGAATAGTGTTGACAACTTCATCAATGTGGAGCAGATATTTGGCAATATCTTCCTTATCTTTCATATTCAAGTCTTTGAACTTCCTTCTGTGGATTTGAAGTTTTGCCTTTTTAACCTTGTCATATTCTTCATATTTTATTTGTAACTTGTCCCATATTTCTTTTTATGAGGTGCATTGCATGACTTTCACAAACTCGGATTCACATAACCCACTTAATATTACATTCATAGCCTTGGCATTGTTTTCAAACGGTTTCTTTTTGTTTTGATCCATGGGAAGAGTTGTAGGTGGTGTGCACATATCCTTAACAAATTGCCATATATCATAGCCATGTACCATCAAATAAGTTTACATCCTCACACTCCAAAAAGCATAGTTAGTTCCATCAAACAATGAAGCCCTATTTGATAAAAAAATCTTCTTAGTGAGTCATGTATGTTCTTGTAAGATCTTCCTTCAAGCAATTAGGCTTTCACGAAGGAACCTGCTGTGATACCAATTGAAGAAACACATGCTTATACTGAGAGGGGGTGAACAATATAAGATAAACTTTTCTATTTTCTTTTCAAAGCAATAAATTTAAATAATATCAATACAATAATGAAACAATGCACAAAATACCATACACATAAGAGATAAATATTTTACGTGGAAACACCCTCTCGAGAGAAAACCATGAAAAAATATTACTTATATATTTCTTCAATAAATTTTGTGGGCACCAATCCCCCATACAAGTTCATGGACACTAATCCACAGGAGACACCAATCTTCTCTTTTAATTTTGTGGGCACAAACCCATAGGAGACACCAATCCCCTATATAAGTTCATGGACACCAATCCATAGGAGATACCAATCCCCTAATGCAAGTTCATGGGCACCAACCCACAGGAGACACCAATATCCTATACAAGTTTGTGGACACCAATCTATAGGAGACACCAATACCCTATCCAAGTTCAAGGGCACCAACCTACAAGAGACACCAATCCCCTATACTCAATTTTATGGGCACCAACCCATAGGAGACACCAATCCCCTATACTCAAGTTCATGGTAACCAACCCATAGGAGACACCAATCCCCTATACTCAAGTTCTTCTCCAAAAAATAATCACAAACACTACTCAAATTTGTTCCCAAATTTGCTCACAAACATTGCTCAAATCTGCTCCTAAATCTTATCACAAACACTGCTCAAGTGTGCTCAACAATATGATCCAAAACCCTGCTCTTACTCTTTAAATTATTCCCTTTTCTTGAGTTTTCTTTCTTCAAACCAAAATATATTCTACCCAAAAAAAATTTAACCTATTGAACATATAAATGATGTACTTATGTAGGAAGCTTCAAATGACCAAACTATTCTTTACATTCATCAATTCTTTCACTTCCACATGTCTCACATTTATTACGTTTTAAAGGTAGATCTAGTCTAGCACTTGATAACTGACCTTGTAAATGCTGATTTGTAACTATCTTGTGCACCTTTTCTTCTTCTTGTAGATATTTGAAATGTCCTTCCTTTTCAATTGGATGCTTGGGTGAATATGTTCACTAATCCCCTTATTTTATCCTTGCATTATGTGACACCTCTAACACTTCAATGAAAATCTCTTAACATATCTGAAATACTTAGAACACCAATCAACTTGCCTTAATAGTGAATTTCATGGGTATGAGCTACAACACCATGCTCATCACCATCAACCTTGCCAAGGACCTTCTCTACATTCATGCTAATTCCTTCACCCTCATTCTTATCTTTGAAAGTATCTCAACTGTTCAACTACTTCAATCTACCGCAAACCTCTTCATAGTTGCAATACTGACGTCGTCTATTTTCCAATGTGTGTATTAACCTTGCATTTTTAATGCGATGAATACAAGTGTTGCGGATGAATTCCTTTCATATAATCTCCTTCTAAACTTTGTATTTCCTCCTTTTAAATGTAACACATTCCATATCATAACTCCCTTGTGGCTCACTTTCAAAACTTGTACATCCACTGGTTATCTTCTCTTATACCTACGAACACAATAGACACTCCAATCTCTTCTTGCACATCGCCTTAGGGTATTGAGCGATATCCTCTCCTATGACTTCAAGTTTGTAGTTATAATGCTTTTACTTTATGTTTCTCACCACCTTCATTGGCTTTTGTATTATTGTGACATAGTGTAGTGCTTTCCTTCATCAATAAAGCTATTACCTTTGTTTCCCTTTACCACATATGCTTTGGAAATGTTTTGATACCAACACTAGTGCAAATATCCTTCAGCTCCAACACATGGTAGATCATGAAATGAAAGCAACAACCAGCCTCCTCTATCAGTATCTTTTCCACAATATCTTGTTGCAGGTTTTTCTTAACAAATATGAAACAAGGAGATGTATTATGCTCTCAAACTAAATGTGCTATCCACACATCTTTGGTCTTATCGAGGAGCTCTGAAAATATTTACTTTAGCCTCTATTTTGTTAATCTTCTTCCTGCTCGTTTTCTACTCTTTTATCTCGATATCATGTGTTTGTTTCATTCATTGAATGTAAGCTAATGTGTGTCCTATCTTGTCATTCTTCTTCTTGATCATCGTATGCATCAACTTCTATTTTAGAACTTGTGCAATGTCTCGCACGAGCTCTCACATTCAGTTTCCTAGAAAAGCAAACGTTACTTCTCCTTTGAACCTAAAAAAAATAGTAGCAATCTTCTTCAATGGTGGTCATGCTCCAATATACCTATTGTCGTGATTCATTTTCATTCACCATGCTCCCTTCCTTTCACCACTATAACTTCTCACCCACTACACCAGATATCAAAGACACACACGATCAAAAATATTTATGTTTAAAATGTTTTTGGCTTTGTATTTATACACATATTTTCACCACTTGCTTTGGTGCTCAAGATGTCGGCTCATATATGCACTCATAATAATATTTCAACCTTAGCCATGGGTAAATATTTTCCTCCTCAATAATAATTTTTCAACCTTAGGCAAGGGTAGATATTTTCCACCTCAATAATAATATTTCAACCTTAGGCAAGGTTAAATATTTTCCACCTCAATAATAATTTTTCAACCTTAGGCAAGGATAAATATTTTCCTCCTCAATAATAATATTTTAACCTTAGCCCATTGCACACTTGGAAATATTTAAATCTTTAATTTAAATATTTCAACCTTTGATATTACATCACCCTTGAAGAGAATATATTTGCCTTGAATAATTCATCCAAGCTCTACTCAAAGTATGTTTGCCTTGATTACTTTGCCCAAGCACACCATCGTGCCTTTGACATCAATGACAACTTCTAACAGTTTTATATTTTGAACGAAGTCACCAGGTGATTTAAAACTTGAACAGGACAAATATAAACATCATAACTTTGAACTGTAAAGATAGTGGGATTCAGTCCCACTGGGCATGCCAAAAATTGTTGGTGCAAAATATTCAGTCCTTGTGGTTACGTTTGCACCCAAGACTTTTCCAACATTGAATGACCAAGTTAAAAATAGAGTATACCTAGTTATATATCTAGATAAATTTAGTTTCTATTTTAGTTATGGAAAAATGGAAGGAGTAGAATTCTTAAAGAGAGAGAAATATAGCTATTGCTAGATCTTTTAAAAGGGTACAAATTAGACAAGGAAATGAACACCAACTTAGAAGCTAATCATTCTTTAAATATCTAAATGGAAACAACCATTTCTTTGATGCAGATAAATATTAAATCAACCACTAAACCACATAAATCATCAACTCTAGAACTATTGAATCTAATATGCATAAATCCAGAGAAAAATAATTAATGCAACTCACATTCCATATAGCTTGAATAGAAGTATTGATTCATTCATACATACATTGATTGCACATTTTGAACCAAAAGCCAAATAGGGAGTTTATATTATTGCTTTATCAAAATTCTTGCATACATTTGATCTTGTAAATTCCTAAGGGTCGAACCTTTTTAGAGTGCACTCATACTATATATACATTCCCTACATATGAAAATATCAAAGTTTGTTACAATAATACACCAGCTGGCTTATTTTGGTGAGATGTTGAACATCGCTTATTGGCCCAAGAAGAATTAACATAGTGGATTTTCTAATAGAAATAGGTTAGGATATGATTCTTAGGTTACCACCTACTCATGTCAATCCTCTAAAAATGTGGTTGCCCAGCTGTATTCTACTCTTCTATTTCTTGAGCCCTTGACCCACAAAAACAAGGCTAGTCAAGAAATCTCGATGTTTTTCACCTTCTAGATCCTTTCTAGCTATCGATCCATGAAAACAAGGTTGGTCAAAAAATCTCGATGCTTTTTGTCCTCTAGCTCTTTTCTAGCTATCAAACCACGAAAACAAGGCCGATCGAGAAATATCAACTCTTTTTCGCTTCCCACACTCTTCTAGCTATCGGCCCATGAAAATAAGGTTGGTCAAGAAATCTTGATGCTTTTCGTCCTCTAGCTCTTTCTTGGCTATCATCCCACAAAAACAACGTCAGTCGATAAATCTCTATTCTTCTTCACTTCCAACACTCTTCTAGCTATCAACCCGTGAAAATAAAGCCGATCAAGAAATCTCAACACTTTTCGGCTTCCAGCTCCTTTTTGGATATTGACCTATGAAATCAAGGTCTATCAATAAATCTCGATACTTTTTGACTTCTAGCTCCTTTTTGGTTATCGATCCATTAAAACAAGTCCAATCGAGAAATATTGACTCTTCTCTATATTTCAAAAATTTTGGATACCTCTTCATTCCTCTTAGTGTAGTCATTTTGACCTCCAGGGCTAAAGTGAGACATTCACGTACCCATCTAATTTGGCATGGCTTGTCCTATTCAACATGCACATACCCTTAGGTTTGCATGGCATAGATTTTTAGAAATGGGATGAAAATAGGCAAATATGCCTAGTAGTAGATTGGACTCATACATTGAGAGAAAGTACATCACATTTGTAGTGTAACAAAGAATTCTTGGATCATGCACTTGTTGAAATTACTAGGAGTTTCCCATGTATTATCTTAGAGGCTAAATATAGGTTAAGATGGAAGTAGTGGGAATTGGGTGACTGGTGCTCTTTAAAAGAAGTAACAATAATCAAACTATATGGTTTCCTAGGTACTCTATACCTACTCCCATATTATATTATGATTGGATTTTTATCTTGGAATTTTATAGGCAGATTCGTATAATAGAAAATTATTTTTATGTTGGGATAAATAAAACTATCATTTTTTACTTCCCATTAAATTTGAATACATCATTATGTTAAGAGTGAGAAGGATTAATATAAAGTTTTAGATGAAAAGCTTGGTGCACTATAGCTTCCACTTGTACCTCATAGATGGCTCTATGACCCAGAGAGAATTTTCAAAGCTAATTTGGTAGCTCTAAATAACAAGCCTCTACTATTTGAGCATTTATCAATGATTAGCATCGAGAGCTTTGGGAATCTAGCTAATGATCAAGAATCATAGTTAGATATCCTAAAGATGCAAGAAAGGCCACCATGGAGGACGTGTTATGATTATAAGTGTATCTTTGATTCTAAAAGAAATAATTACCAAAGGATAAGCTTTGAGATTATATAAATTATTCAATATGAATTTATCTAGGAGGAGCACAAGATACATGAATGGTAGATTTTACACTCTGAACAAGACAAAATCAAAGGATCCTATCCTAACGATGCTGATAAAAAAATTATCAAGAATTTTTATGCAAATTACATTAGCTGGACAAAGAAACATGAGAAAGAAATATTTTAAAAATATATATATTAGCAAACTCCAAGGAGGAAATAGAAAAAGAAGAAATGAATGTAGTAGTTCAACCTCAGTCATAAGTAGTTGCCTTAGTAGGCTATGATGATTTTGAAGAGGAAACAATATCTAATTTCCAGCAAAGACAACAAAGCAAAGTCCTTATAGCAAACCCAATTTCCATGGAAGGTGTAAATCAAAGGATAGAAAGGCACACTATACTAAAATAATACAGTTGTCTAGCCCTCCTAAAATTTTTAGGGTATATTCAAAAACTCAACCAAAATCCTCTCAAAAAAGGCCTAAGAAAGGAATAAAATGAAAAGGCTAACCAAGCCCTGTAAATTCAGAAGTATAAATGGCAAATATTATGAGGCAACAACTGCAACAAGAGATACATAGAACCAAAGCAACAATTGAAATAGTTGAGGTCGAGGAGGCCAAGAAAAAGATGTTGGAAGTAGTCAAGGCTGAAATATCCAAAAATATGGAGATAAATCTAGAAGTACAAGGAACAACTAAGTCCCCTAAAACTATTCCTACTCAGTCCTTACCTTCTCATTATTCCATTCAATATTCTTCCTCTCTTGAAATCATATCAATACCATCCTAACCTCCATTGCAATCCCACCAACCACCAGTACCCCCCTAATGCAATTCTCTAAATGAAACCTCCATCCTATCCCCTACACAAATGAGGCCAACAATCCAAGAGAGCTTCACCCCCATGAAAACCAGCATTCTCTTTTCATATCCCTTATCAAGTTTTGCTTCATTCTTAAATACCTCTACTCCACCCATTGCATTAGAATATCCATTGTTGAAGGTATTCTCTATCATCCAAGATGTAGAAGATAATAAGTGAAAGTGGAAAAGGAATAGTAGCATCAAGAGAAGGCTAAAGAAGGAGGCATGATAACATATGATATAGTAGAGCCAATAAGTAAAGAATAGGTAAAAGTGATTACATGACCAAGGATAAATAATATTGTTAAATAAATAAGGATGGAGGATTACCAAGTTGAAGTGTAAATACAACATATATGCAAAATCTTAAATATAGAGATGCTCCAAGAAATTCACATCAAAGAAAATACACTTTCTACAAGGAAATAGATCAAAATAAAAAATTTAAGTTGTTGAAAAGAAGATTGAATCCCTTGAAATTAGATGGGAAAAGAAAAATCTTGAACAATATGCGCTCAAACAAGAGATTTAGGATTTGAAGTGGATCATTGATAAGTCCCCTATAGAATAGTAGTTGCAACAAAATGATGAAATAATCCTAAGCTTGGAGAAGGAGCTAGAAGTAGCTAGGAGTGAAATGCAGTGAAAAAATGTAATGTTGCAAGAACTAAAGGCCAAGTTGCAACAATAAGAGGAACTCCTTGCTACTACTCAAGCAAATCTAAAATAGGAAAAATAGGAACCTCGTAGCTAAGAAATATCTAGAGATCTCCTTAAAAAAATTAGAAGGCAATACTGGGAGAACATTAGAGAGGCAACCTTATAGACTTGTCATCCCTTTGTCACGAAGATCAATAAAATTGCCAAGGTGATCCTAAAGAAAAGAGGGAATTTGAGAAGGGTAAAATAGATCTGCTCAAAAAGGTTAGAGAAGCACAAGTTGCCAGAAGAATGCTAAGCTATAGAGAACAACACCCTCTTGTAGCAAATCAAAAGGAAAGATATCTAAATAAATGTAGATTCTCTATTCATCAGGTGAATGTAGGCAGTGAATTAATCCAATAAGGGAAGTGTTTAACATACTCAAGAGGGAATCTAAAGAAATGAGCAGAGCTAGTAAATAAATAAAAGTATTGGGCTCTCTAATATTCTTGGATGAAAAGGTATAATTCTATAAACAGGAGCAAATTGGCTAGCTACTTGACCAACAAATCAATGATGAAAGTGAAGTTGATTCACTTCCAAAACCACTTGTGATGAACTAGGTCTTTTCCATGTTTCATAGGCTTTCTTATCTCCTAGCCAAATCTGAAGAAATAACCAAAAGATATAGCGATCCATCTTGTGAAAATTAATACTAGTTGCAATATATTCTTTGTAGGCTTAGAGGGATTCTTGTTCCTCTCCTAGATACATGCAATAATATGTGCTAATTTTTTTATATTACAACCACCCTACCAGCTTTGATAATAATAGAGAAAGGTCAAGCAGCTCAGGCAATGATACAACAAGGTGAATCATCACGTGCCCCTTGGGAGAAGGACCTGAATAATCAAGCGAGTCGGTTCACTCTCCAACAATAGGATATGTATAGTAATATTGTGGTTGGATAGTTCTTTTTTATTTTTTGTACAAATTTTATTTTTGTACATAGTGTACTTTTGACTCCATAGCCCAACGGACAAGACTAGAAAAATGAATGAGAATATAGAACTATGTTAGATGCATGTCATTAGATACTCCATATTGAGTATAGCTCATGGTTAAGTGTACAATGACTAAATTAAAGTAGCTCAAGGCACTTACTTCACACAATTTTGAAAGGATAGAGATAAAAGTCAACTTGAGAAAGAAGATTGTGCAATTATGATCAGAATACCAACTGGCAATGTCGGTGCACAAAACTTGTGCTATATAAATATGTGCTTGCCCCAAAGAGTAAAATATATGCTTTTTAGTTTGATAATGGATCTAAAGGTAGAAATGATTATTTGCATGGCTACGAGAGAAAAGCAAACAAGGTTCTTGCTCAATTGTGTAAAAAGGAGAAAAAAGCAAAAAAATGCAGCTTTCCTAAGGCATATTTCCTATACTTTAAACAACTACAAGCTATGGTGAAGTTTTCTCATGGAGATTCATTTTTGTGGGGGTGTATCATATTCTAGGTATCCCCATGCATCTTATCTCCCTATTTTCTTCTATTTATTTTCATATAATCACCTGTAAACTATGCCACAAACTCCATCATCTACATCTCCATTAGCCTATTGTTTTTCTTTTTTCTCAATGTCTATTTCATAAGATAATGTCCCTATCCTTATCCTCAGCCATATCTTTCATGCTACTATTTTACCTCCTTTTTGCATGAGATTTTTGTATATATGTACATATTTGTTTAAACAATACGTCTTTCCTTCCCTGTGGTATATCGATATTATGTCATATTCTCCATTATCTCTAGCCAATCTATTTTCCATTTCCTATCATAAGTAAAATAAGACCTATCTACATTCTCATTTTCTATAAGTGAAAATATCCTGTGAGTCATCACTAATATGGATAATTTTATTAACCACCCACATGTATATCATGTGAGATAGTGAAAGGTGACAGTATTAACACCCTATGGATAAATATTCAAGAAAATTGTCCAATTTTGGAAGTTGTTGGACATTTTGCACTCAAGAGATCAGTCAATGGGTAAAAAACCCTATCACCTAATAGATGCTCAAGAATGCAAAATTACCTTAAGTATGGAAACTGTTGGAGATTTGGTACCTCCAGCAGCAGTAAACAAATTCCAAAATCCCGTCAGCAGTAGCTAGCAAGGCAAAGGGTAAAATTTTCTAAGTATAAAAAGCATCATATATTTTGTACCAAGGAATCCTCACAAGGAGGTATAAAATCCCCATTTCCCAACAAGTGGTGTGAGGAGTGATCCAAATATTTGGTACCTCCAGCAACGATAAATGAGTACCAAAACCTCATCAAGCAGCAACTAGTAAGAAACATGAAAATGACTAAGTATGGATGTTGCTAGACATTTTGTACTGCTAATGACAGTAGTGGGGGTCCCAAAGTATGTCTCTTGGTAGTAGAGGAATATTGCAAAATTTCTAGATTATGGAGACCACCAGACTTTCTATATAATCAACATCAATAGGGACGAACCAAAAGTCCATCACCTATTCAGGAGTAGGTAAAGGATAAAATTGGTTAAATATGGGAAGCATCAAATATTTTGTACCAAGGAAGCCTCATAAGGAGGCACAAAAACCCTATAACCTAGAAAGTGGTGTGAGAAGAAAAATCACCTGAGTATGGATATTGTTGAATATTTGGTACCTCCAATAATGATGAATGGGTACCAAAATCCCATCAGGTAACAACTAGAAAAAAATATGAAAATAGCTAGCTATGGAGGTTGTCAAAAATTTTATATTGTTGATGATAGTAATGAGGGTACCAAAGTCCATCTCTCGATAGCAGAGCAATATAGAAAAATCACCTAAGTATGGAAACCACTAATGATTTGGTACCTCTAGTAGCAGCAGATGGGTTCCAAAATCTCATCAGGAATAAACTAGCAAGGCAAAGGAGAAAAATGGATAGGTATGAAAAGCATCAAACATTTTATACCAAGGAAGACTCACAAGGGGGTATATAAATCTCATCGCTTGGCAAGTGGTATGAGGAGTGAGCCAAATATTTAGCACCTCCAACAATGATTAACATGTATCAAAATATTATTATTCAACAACTAGCAAGAAACATAAAAATGATTATGGACGTTTTCAAACATTTTTTATGTTGATGATAGTAGTGGGGGTCCCAAAGTCCATCCCCCGACAACAGAAAAATATTTCAAAATCACCTAAGTATGGAGACCATCATACTTTCCGTATTTTTAGCATTAGCAGGGAGAGACCAAAATTTTATCACCTAGATAGGAGTAGGTAAAGGAGAAAATTAGCTAGGCATGGGAAGCACCAAATATTTTGTACCAAGGAAGCCTCACAAGGAGGTATAAAAACCTCGTTGTCTAATAGCTTCTCAAGAATACAAAATAGCCTAAGTATGGAGACCATTACATATTTGGTACCTCCAGCAGTGATGAACAGATACCAAAACCCGATCGCTTGACAAAGAATATTGAAAAGGCCAAAATTTTCTAAGTATTGAATGCATCAAATATTTTGTACCTCCTTGGTTAGCTAATAGGTACCATTTTTTTATCTCCCTACAAGGAGTAGACAAAGCCCAAATTTATTTAAGTATAGAAAAAATCAAAAATTTTACACCTCCAATGACAGCAAAGGGGTACCAAAACCTTGATGCTTAACAATCAAATGGTTGTAGAGAAACTAATTTCCATCACCCGACAACTATAAGAAATCACAAAAGAGAGATGTACAATGAAAATTTTCCAACCAAAAATAGGTTGGTAGGCAACACTTAGAATCCTAATGTTGCATGGAGTAAATGGTCATTGTCATAGCAAATCGACCACTTTGGATGTGTTGTCAGAGCACTCTAACAACCTGGCTATTCATTGATATACATGTGAATGAACGATCATATGAGAAATAACTGCAAAATATTTTTTTTAAAAACTCCTAGGGAGCAGATGTAGACAACAAAGTCATCTCTTTAAATGAAGCTTAATCAATCCATATCAGCAAGTCATGACTAGTTGGTTATAATAGGTCTATTGCCAAGCATGTGTGAGGATTGATAGGATATCTAACACAACAACATCCATTCTCAAGGCAATGAAGAATCAGATAATAGAAGGCATTGTAAAAGTTATATATACTAGAATACAATAGGTTATAGAGGTTGGCTCTTAAGCTTTTATAATTTACATTGATGTATGAAAATGTCAGATGCCCTTGAGAAAATAAATACTGGATTATTGTTTGGCCTCTTGTTCAAATTATTGCAGAAAATGTATGCATAAATAATTTATCATTTATGTTGTTATCTAGTTGACTGAATGTGATGGTTATTTTGCTTCCTAGATTTTTTAGCATTTTTATTCTCTAGTTCTAGAATTATAGCATAATAGTTTACTATTTGAATGAATAAAATAATCTATAAGTAGAAGTAACAAGCTAGTCTGTTAGGCAATCTATTTATAGCTTAATCGCATAACTCTTCATGCATAATGTATATTGATGTGGTTGAATTTGTACTGATATAATTCTAGTTGTCTTACTTTCATTTATTTCTACACCCTTTTCACCCCTAGTTCAAGTAGTTAGATCAAATTTGAAGGAACTGGCCTACTCCAGAGGTTGATATTTGAAGCTTCATATCTTCAAGGTCATCTAATTTTGGTCAAAATCTCAATGTGTAGAATTTAACCTTAGGTAAATTTTTAGACCAACAAGAAGGTGCTATGTAAGGACCTAATTTATTAGAGGTGTTTGATTATAATCTCCTAGTTGTCCAAGTAAACATAATTGATCCAAACTAAAATCTTGAGGCATTAATTATTGTTCAATTGTTAAAGCCTCACTATATGCTATTGACAAGGATGTGATTTGAGGAGTTCTCACAAACATGGAAGTTAATGGATCCAAAGCTCTAAAGTACATTTGGATGGTTGCTTCCTCTCTGAGGGTATAATGTATCACCAACCTAGAGTATAATTTATGGAACCTAGTGTGAATAGTCTTAGGGTTTCATTAGGTTAATAGTAGGTTTGATGTGTTCATTTTGTGTTTTAATCATTCAATTCCTAGGTTTGACCAAGATGAATCTAAACTATTCTATATGCCAATGCTGATTTTATGAATACATAAAACATGAATAAATGCTAAACACAGAGAATATGCTAAATAGGACAGAACATACCTGATTACGGATGTCTGATGAAGATTCTGAGTCTTGTAGCAGTCCAAATCATCTCAAATCATATGTAATCATATAGAATTGCATAGAATCATCTCAGATCTCAGTCGGTCATCTGAGATCAGACGAGATCATCGTCGATCTGACGAATTCGTCAGACGAATTCGTCAAGAACCTACAATCACAGAAACAGATACAAAATACCAAAATGCAATTGCAAACGCAAGGGGAAATGATAGAAATAATAGTAAATTTGCCTAACTGATAGATCCAGATAGCAATTAAAAGGAAATGCATCAATTTAACAATTTATTTTGACTTTATCATGCATTTATATTAAATGAGGTGAACTCCAAGATGCATAAATATAATAACTAAGATAATGTAGAAAAACAATAAGAAAATGCAAAAAAACAATAAGAAAATGCAAACTCTAGGCTCTGATTGCCCCCAATATGGACTACAGTCGAGATCGTCTCCAATCATATGAGATCATCATCGATTTACGACAGGATTGTCCGAAATCGTCTATAATTTCCTGTGATGATCCAAGCTTGTTTCGGCTGAAGAACAGTAAGATCCCTGCAAGAAAACTTGAAATATGCAATGCAAACAAAAGTATGAAGGTGTTCTAAGGCACAAGGAACTGAATTTGCAAGGAAATCTATCAGCTAGGGGGTTCAGGGGGATAAACTAAGAAAATCCTAGTTTATATAGGATTAGGGAGAGGTTAGGAGGTTGGAGATCATCCCAATTTGGGAGATCTCCAACGGGGGAGACTCTAACTATGCAGACACACTTTTTGCCCAGGTTAGAGAAGTTGTTGAAACAGAAGCTAATTATGAAAATTTGATTTTGGGACGAAATCATCTAGACGTTCTATTCCAAATGAATTCATCAAATCTGGGACAATTTCATCTAATCTATGACGATATTGTCCAACGGTCAAAACAAATCCTAAAAATGGCACGAAAAATAAGGAAAGCAGGTAACGGGCAATTTGGGGTTAAAATTTAAATTTTTATCTTTTTACTAAGGTTTAACTGTGCCAATTTTGGGGTGCTACATTTTACCCCCTCTTTAGCAAATTTTCCGAAGAAAATGCGTTAAAGACGAGTTTTTCCCGTTTTATGAGAAAGCAAAAATGTACTCAATCTTTTAGACGATGATTCTAGGTCGAATCGTACGACTGCTTACTATGGTGCCCCCTCCGTGTTTTTACCCAAATCGAACAGTTGAGGTAAAAGCACGAAAAAGCAAAAAATTAAAAAAATATTTTGTTTTTAAATAAAATTAAGAAAAATACGGTAAAACCCTAATTCATTTTTACTATTCAGTTTTACTAGTTTTAGAGCTCTGCAGACAAAAAATGGTGGAGACAGCACACCGATCGACAGAGGTCTAACGCGGGCTACGGGTAAGGATCTAATCCTAGTAAATTAGGTTTGAATTTAATTTGTGCAATTGTTTGTTTGAAATTTTTATTGTTTTGGGGCATCGCGGCCATTTTTAGGTCGTCAACGACGTCGATACGAAATCATCCCGATTTCGTTGGAATCATCCCTAGATCATCGATTTCATCGGAGGGCAAAATCGACGAACTAGGGGCGATCCCGTTCAACAAGGGGCGATCCCCAAGTTGCGAAATCGAAGACGATTTTGTCCTACAAAGGACGATTTTGCCCAATTTGGGATGATATCATCCAATGGTGGACGATATCATCACTTTTAAGAAATTAAGCTTGATTAAAATGTTTTTAATTTTATTTTAATGATTGGTTTATTAATGAATTTTATTGTTTGTTTTGCAGAGGGGATTACTAAAGAGTCGATAATGGAAATACGGTGGGCTGCGAGATGACATAGTCATGCTCTATCAGGCGAAGCAAGACCGACAGGCTCAAGTCGGTTTGCAGCATTTGGTAGATATGCCACAAGTACTGACAAACAAGGGGCTATTGAAAGCCCTAGCAGAGAGGTGGTATTCGAGGTCGTCTTGCTTTCAATTACCAATAGGGGAGATGGCTCCCACACTAGAGGATGTATGGAGGATCATGAGGATCCCCATACAAGGACGGTTGATGATGCCTATGACCAATCAGGGCCAGGCTATGATGAGGTTGACCGAGGACCCGAGCTTCGCCTTGGAGAAGGGCGAAGTGAACATCAAGTCTCTAAGAAACCACTTCTACTATGTAGCATCATATTGAATTTGCAATGAAATCATTTTAATGTGAAAAGATATGCTTGGTTCAAGTAAATAACAAGATCAATTCTCTATGCTCAAAACTTTATTTAATTCAAATGTGGACTTTGATATAAGAGAGATTAATAATCATACCAAATAGAAGCAAGATATTTATGTGTGAGTGTGAAAGTGCGGGATTCCAAATAAATGCTAATTTATCCAAAATAATTGAAAATATAACTGCAATACTTCAAGAATTGATAGGTACAAAAATAAAATATGTTTTTGAAGATTTTGAGGATTTTGATGTTTTTATATTTTGATTTTGATTGATGAATGGTAAGAAAAAATACGATTACTATTTTTTGAAATTTTATATAAATAGCTAAAAGGAAACAATATGCAAAATACACAATATATACAAATGATGAAAATGACCAAATGTTATGCATAATAACGCTTAAGATGCATAATGTTCATAGGTTCTTTAAGATCTTTACCATATAGGGTAGCTAATCGATATGCTCCAGATCCAAATTTAGCAGTGATGACATATGGTCCAAGCTAGTTGGGCTCAAATTTAAATTTAAGGTCTTTATTTGCCTTAATATTTTTTTGATTTTATTTTAAGACAAGGTCGCCAATCTCAAAGGATCGATGAACTTTCTTGAGGTATGCTTTGTTAAGCTTGTTTTGGTAGGCACGAAGATGCTCCAAAGCATTGATGCACTTTTCATTTAGGAGTTCCAGCTGACTAAATCTTCCAGCATGATATTCATCTCCTACTTCAGTATCTTGAAGTAGTAGAGCTAAAGAAGGAACTTCTAATTCAAAGGGAAAAACAGCTTTAGTTCCATAGACCAAAACAAAAGATGAAGTACCTATGGGGGTGCGAATGCTAGATCGATAGGCCCACAAAGCAGGATATAATCGGATGTGTTAATCTCGACCAGATTTATTGACCAGTCTTTTGAGGATTTTGATTAATGTTTTATTAGATGCTTCTGCTTGGCCATTACCCTGAGGGTAATAAGGAGTGGACCAATGATGTTGAATTTTATATTTTTGACATAATTTTTTGACATCTTTATTTTTGAAACAAGTTCCATTATCTGAGATGATATTTGCAAGAATTTCAAACCTACAAATAATTTGATTAAAAATAAACTTGGAAACTTGGGTTCTAGTGCAAGAAGCTAAGGGTATAGCTTCAACCCATTTCGTGAAATACTCAGTGGCGATTATGATGAATTTGTGTCCATCAGATGACACAGGGTTGATTTTTCCAATGATGTCTAAGCCCCATTTTGAAAAGGGCCAAGGAGATGAAATAGCCTGTAGTTCTTGTGCAGGCGCATGGACAAGGTCAGCGTGTTTCTGGAACTTGTCGTAATGGCACACATAATAATGTGCATCATTCTCCATGGTAGGCAAAAAATATCCTATCCTAAGGAGCTTCTTAGCAATGGTGCTACCACTAAAATGTCCCCCACAAGATCCATTGTGGGCTTCACTCAAAGTTGATTTAGATTTTGCTAGATTCAAACATCTCAGTAAGATGCCTTCAAAAGATCTCCTCTACAAGGTATTACCAATAATTACAAAGTGACTTGCTCGTCTACGTAACAACCAACACTGGTTGCTATTACAACCTTCAGGGAAGGTCCCATTTTGCAGAAAATTAAATAAATTAGTGTACCATGGTTCAGGAGTAGTTTCACTGATTAGAAACACATCCAAAGGTTCTAAGCATGATTTTCTTGAAGTGGGTTCCTAAAGTTGACGAATAATTATGGTAGCATATTCATCATCTAACTCCAAGGGCAAAAGAGATGCAGCTGCAGCCATAGTGTCAGTCGCACGGTTGCTAGTTCGAGGAATAGCTTCCAAGGTAACTTGATCAAATAAAGATAATAATTGTAAGACATACATTTTATATGGGTGTAATTTATCATCTTTGGTCTGATAAACATCATTGATTTGATTTATGACAAGTTGAGAATTACCAAAAACCAATAAATTTTTAATTTTCAGTGCCAAGGCAACTCGTAATCCAAGGATTAGAACCTCATATTTAGCAGTATTATTAGTGCAATAAAATGTTAATTTGAAGGATAGAGGTATAAGATGTTTCTACGAAGATATTAAAATAATACCTACACCAGCCCCACTCATGCATCGAGCTCCATCAAATTATAAGGACCATTGCTCAGGATGGTCTGCCTCTAATCTAAGGCATTCATTAGGAAACTCAATGATGAGGGGATGGGTAGACTCTAAGGGTATAGCAGCTAATTGGTTTTCTATGATTTGACCTTTAAAAGACTTTTGTCCTATAAACGTGAGTTCAAACTCGCTTAGTGCAAGAACCCACTTGGTTGTGCGACCAGATAAGTACGGTCAACTCATGAGATACCGCAAAGGATCGAATTTAGCAATAACATATGTTTTTTGACAGAGCATATAATGGCGTAGTTTTTATGTAGAAAATATGACTACGAGACATAACTTCTCTAATACCGTATAATGAGTTTCATAACTTATTAAGGTTCTACTGATGTAATAATTAGCACATTCTTTCTTCTCATCATCAAGTTGAGCTAACATAGCTCCTAAGGCACAATCTGAAGCAGAAATGTACAAGATAAATGGACGATCAGATCTAGGTGCGGAAAGCATCGATGGTTTAAGGAGATATTTTTTGAGTTTGAATGCTTCTTGACATTCGTCGTCCCAATGAAAAGAACATATTTTTTAAGAAGCTTAAGAAAGGGTCCAGTTTTGTCCGCCAACTTATCGATGAAGCGATGAATAGCTTGAATTTTACCTTGTAGACTTCGTAATTCAGATATATTTATGGGTGCGAGCATATCAGTGATAGCCACAATCTTGAGAGGGTCAATTTCAATGCCACGTAAAGAAACTATAACCCCCAATAATTTATTGGACTTAACTCCGAATATACATTTGGCTGGATTTAGTCGGATAAGATAATCCCTTAACCGATCAAAAACTTTACTCAAGTCATCTAAATGATAATCTTCTTTGATGGAACAAGCTATAATATCATCTACATAATCATGTAGAATATCATGCATCATATCGTGAAAGATATAAGTCCTGGCTTGTTGATATGTTGCACCTAAATTCTTTAAACTGAATGGCATCACTTCCCAACAAAAGCTTCCCCAAGGGGTAATAAAGGTTGTTTTAGCCTAATCTTCAGGAGCTATCCTGATCTGATTATAACCAGAGAATCCATCCATTAGGGATATCATTTCGCTCCCAGTAGTAAAATCAATGATCTGATCCATGTTAGGAAGAGAAAAATCATCTTTAGGGCATGCAGCATTAATATCTCTAAAGTCTGTGCAAACCCTAACTTTGGTAGCTTCTTTCTTAGTTACTGGAACTACATTTGAGATCCATTCAACATAATCAATGGCTTGTATAAAAATAACCTTCAAGAGTTTTTCTAATTCTCCTTTGACTAGTAAGGCCACTTTAGGATGCATTTTTCTAAGTTTTTGTTTAACAGGTTTAGCATCCGGATGGACTACTAGGTGATGCATAACTACAAAAGGGTCTAATCCTGGCATATCTTCATATGTCCAAGCAAAAACGTCTTCATATTTTTTAAGGAATGAAATGTATTTATCTTGTTTTTCTTGGCTCAATTCTGATCCAATGTTGATTATGTGAGGGTTATCTTCGGTTCCAATGTTAATTTTTATGACGTTTTCAACTTCCATATGTAGATCTCTCTCAAAATTAGATGGGGCCGGTGAAACACCTAATTCTTGTAATTATTCCAAGGTTATCTTGGATAATTCGTCTTGAGGAGCCGTGGACTCAAGCTGGGCTACACTAGGTATAGAGCCATTGAAATAAAATCCGTTATGTAACAATTTCTCAACAGAGACATCATGGAAGATATCCCCCTCCAACTCATCGTCGAATTCAGCAATCATCTCAGGGTGAGCTATGGGTAGCATATTGCATGTAAATGGATTATCCCTTAAACACAAAGCATCATGTTTATCCAAATAATCTTGGTAACATATGAGATGGTCATCATCCTCGAATAGGAAGGGCTGACCTTTACTAGGAAATAGGCCCACGCCACATCAGGCGGGCCATGGTTCTACCTCAAAAGGTTCTTTCATACCATTCTGGAAAGGTCCCAAACCTTTCCCTTTATATCCCAATTTAAGCATTATAGGCTTAGCTTTAATATACTCATTAACAAAATAACAGCAAGCATATCATAATGAGTCTTGATATTTCTAGGCATTCTTCCCTAGTCATATCCCTTATAAATAAAAGCACAACTCCTAATTTGGTAGATACTTCCCATAGGTTGTGGGAGGCCCAAGGTATGAGGAGAGGGTGGCAATTTATTTAAAATATGGTAATCTTGCATAGCAGCATTTGTTTTCTCTGATACAAGAATTTTAGATAAATTGGGTAAGAGCTCGTCAGTAAGAGCGTAAGAGGTAGAAGGATCATTTCCTATGTTTTTAGATGCGGGAAACATGCCTTTGATAGGCGTAGACATTGTAGAGATGTCGATGGACGGGTCTAAAGATATGGAAGTTATAGGAGTAAAATAAGAAGCATTGGTTGTGTGTTTAGAATCCTTTTGGGGTCCTAATGTGGTTTGTTCGGAAGATTGTTGAACTATATGTAGATGTGTAGTTGGTGGGGAAAAATTAGATGATGTTATGAGTGTGTGTTTCACATGTTTAGGCAGATGATTAGAATTAGGATGTGTGGATAACAGAGCAGGGCAAAATTGAACTCCAACAGGTTTTGCCAAAGCACACATATCAAAGGGTCTAGGATCACCATGAATGGTAACCAACTGATTTTTAAATTCGAATTTAACACACTGATGTAAATTTTAGGGAACAGCTCGCATCGCGTTGATCCAAGGGTGACCCAAGAGTATATTGTACGATGCAGGGCAATGTACAATAAACACGATCGTGTCTAAGGTTCGAGGACCAACTTGCAATGGGATAGTAATATCTCCACATTTTTCTTGTGTTTCATCATTGAAGGCTTTTATAATCATATCAGTTCTTTTCATTTCGTCACTTCTAAACCCAAATATTTTGTAGAAGTCAAAAGTGCATATGTTTAAATATGAACCATTATCAATCAAGACTCGTTTAACTGCTACATCTCCAATTAGGGTAGTAATATATAAGGGGTTATCCTTATGTAAACTATGTTGCGGTATATCTCTATCCCGAAAGTCAATACAATCGACTTCTCGAGTTATGATAGTATTGGACATGGCTTCAGGTTTAATATTTTGTGGTACCATCATTTGGCTTAATGTGAGCATTAATTCATCCCTATGGGTAGGAGAAGATCTTAAAAGGTCCAAAAGGGAAATTCTAGTTGTAGTATTTGATAATTGTTCATTAATATTATAAGGAGGTTTAGGTTTAACATTAGGCGCATGATTCCCTTTATTGGGATTTTTCAAAACGAATGGAGCTGATCCATCATTCTGAGTTTGATCTTGTTGAGAATTTTGAGCCTGTTGTCGAGTAACAAATTTGATGGTACCTACAATATTATTTTGTGGATAATGAATGGGTCTTGGTCTAGCGTTTATGGCTTGTTCATTAGAAAGTAATTGTTGAGACGATGGTCGAGTAGTGACTCTTATTGGAAATGGTTCTTCTGGAATCATAGAACTTGTGATAGGTTGAATAGGATCTGATTCATCTTCAGAACTATTTGATTGATTTGAGGTGATTTCCATGTCACTTTTAGTCTCATATTCGGTATCACTAAGATCAAGTGTCCAAATATTATGTAGAGGTCTGGCCGTAACCATGGATAAAGTTGTGTCAAAGATTTGCGGATCATGAACAGGTAAATTTCCACTAATAGTTCCTACATATCGAGTAGGAGGGGGAACATTATGATGCTCAATTTTATTAGCCACCTCTTTACCATGCTTTGGTAAAGGATGTTGAAATATTTCCAGTGATTGATTGGCATTCTGATTCTGATTTTTGGGGATGTTCTTTTGAGCATTATTAGGAGGATTTTGTTTAGGTTGAAAGGCTTGCACCTCCATCTCATTGTTATCAATCAGGTCTTGTATTTTATGTTTTAATCTTTTACAAGAATTGGTAGCGTGTCTAGGTCCTCTATGGAAATCATAGTGTAAATCATCCCTATATCCGGGTATAGTTGGATCAGGTTCCCAGATATTTGGTAATTGGATCATTCCTCGTGCTAGTAATTATGGGAGAATGGTTGATAAGGGTTGATTTAACCTAGTAAATTCTCGGGGTGGTTTATCAGGAGGTTTTATTATAAATTTCTCTGTTGTTTTTGCAACATTAATAGTAGAGATATTTCTACTATCAGTGACTCCATCGCCCACAACTTTTTTATTTTTATATTTATTTATGGATGTTTTCTCATCATCTTTCTTTTTAAGTTGACCTCTCCTAACAAGAGCATCTTCCACTCTTCGAGCTAAATCTATAGCTTGATCAAAGGTGGTCAAGGTAGTAGTTGATAACTCATAGGATAGTTGTTCTTGTAAATTATTGATAAAGATATCCAGCATTTCCCGATAAGGTAACACAAAATATTCAACCTGAAGCCATGTCCAATACTATCATAACTCGAGAAGTCGATTGTATTGACTTTCGAGATAGAGATATACCGCAACATAGTTTACATAAGGATAACCCCTTATATATTAATGCCCTAATTGGAGATGTAGCAGTTAAACGAGTCTTGATTGATAATGGTTCATCTTTAAACATATGCACTTTTGACTTCTACCAAATATTTGGGTTTAGAAGTGATGAAATGAAAAGAACTGATATGATTATAAAAGCCTTCAATGATGAAACACAAGAAACATGTGGAGTTATTACTATCCCATTGCAAGTTGGTCCTCAAACCTTAGACATGACCGTGTTTATTGTACATTGCCCTGCATCATACAATATACTCTTGGGTCGCCCTTGGATCAACACGATGCGAGTTGTTCCCTCAACTTTACATCAGTGTGTTAAATTCAAATTTAAAAATTAGTTGGTTACCATTCATGGTGATCCTAGACCCTTTGATATGTGTGCTTTGGCAGAACTTGTTGGAGTTCAATTTTTCCCTGCTCTGTCATCCACACATCCTAATTCTAATCATCCGCCTAAACGTGTGAAACACACACTCATAACATCATCTACTTTTTCCCCACCAACTACACCTCTACATATAGTTCAACCATCTTCCGAACAAACCACATTAGGACCCCAAAAGGATCCTAAACCCACAACCAATGCTTCTTGTTTTACTCCTATAACTTCCATACCTTTAGACCCGTCCATCGACATCTCTACAACGTCTACGCCTATCAAAGGCATGTTTCCCGCATCTAAAAACATAGGAAATGATCCTTCTACCTCTTATGCTCTTACTGACGAGCTCTTACCCGATTTATCTAAAATTCTTGTATCAGAGAAAACAAATGTTGCTATGCAAGATTACCATATTTTAAATAAATTGCCACCCTCTCCTCGTACCTTGGGCCTCCCACAGCCTATGGGAAGTATCTACCAAGTCGGGAGTTGTGCTTTTATTTATAAGGGATATGACTGGGGAAGAATACCTAGAAACATCAAGACTCATTATGATGGGTATGCTCGTTGTTATTTTGCTAATGAGTATATTAAAGCTAAGCCTATAATGCTTAAATTGGGATATAAAGGGAAAGGTTTGGGACCTTTCCAGAATGGTATGAAAGAACCTTTTGAGGTAGAACCATGGCCCGCCCGATGTGGCGTGGGCCTATTTCCTAGTAAAGGTCAGCCCTTCCCATTCGAGGATGATGACCATCTCATATGTTACCAAGATTATTTGGATAAACACGATGCTTTGCATTTAAGGGATAATCCATTTACATGCAATATGCTATCCATAGCTTACCCTGAGATGATTGCTGAATCCGACGATGAGTTGGAGGGGGATATCTTCCATGATGTCTCCGTTGAGGAATTGTTACATAACAGATTTTATTTCGATGGCTCTATACCTAGTGTAGCCCAGCTTGAGGCCACGGCTCCTCAAGATGAATTATCCAAGCTAACCTTGGAAGAATTACAAGAATTAGGCGTTTCACCCGCCCCATCTAATTTTGAGAGAGATCTACATATGGAAGTTGAAAACGTCATAAAAATTAACATTGGAACCGAAGATAACCCTCACATAATCAACATTGGATCAGAATTGAGCCAAGAAAAACAAGATAAATACATTTCATTCCTTAAAAAATATGAAGACGTTTTTGCTTGGACATATGAAGATATGCCAGGATTAGACCCTTCTATAGTTATGCATCACCTAGTAGTCCATCCGGATGCTAAACTTGTTAAACAAAAACTTAGAAAAATGCATCCTAAAGTGGCCTTACTAGTCAAAGGAGAATTAGAAAAACTCTTGAAGGTTATTTTTATACAAGCCATTGATTATGTCTGAATGGATCTCAAATGTAGTTCCAGTAACTAAGAAAGAAGCTACCAAAGTTAGGGTTTGCACAAGACTTTAGAGATATTAATGTTGCATGCCCTAAAGATGATTTTCCTCTTCCCAACATGGATCAGATCATTGATTTTACTGCTGGGAGCGGAATGATATCCCTAATGGATGGATTCTCTGGTTATAATCAGATCAGGATAGCTCCTGAAGATCAGGCTAAAACAACCTTTATTACCCCTTGGGGAACCTTTTGTTGGAAAGTGATGCCATTCGGTTTAAAGAATGCGGGTGCAACATATCAACGAGCCATGACTTATATCTTTCACGATATGATGCATGATATTCTACATGATTATGTAGATGATATTATAGCTCGTTCCATCAAAGAAGATGATCATTTAGATGACTTGAGAAAAGTTTTTGATCGGTTAAGGGAATATCTTATCCGACTAAATCCAGCCAAATGTATATTCGGAGTTAAGTCCGATAAATTATTGGGGGTTATAGTTTCTTTACGTGGCATTGAAATTGACCCTCTCAAGATCATGGCTATCACTGATATGCCCGCACCCACAAATATATCTGAATTACGAAGTCTACAAGGTAAACTTCAAGCTATTCGCCGCTTCATCGATAAGTTGGCAGACAAAACCGGACCCTTTCTTAAGCTTCTTAAAAAAGATGTCTCTTTTCATTGGGATGACGAATGTCAGGAAGCATTCGAACTCCTCAAACAATATCTCCTTAAACCATCGGTGCTTTCCCCACCTAGATCTGATCGTCCATTTATCTTGTACATTTCTTCTTCATATTGTGCCTTAGGAGCTATGTTAGCTCAACTTGACGATGAGAAGAAAGAACGTGCTAATTATTACATCAGCAGAACCTTAATCAGTTATGAAACTCGTTATACAGTATTAGAGAAGTTATGTCTCACAGTCGTATTTTCTACACAAAAACTATGCCATTATATGCTCAGTCAAAAAATGTATGTTATTGCTAAATTCGATCCTTTGCGGTATCTCATGAGTCGACCGTACTTATCTGGTCACACAACCAAGTGGGTTCTTGCGCTAAGTGAGTTTGAACTCACGTTTATAGGACAAAAGTCTGTTAAAGGTCAAATCATAGCAGACCAATTAGTTGTTGCACCCTTAGAGTCTACCCATCCCCTCATCATTGAGTTTCCTAATGAATGCCTTAGATTAGAGGCAGACCATCTTGAGCAATGGTCCCTATACTTTGACGGAGCCCGATGCATGAGTGGGGCTGGTGCAGGTATTATTTTAATATCTCCATAGAAACATCTTATACCTCTGTCCTTCAAATTAACATTTGCTTGCACTAATAATACTGTTGAATATGAGGCTCTAATCCTTGGATTACGAGTTGCCTTGGCACTAAAAATTAAAAATTTATTGGTTTTCGATGATTCTCAACTTGTCATAAATCAAATCAATGATGTTTATCAGACCAGAGATGATAAATTATGCCCATATAAAACGTATGTCTTACAATTATTATCTTTATTTGATCAAGTTACCTTGGAAGCTATTCCTCGAACTAGCAACCGTGCGGCTGACGCTATGGCTGCAATTGCATCTCTTTTGCCCTTGGAGTTAGATGATGAATATGCTACCATCATTATTCATCGACTCCAGGAACCCGCTTCAAGCAAATCATGCTTAGAACCTTTGGATGTGTTTCTAATCAACGAAACTACTCCTGAACCATGGTACACTGATTTATTTAATTTTTTGCAAAATGGGACCTTCCCTGAAGGTTGTAATAGCAACCAGCATCGGTTGTTACGTAGACGAGCAAGTCGCTTCATAATTATTGGTAATACCTTGTATAGGAGATCTTTTGAAGGCATCTTACTGAGATGTTTGAATCTAGCAGAATCTAAATCAGCTTTGAGTGAAGCCCACAATGGATCTTGTGGGGGGCATTTTAGTGGTAGCGCCATTGCTAAGAAGCTCCTTAGGATAGGATATTTTTGGCCTACCATGGAGAATGATGCACATGATTATGTGCGCCATTGCGACAAGTGCCAGAAACACTGCTGACCTTGTCCATGCGCCTGCACAAGAACTACAAGGCTATTTCATCTCCTTGGCCCTTTTCAAAATGGGGCTTAGACATCATTGGAAAAATCAACCCTGTGTCATCTGATGGACACAAATTCATCATAACCGCCATTGAGTATTTCACGAAATGGGTTGAAGCTATGCCCTTAGCTTCTTGCACTGGAACCCAAGTTTCCAAGTTTATTTTTAATCAAATTATTTGTAGGTTCGGAATTCCTGCAAATCTCATCTCAGATAATGGAACTTGTTTCAAAAATAAAGATGTCAAAAAATTATGTCAAAAATATAAAATTCAACATCGTTGGTCCACTCCCTATTACCCTCAGGGTAATGGCCAAGCAGAAGCATCTAATAAAACATTAATCAAAATCCTCAAAAGACTGGTCAATAAATCTGGTCGAGATTGGCACATCCAATTATATCCCTGCTTTGTGGGCCTATCGAACTAGCGTTCGCACCCCCACAGGTACTTCACCTTTTGTTTTGGTCTATGGCACTGAAGCTGTTTTTCCCTTCGAATTAGAAGTTCCTTCTTTAGCTCTACTACTTCAAGATACTGAAGTAGGAGATGAATATCGTGCTGGCAGATTTAGTCAGTTGGAACTCCTAGATGAAAAGTGCATCAATGCTTTGGAGCATCTTCGTGCCTACCAAAACAAGCTTAAGAGAGCATACCTCAAGAAAGTTCATCATCGATCCTTTGAGATCGGCGACCTTGTCTTAAAAGAAAATCAAAAAAATACTAATGCAACTAAAGACCTTAAAGGTAAATTTGAGCCCAACTGGCTTGGACCATATGTCATCATTGCTAAATTTGGATCGGGAGCATATCGATTAGCTACCTTAGATGGTAAAGATCTTAAAGAACCTATGAACATTATGCATCTTAAGCGTTATTATGCGTAACATTTGGTCATTTTCATCATTTGTATATATTGTGTATTTTGCATATTGTTTCCTTTTAGTTATTTATATAAAATTTCAAAAAATAGTAATCGTATTTCTTCTTTCCATTCATCAATCAAAATCAAAATATAAAAACATCAAAATCCTCAAAATCTTCAAAAACATCTTTTATTTTCGTACCTATCAATTCTTGAAGTATTGCAGTTATATTTTCAATTATTTTGGATAAATTAGCATTTATTTGGAATCCCGCACTTTCACACTCACATACATAAATATCTTGCTTCTATTTGGTATGATTATTAATCTCTCTTATATCAAAGTCCACATTTGAATTAAATAAAGTTTTGAGCATAGAGAATTGATCTTGTTATTTACTTGAACCAAGCATATCTTTTCACATTAAAATGATTTCATTGCAAATTCAATATGATGCTACATAGTAGAAGTGGTTTCTTGAGCGAAAAGTTTCCCCTGCTATCCTATCATGCACATGGTCTAGAATCTTTGAGAATTGACAAAAGGACAAGCTCACCCCTACCCAGAATAAAAATCCCTTGCTCTACAGCCAATCCGAGCAAGTATCCCTAGCATAGACAAAAAAAAAAAAGTCAAAGAAAATGAGAAAAAGAAAAATATTATTTTGTACCATCGCAGCCATATTTCCGCATTGTCTCAGTTCCAAGCAAAAATACAAAAAAAAAAAAAAAGCAAAAAGCAATAAAATCCCTTTCCCTACCCCTTGAAAAGAAAAGAAGGGTGAATGAGCTTGAATCCCTGGAATTCTCAATTATTCGAAAACTATGAGGTAAGCCCCATAACAGGTGGTTTGTGCCCAACCCGCTTGGCCTTGGGTAATTCCTAGCGTGGTGATATGTCTGTCACATTAGCGACCTTCTTTTGTACAGACCTATGTCGGCTTATGGATTAGCTAGCTCTTGATAACCCGACTTACATAGTAGTCTGGTATGGTCATATGCATATAAATCATGGTCAAGGAACACTCATTTGGTTAAGTCAAATTACTTGTATCAAATTTTCTTGCTCAAAATTGGTGAATGAACAATACAATTGCACACACATTTGTATTTGAGAGATTTTGTATCATTATGATAAAGCAAGATCGGTAATGAACTCACATTTGCACATGAGGGTTCCGTATAAATCTATATTTGTCTTTGAGATAATGTAAAATATTTCTGCAACTTTTTTTGGAATAATTTTATCTTCTTATTTCAGAACATCTGTTTTGTATAAAAACAATTACATACATTGTTTTCAAAAATCACAAAATGCTTTCAAACAACATATGACACAAATATAATCAATAAAGTCATGTTCATATTATTATTTTCTGTTTATCAAAAGTCAAAAATCAATCGTGCAATAAAACTAAAATATCAATTTCTTCTTTGGATTTCACGATGATGGTATAAGTCTATACCTATAATTCTATGCCTAGCACAAACCATTGTTCTAATTTTATTTTCCCATTCATTTTAAAAACATATGACTTACATCATTATGTTACACAATTGAGCTTTAAAACGAACGCACACTTATTCTATTTCATGTCATTATGTCAACATTCAATTTTGCAATGATGGTATAGTTCCTAGGGACTTATTCAAAAAATTTATCACACTTAGGAATTTATGCCTAGCAAAATCATATTTCTTTAATATGTCATGCATAATATTTTTTATGAAAATCTGAAAACAAATCATCACCATCATCACTTCCATCATCACAACACAAAGTCTTAAGACAGTCTCTTAAGCATTCTTTTACTTTTAACAATATTTCTATCCTGGGATTAGCTTGACGACCTAGTGAGCGGCGACTCCATGAAACGGTCTATACCAGCAACAATGTCCTTTGAAATTATTGTTAGAAGTCCCTTTTATTTTTCATCAAAACACACCACAAAACAACCAATTTATTTACATCAAATTATTTCATTTCCAATTCTATAGCATGGCATAAATATATATTTCTTTCCAACGACATAATTACATAAATAATCAATCACAAAATTCAAAATTAAAGCATCATACAACATATACACAAGTCATATCATCAAAAAGATAATCTATATATCTCAATCAATTATGTACATCATCTGGATTGGTATGCCACAATCAAAACCCTGGCATACTCAATCCCCTCAAAAACTATATATAATAATACAATCTACCCTCTACAACAGCTAGCCTCGAGAAGCCCTCGAGCTCTCAGCCTCATCTCCTCCCCCGCCCTGGCGTGGAGGAGGTGGTCCCATAGAGGTCCGGGCTATGTCCTCGGGTCCTCATCGTCGATCATGAGGATGTCCTCGATGATCCCATCATGATCGGCTCTACAATGGGGGCTGGCAGTGGTACCCTCTGTCCCTCTGGGACCACGTGATAGTATAGCCCCTGGTAGAATGTGGTCTGAGCAATAGACCATGCCAGATCCCGAGTGCTCGCCCCTCCGCTCTAAGCCCTGAGCCATGTAGCCTCATCCTGTAGTGTCTGCACCTGAGCCCGGAGGTGGGCAACCTCAGCCCGGAGAGCCACCGTCTCACTGCTCTCCCCTACCTCGACACCCTTGCCCTTATCGGGTGATGGTGGTCTCTCCCCCTGCTGAGAAGGGACTCCCCTCTCCCTCCTCCCTATCTCCTGAGGTCTCTGTGGTGCCCGACCCATCCTCTAGCATCTCTCCTATGGAGACCATCATTGCTCTCTCCCACCGTGACCCCGTGCTACCTCAATAGTAGCCTGACATCACCTCCCCAATCGTCGCACCATAACGTGCACTGGACCCTACGCCCTCATCATCCGAGGAGGGTGGATGCCTACGTACCAGGCATCATAGCCATCTACAACCCTAACATCATCACCATCCACTAGCTGGATGGGGGCATCATCCGCATCCTGACTCCAGAACTATTGCATGTCTGGAGCCCCGCTCAGTGTGGTACTATCCCGGATAGTCTGAGAGTACTCATAATCCTTGAGAGAAGGGATCCCCTGCTGTAGACCGAACTATCATAGAACTCGATCGTAGCGGTGGAGCTCTACCTCTCCCCGCTCCATCCATAGCCAACAGACTCACTTGATGCGAGCCAGCTCCTGCCCATCCTCTGCCCACCTAGGGTGCTCTCTCCATGGCCTCTAGGTGATCTGGTCTAGGATGAGGTCATCCAACAACCTTCGTGACATCGACAGATCTATCCGCCATTGTGACCCCCTCTGTAACCACCAAGTAGAAAACTCGGGGCCTCTCCCGGTCAACCCCTGTCAGTGGGAGCCCTATCGGCCTCCGCACCGTGATGTGCTCCCAGCACCAAACCTACAGTAGCGATGTCAAGACCAGACATCGGCCTCCCTTGTATACGACCCCATGTAGGATCCTATACAAGCGACATAGCACAAAGCTGCCCCATGAGTATCTGTAGTCGTGGTCTCTCATATCGTAGACCACATCTGAGAGGAGCCACGGTAGTCTGCACCCACTCTGGTGGCACAGCAGTAAGCCACCTACTACCCCGGCCAAAACCTGAGTCAGCCTAGATGCCCCAGGCATCTACCTCAGAGACTCGATGTTCACTCCGCCCTTCTCCAGGGTGAAGCTCGGGTCTCCGGTCAATCTCATCATAGCCTGGCCCTGATTGGCCGTAGGCGTCATCAACCATCCTTGTATGGGGATCCTCATGATCCTCCATACATCCTCTAGTGTGGGAGCCATCTCCCCTATCGGTAACCGAAAGCAGGATGACCCCGGATACCACCTCTCTGCTAGGGCTGTCAGTAGCCCCATGTCTGTCGGTACTTGTGGCATCTCTGCCACATGCTGCAAATCGACCTGAGCCAGTCGGTCGCGCTCCGCCTGATCGAGCGTGGCTATGTCATCTCTCAGCCCATCGTATTTCCATTCTCGACTCTTTAGTAATCCCCTCTACAAAACAAACAATAAAACAATAAAATTCATTAATAAACCAATCATTAAAATAAAATTAAAAACATTTTAATCAAGCTTAATTTCTTAAAAGTGATGATATCGTCCACCATTGGATGATATCGTCCCAAATTGGGCAAAATCATCCTTTGTAGGATGAAATCATCTCCGATTTCGCAACTTGGGGATCGCCCCTTGTTGGACGGGATCGCCCCTAGTTCACCGATTTCGCCCTCCGATGAAATCGACGATCTAGGGACGATTTCGACAAAATTGGGATGATTTCATCTCGACGTCGTCGACGGCCTAAAAACGGCCGCGATGCCCCAAAACAATCAAAATTTCAAACAAACAATTGCACAAATTAAATTCAAACCTAATTTACTAGGATTAGATCCTTACCCGTAGCCCGCGTCGGACCTCTGTCGATCGGTGTGTTGTCTCCACCATTTTTTTGTCTGTAGAGCTCTAAAACCAGTAAAATTGAATAGTAAAAATGAATTAGGGTTTTACCCTATTTTTCTTAATTTTATTTAAAAACAACATTTTTTTTTAATTTTTTTCTTTTCCGTGCTTTTACCTCAAATGTTCGATTTGGGTAAAAACACGGAGGGGGCACCATAGTAAGCAGTCGTACGATTCGACCTAGAATCATCGTCTAAAAAATTGAGTACATTTTTTCTTTCTCGTAAAATGGGAAAAACTCGTCTTTAACGCATTTTCTTCGAAAAATTCGCTAAAGAGGGGGCAAAATGTAGCACCCCAAAATTGGCACAGTTAAACCTTAGTAAAAAGATAAAAATTTGAATTTTAACCCCAAACCGCCCGTTAACCGCTCGTTACCCGCTTTCCTTGTTTTTCGCGCCATTTTTAGGATTTGTTTTGACCGTTGGACAATATCGTCGTAGATTAGATGAAATCATCCCAGATCTGACGAATTCGTCTGGAATAGAACGTCCAGACGATTTCGTCCCAAAACCAAATTTTCATAATTAGCTTCTGTTTCAACAGCTTCTCTAACCTAGGTAGAAAGCGTGTCTGCGCAGTTAGAGTCTCCCCCATTGGAGATCTCCCAAATTGGGATGATCTCCAACCTCCTAACCTCTCCCTAATCCTATATAAACTGGGATTTTCTCGGTTTATCCCCCTGAACCCCCTAGCTGATGGATTTCCCTGCAAATTCAGTTCCTTGTGCCTTAGAACACCTTCATACTTTTGTTTGCATTGCATATTTCAAGTTTTCTTGCAGGGATCTTATTGTTCTTCGATCGAAACAAGCTTGGATCATCGCAAGCGATTACAGACGATTTCGGACGATCCTGTCGTAGATCGACGATGATCTCGTACGATTGGAGGCGATCTCGACTGTAGTCCAGATTGGGGGCAATCAGAGCCCAGAGTTTGCATTTTCTTATTGTTTTTCTGCATTTTCTTATTGTTTTTCTGCATTATCTTAGTTATTATATTTATGCATCTTGGAGTTCACCTCATTTAATATAAATGCATGATAAAGTCAAAATAAATTGTTAAATTGATGCATTTCCTTTTAATTGCTATCTGGATCTATCATTTAGGCAAATTTACTATTATTTCTATCATTTCCCCTTGCTTTTGCAGTTGCATTTTTGGTATTTTGTATCTATTTCTATGATTGCAGGTTTTTGACGAATTCATCAGATCGACGATGATCTCGTCTGATCTCAGATGACCGACTGAGATCTGAGATGATTCTATGCAATTCCAGATGATTACGTATGATTTGAGATGATTTGGACTACTACAAGACTCAGAATCTTCATCAGACATCCAGAATCAGGTATGTTCTGTCCTATTTAGCATATTCTCTGTGTTTAGCATTTATTCATGTTTTTTGTATTCATAAAATCAGCATTGGCATATAGAATAGTTTAGATTCATCTTGGCCAAACCTAGGAATTGAATGATTAAAGCACAAAATGAACACATCAAACCTACTATCAACCTAGGCGTGGAAACTGCCACTCAAAAGTTTCCTGGTGAACCCACCATCCGTCAAAAATTCACCCTTATACCCCTCCCCCGAGAGGCGGGACCTTCAAAGGGCCTCTCAGTCCGAGGTATTGTCCCATCCTTCTCGCATCCCCCTTCCGGGCATAGATCCTATAGCCTGAAGGTAAGGATGCAAAAAATTTGGAGCGATACAGGGGTTCATTAGGTTCTCTATGGGCAAAGGAAAATCAATGATATAACACTACTTAGTCAATAGGTAACCTAAAGTGGTTAATAAATGTAGCCTCTAATTGGGCCCAAGAAGTAATAGATCCTAAAGGTAAGCCAATATACCATTCATATGAAAACTCATCCAATGTGTGCAGGAACATTCTATAGGAAACATCCTTATGTTCAATTTGTGAATGGATTAAGGTATAATTATATGCATGAATATGTTCTTTAGCTAACCTAATTCTATTATGTCTATACCAATGAATGTATCATCTAGCATTCTTAGGCATATCATGTGTAGGCCCTGGTATGTTCATAGGACTACTTCTTACTAACCATGGAGCAAGAGTTACCACTAATGGACCTTGGGGAATGGTAAAAGGATCAACAAAAGTGGAAATAGCTCTAGGAGAACTATTGGCAACTAGATGAGTATTGGGCCTATCTTTTTTAGATTTATGTCTTCTATATGGGGAAAAGCTAATAAATTCAATGTCACCTACAACTAACTTGGACCTAGTGATGATGACCTTTGGTTCTAGTTTTGATAGTTAATATGTGTAATATAAATAGTATACTAATGGACAAATAATTTTTAGATTTTATAGGCCTCCCTTCTAGTGCCCATTTTGTTGAGCGTGCAAATGATACTCTTTAACTTTTCCCTTCCCAATGCCACTTTTGTTGGTGTAAGGGCCTAGTGTATTTTTGAAACAATAATTTATACCTCCTTGTTGGGTATGAAAAAGGCAAAAGACAATTGTTGGTGTGTTAAGGGAAAGACAACTTACTTGGAACAAAGTCTGTTCCCTCTTGAAATGCAATTTGTTTCCCCCAAGGTTCGAGTATGCAAGGTCTTGGTAGACATGGATAAACCTAGAGGTCGATTGTTAGATTTTGAGGATATATGCAGTGGGAGATATCTAACATAGGTCCTAATAAGATGCAAAAAATATGAGAGAAAGTGATTCTGCAATATGATTGAAATATACTATAAATAGAAAGTGGTGAAAATACAATGTAGTATGGAGGTGATGGTCACTCCATTAATATAATATAAAGAACTACATTGTACTCCATACATGAGTTCTACCACTATCTACTACTCTCTACTATAATGCACTTGATATGTTTGATATCACTATGAGGCCCTTTATATAGGAAGATAGATTCCTTGGCCAACACTCTACCTAGTTGTACAAGGGGACACCTTGCACATTACAACTTGCACATTGATACTTATGCATTTA
Organism: Wollemia nobilis; assembly: GCA_028583015.1. Taxonomy (NCBI): domain Eukaryota; kingdom Viridiplantae; phylum Streptophyta; class Pinopsida; order Araucariales; family Araucariaceae; genus Wollemia; species Wollemia nobilis. The sequence continues at coordinate 8,097,857 of JAQPPZ010017081.1, read as the reverse complement.
TTACATTGCTTGAAGTAAGTATCTAACTTCCCCCTAAAGTAATATCCTACTCTAACTATGTACCAAAGGTGGTACATTTACATGACCCAAATGATGTAATATGCTCTAAATCTAACACCCCCTATATTACATTATTTGGGTATTGAAGATTTCAATCTTCAATATGGATCTTCTTCTTGTGGATGCTCTTTGGCTTGATCAGGTTCTTTCATCAATTGAATTTTGCACTATAAACCTTCTTTATCTGGTTCATCTTCCTCTTCTTCTTTAGCTTTACCTTTGAATCTGGTCTTTGCATTCCTATAGGTGGTAGTACTGCTGCTTGATTCCTACAAAGATGTTTCTCCTTCTTTGTCCTTACTCTATACAAAATCTTCCAAACAACCTCTCAAGACATCAAGATAAGATCTTGAATTAGTAGAACTTGAAGTACCAATACTGCATGAGGATTGAAATATCTTTTCTAAGTATGATTCACTCAGTTTTGTTTTCTTTTTATGAGCTTCTATCAATCCTTTTAGTTATGCATTCTCATTCTTGTAGCATTTGTATGTAAGTAATGCCATATACAATATGCTTACAAAATCTAAGGAAAGTAGAATGTCATCCTTTCCATTTTCAATTGCTTCATTGAGTTGAGCTTGTAGATAATGTTCCATGGTATCAAATTCATCATCTAAGGCTTCACTATGAATCATTTTTGAAGTAAGATCTAAATATGCTTCACCCTTTATAAGTAGATTCATGATTCCAATTTTTATGGCACTTGATTTTTACTTTCTAAAGGGGTTATTCATGTATTTTTTTGTTGTATTACTTGAGGTAGACATCCTTATAGCTCCCTGGATTAGAGTATAAAGTGCTTTGATAGAGCCTGTATCTTATGAGATAGAATCTTCTAAGTGGTCTACCTTATAACTCCCTAGTTTAGAGTATATGAGCTTGATTTGATAAAACATTTTTAGATATTAGGTTTTGTAGGCTTCCTTATATCTCCCTAGTTAAGATATGTGAATTAATTTGATAAAATTCTTGTAGAATTTATATTTTGTAGAAACCTTATGACTACCAAATGAATTGGGTACTTGATAAACTTTGATGAATGTTATTATTATCAAGTTTTGTAGAATGCCTTATGTATCCCTAGTGATTTTGGATATGCTATATGATTGATAAAGTGCTTTTTGAGAATAGTAGTTCAATTTTGAGTTGATTTTGTAATGTTTTGTAAATAGCAAAAATCAACTTTATTACACCTTATTACTCCTATTGAACTTAAACACTTTCTAATTTGATGAGGTCCTAATGGTTGGATTTATTTATTCCCTTTAATGTGGTTTTGAGACAAGTATACCAATTAATTTCTAACTCTTGATAATCCTTAATAAACCTCCTTTTATAGCCTTTGATATTTGATAGTTTAATGCTTCTAAATTCCAATAATTTATTTGGTGTAGTATTACTTATAACTCCCTAATTTGGAATATTAGAAAACAATAATATTTGCAATAATAGGGTTTTAATTTCCAAGTTGAAACCCTTATACCTCCTACTTTATTATTTGAAAATATAAATATTCTTGAAATATGCTTGCTTAATATATTACTAATGCTAAATGGATGATTGCAATAGTAAATATAATGTACCCTTATAACTCCAATATAACTTTAGTTTATAGCAAGCAATAAATAATATGAGATTTTACCTTAATAACCCTTCTAGATTATCTTGCCTTGATGTTATGAGGTGGTAGATTTGAAACCTTCTAGAATGTGGCTCTCATGGGTAGTCAATGCCTTCTTTTACCAACATTGGTTTCTCCCTTGAGCAGTGCTTCTATCCTCTGTAAATGGTTTTGATATTATCCTTAAGTAATGCTTGATCTATGATAAATATCTTCCACAAATGGGGCACTGGTATTTTTGGTCTATGACAGCTTCTTAAATGCAGATTTACACCTTTGAATGGTGCACAAACTTGAATTAGCCTCCTTCCTATGAACATGCTTCACATAATTCAATGCTTGACTTCATTTGACCTCATTCTTCCTCCTTCTCCAAAATGGGCACCTTAAATAGGATTATTTCCTTGTAGATTGCGGACAAGTGTCACTTGGGCATTACTAAGTAGGTGATGATATTCCTCCAACGTACCTTTATGCAATGATGATTTTGGTGGTAACCTCCCAAAGATTTGTAACTCCTTTTTAGGTGAGTGTTGGATTATTCATGAATTTTTGGATGTTTAGAACTCTTGTGCCAAGTGGCACTCAAGGCTTGTGCATGTAAGCCTTTCTTGTAACACTCCAAGGATGAGTGTTGTAACCCTATATTTGTATTGTACGTTGGCTTGCTATGTTTCTTGGAATGCAAGTGTTTCCTCTTCTCCTTTTGCATGTTTTCTTGATGAGGATAATGGGTGGCTCCAGCTATAATACTCCAAGGTTCTATGGTGGTCTTGTGGTAGTTTTGTATGCTCCTTTTTTGTGGCCATTCTCTCCAATTAATGGCTTTGGGTATAACACTTTTTCCCTTATACCTTGATGTTTGTAATATGTTGTTTGTGTTGCTTTTGTAACCTATTTGAATACTGATTTGTATCCTTTGTAGTATCCCCTTATGCTTATCTTGATAGTACTATTCCACGTAGATAATATCCTTATGTATGTTGTCCTTTCTCTATGTAGACTCAGATGATAATAGCCTCTTGTAATGGCTCCAATATTGCAGGTGAAATGCTTGCTTCTAGGGCTGGATTAGATGTGGAGAAATGGTGTTTTTAAACACCTTGATTTTGAGAAGTGTGAGCTCTTTGGTGGCTCTTTCCTCTTGCTTGAAATCTTCCCTAAAACCTACTA